>OY726529.1:5939625-6488984 GCA_963383655.1 Bathymodiolus septemdierum | reverse complement strand
TCATTCCACTGTCTATCATTCCTCTATCATTCCACTGTCTATCATTCCTTTATCATTCCTCTATCATTACACTGTCTATCATTCCTCTTTCATTACACTGTCTATCATTCCTCTATCATTCCACTGTCTATCATTCCTCTATCATGCCACTCTCTATTATTCCACTGTCTATCATTCCACTGTCTATCATTCCACTGTCTATCATTCCTCTATCATTCCACTGTCTATCAGTCCTCTATCATTCCACTGTCTATCATTCCTCTATCATTCCACTGTCTATCATTCCTCTATCATTCCACTGTCTATCATTCCTCTATCATTCCTCTATCATTACACTGTCTTTCATTCCTCTATCATTCCACTGTCTATCATTCCTCTATCATTCCACTGTCTATAATTCCACTGTCTATCATTCCTTTATCATTCCACTGTCTATCAGTCCTCTATCATTCCACTGTCTATAATTCCTCTATCATTCCACTGTCTATCATTCCTCTATCATTTCACTGTCTATCATTCCACTGTCTATCATTCCTCTATCATTCCACTGTCTATCATTCCTCTATCATTCCTCTATCATTCCTCTATCATTCCTCTTTCATTCCACTGTCTATAATTCCACTGTCTATCATTCCACTGTCTATCATTCCACTGTCTATCATTCCTCTATCATTCCACTGTCTATCAATCCTCTATCATTCCACTGTCTATCATTCCTCGATCATTCCGCTGTCTATCATTCCTCTATCATTCCACTGTCTATCATTCCTCTATCATTCCACTGTCTATCATTACTCTGTCATGCCTCTATCATTCCTCTATCATTCCTCTATCATTACACTGTCTATCATTCCTCTATCATTCCACTGTCTATAATTCCACTGTCTATCATTCCACTGTCTATCATTCCTCTATCATTCCACTGTCTATAATTCCACTGTCTATCATTCCACTGTCTATAATTCCACTGTCTATCATTCCTCTATAATTCCACTGTCTATCATTCCTCTATCATTCCACTGTCTATCATTCCTCTATCATTCCACTGTCTATCATTCCTCTATCATTCCACTGTCTATCATTCCTCTATCATTCCACTGTCTATCAGTCCTCTATCATTCCACTGTCTATCATTCCTCTATCATTCCACTGTCTATCATTCCTCTATCATTCCACTGTCTATAATTCCACTGTCTATCATTCCACTGTCTATCATTCCTCTATCATTCCACTGTCTATCATTCCTATATCATTCTTCTATTTACAACTTTTTTTTACCCCGTTTGTATCTTCAAACTTGTTTTAATTGAATCGATAATTATATCATTTTTTTTTCTATGCAAATCTAAATAACCATCGAACATAATCACCCCATGTCACGATTTACATGCATTATGTATTGTTAGTTAATTAATATTCGTCATGAATGTTGTTAAAATACTGCTACATTGACGTTAAACAACAATCAATCAATCATACTACTATGACTTCTCTCTACATTTTCGAAAAGTGACATTTTTCTCGAAGAATGACCATTTTGTTTCTCGGAAAGTGAATATTTTTTTCTCGAAAAAGGACATTTTTTCCCTCGAAAAGTGACATCTAAAAAAAATTGGTCTATATTGAAGAAATGCTAACATGGCTAATACACGCTATATACCACTTAATATAAACATTGAAATAATACAACATGGTTAAAATAGGTATTTATATCTATGTCTTAGCTTTCTTTATTTTATTATTTTAAATCAGACTGCATTTTATATAGTATTTAATCTATTGAGTTTTTGTAAATCACAATGCTATCTTTGGATTATAAAAGTATTTTAAACTGTACACCGGGTTAACCAAAACTTTATAGTATTTAAAATACAAATCTTTGTCAATTAATGTTGATCATACAAGACCGATTTGTTTAAGTCATTTGACTAATAACAGTCAAACCCGCCCATGCAGTCACATCTATTAAGCAGTCACATCTATTAAGAAGTCACATCTAATAAGCAGTCACATCTATTAAGAAGTCACATCTATTAAGAAGTCACATATAATAAGCAGTCACATCTATTAAGCAGTCACATCTATTAAGCAGTCACATCTATTAAGAAGTCACATCTAATAAGAAGTCACATCTATTAAGCAGTCACATCTATTAAGCAGTCACATCTATTAAGCAGTCACATCTAATAAGAAGTCACATCTATTAAGAAGTCACATCTATTAAGAAGTCACATCTATTAAGAAGTCACATCTATTAAGAAGTCACATCTATTAAGCAGTCACATCTATTAAGAAGTCACATCTATTAAGCAGTCACATCTATTAAGCAGTCACATCTATTAAGAAGTCACATCTATTAAGCAGTCACATCTATTAAGAAGTCACATCTATTAAGAAGTCACATCTATTAAGCAGTCACATCTATTAAGAAGTCACATCTATTAAGAAGTCACATCTATTAAGCAGTCACATCTATTAAGAAGTCACATCTATTAAGAAGTCACATCTATTAAGCAGTCACATCTATTAAGCAGTCACATTTATTAAGCAGTTACATCTATTAAGCAGTCACATCTATTAAGAAGTCACATCTATTAAGAAGTCACATCTATTAAGAAGTCACATCTATTAAGCAGTTACATCTATTAAGCAGTCACATCTATTAAGAAGTTACATCTATTAAGCAGTCACATCTATTAAGAAGTCACATCTATTAAGCAGTTACATCTATTAAGCAGTCACATCTATTAAGAAGTCACATCTATTAAGAAGTCACATCTATTAAGAAGTCACATCTATTAAGCAGTTACATCTATTAAGCAGTCACATCTATTAAGAAGTCACATCTATTAAGCAGTTACATCTATTAAGCAGTCACATCTATTAAGCAGTCACATCTATTAAGCAGTCACATCTATTAAGAAGTCACATCTATTAAG
This sequence comes from Bathymodiolus septemdierum, assembly GCA_963383655.1. Lineage (NCBI taxonomy): Eukaryota > Metazoa > Mollusca > Bivalvia > Mytilida > Modiolidae > Bathymodiolus > Bathymodiolus septemdierum. Next base: position 6,486,045 of record OY726529.1, on the reverse strand, counting down.
AAGTCACATCTATTAAGAAGTCACATCTATTAAGCAGTCACATCTAATAAGCAGTCACATCTAATAAGCAGTTACATCTATTAAGCAGTTACATTTATTAAGCAGTCACATCTATTAAGAAGTCACATCTATTAAGCAGTCACATCTATTAAGAAGTCACATCTATTAAGAAGTCACATCTATTAAGCAGTTACATCTATTAAGCAGTCACATCTATTAAGCAGTCACATCTATTAAGCAGTCACATCTATTAAGCAGTCACATCTATTAAGCAGTCACATCTATTAAGAAGTCACATCTATTAAGAAGTCACATCTATTAAGAAGTCACATCTATTAAGCAGTCACATCTAATAAGCAGTCACATCTAATAAGCAGTTACATCTATTAAGCAGTTACATTTATTAAGCAGTCACATCTATTAAGAAGTCACATCTATTAAGCAGTCACATCTATTAAGAAGTCACATCTATTAAGAAGTCACATCTATTAAGCAGTTACATCTATTAAGCAGTCACATCTATTAAGCAGTCACATCTATTAAGCAGTCACATCTATTAAGCAGTCACATCTATTAAGAAGTCACATCTATTAAGCAGTCACATCTATTAAGCAGTCACATCTATTAAGCAGTCACATCTATTAAGAAGTCACATCTATTAAGCAGTCACATCTATTAAGCAGTCACATCTATTAAGAAGTCACATCTATTAAGCAGTCACATCTATTAAGAAGTCACATCTATTAAGCAGTCACATCTATTAAGCAGTCACATCTATTAAGCAGTCACATCTATTAAGCAGTCACATCTATTAAGCAGTCACATCTATTAAGCAGTCAAATCTATTAAGCAGTCACATCTATTAAGCAGTCACATCTATTAAGCAGTCACATCTATTAAGAAGTCACATCTATTAAGAAGTCACATCTATTAAGCAGTCACATCTATTAAGAAGTCACATCTATTAAGAAGTCACATCTATTAAGCAGTTACATTTATTAAGCAGTCACATTTATTAAGCAGTTACATCTATTAAGCAGTCACATCTATTAAGAAGTCACATCTATTAAGAAGTCACATCTATTAAGAAGTCACATCTATTAAGCAGTTACATCTATTAAGCAGTCACATCTATTAAGAAGTCACATCTATTAAGCAGTCACATCTAATAAGCAGTCACATCTAATAAGCAGTTACATCTATTAAGCAGTTACATTTATTAAGCAGTCACATCTATTAAGAAGTCACATCTATTAAGCAGTCACATCTATTAAGAAGTCACATCTATTAAGAAGTCACATCTATTAAGCAGTTACATCTATTAAGCAGTCACATCTATTAAGAAGTCACATCTATTAAGCAGTCACATCTATTAAGCAGTCACATCTATTAAGAAGTCACATCTATTAAGCAGTCACATCTATTAAGAAGTCACATCTATTAAGCAGTCACATCTATTAAGCAGTCACATCTATTAAGCAGTCACATCTATTAAGAAGTCACATCTATTAAGCAGTCACATCTATTAAGCAGTCACATCTATTAAGCAGTCACATCTATTAAGAAGTCACATCTATTAAGCAGTCACATCTATTAAGAAGTCACATCTATTAAGAAGTCACATCTATTAAGCAGTCACATCTATTAAGCAGTCACATCTATTAAGAAGTCACATCTATTAAGCAGTCACATCTATTAAGAAGTCACATCTATTAAGCAGTCACATCTATTAAGCAGTCACATCTATTAAGCAGTCACATCTATTAAGAAGTCACATCTATTAAGAAGTCACATCTATTAAGCAGTCACATCTATTAAGAAGTCACATCTATTAAGAAGTCACATCTATTAAGCAGTCACATCTATTAAGCAGTTACATCTATTAAGCAGTCACATCTATTAAGAAGTCACATCTATTAAGCAGTTACATCTATTAAGCAGTCACATCTATTAAGAAGTCACATCTATTAAGAAGTCACATCTATTAAGAAGTCACATCTATTAAGCAGTCACATCTAATAAGCAGTCACATCTAATAAGCAGTTACATCTATTAAGCAGTTACATTTATTAAGCAGTCACATCTATTAAGAAGTCACATCTATTAAGCAGTCACATCTATTAAGAAGTCACATCTATTAAGAAGTCACATCTATTAAGCAGTTACATCTATTAAGCAGTCACATCTATTAAGCAGTCACATCTATTAAGCAGTCACATCTATTAAGCAGTCACATCTATTAAGAAGTCACATCTATTAAGCAGTCACATCTATTAAGCAGTCACATCTATTAAGCAGTCACATCTATTAAGAAGTCACATCTATTAAGCAGTCACATCTATTAAGCAGTCACATCTATTAAGAAGTCACATCTATTAAGCAGTCACATCTATTAAGAAGTCACATCTATTAAGCAGTCACATCTATTAAGCAGTCACATCTATTAAGCAGTCACATCTATTAAGCAGTCAAATCTATTAAGCAGTCACATCTATTAAGCAGTCACATCTATTAAGCAGTCACATCTATTAAGAAGTCACATCTATTAAGAAGTCACATCTATTAAGCAGTCACATCTATTAAGAAGTCACATCTATTAAGAAGTCACATCTATTAAGCAGTTACATTTATTAAGCAGTCACATTTATTAAGCAGTTACATCTATTAAGCAGTCACATCTATTAAGAAGTCACATCTATTAAGAAGTCACATCTATTAAGAAGTCACATCTATTAAGCAGTTACATCTATTAAGCAGTCACATCTATTAAGAAGTCACATCTATTAAGCAGTCACATCTAATAAGCAGTCACATCTAATAAGCAGTTACATCTATTAAGCAGTTACATTTATTAAGCAGTCACATCTATTAAGAAGTCACATCTATTAAGCAGTCACATCTATTAAGAAGTCACATCTATTAAGAAGTCACATCTATTAAGCAGTTACATCTATTAAGCAGTCACATCTATTAAGAAGTCACATCTATTAAGCAGTCACATCTATTAAGCAGTCACATCTATTAAGCAGTCACATCTATTAAGCAGTCACATCTATTAAGCAGTCACATCTATTAAGAAGTCACATCTATTAAGCAGTCACATCTATTAAGCAGTCACATCTATTAAGCAGTCACATCTATTAAGAAGTCACATCTATTAAGCAGTCACATCTATTAAGCAGTCACATCTATTAAGCAGTCACATCTATTAAGAAGTCACATCTATTAAGCAGTCACATCTATTAAGAAGTCACATCTAATAAGAAGTCACATCTATTAAGCAGTCACATCTATTAAGCAGTCACATCTATTAAGAAGTCACATCTATTAAGCAGTCACATCTATTAAGAAGTCACATCTATTAAGCAGTCACATCTATTAAGCAGTCACATCTATTAAGCAGTCACATCTATTAAGCAGTCACATCTATTAAGAAGTCACATCTATTAAGCAGTCACATCTATTAAGCAGTCACATCTATTTAGAAGTCACATCTATTAAGCAGTCACATCTATTAAGAAGTCACATCTATTAAGCAGTCACATCTATTAAGCAGTCACATCTATTAAGCAGTCACATCTATTAAGCAGTCACATCTATTAAGCAGTCACATCTATTAAGAAGTCACATCTATTAAGAAGTCACATCTATTAAGCAGTCACATCTATTAAGAAGTCACATCTATTAAGAAGTCACATCTATTAAGCAGTTACATCTATTAAGCAGTCACATTTATTAAGCAGTTACATCTATTAAGCAGTCACATCTATTAAGAAGTCACATCTATTAAGAAGTCACATCTATTAAGAAGTCACATCTATTAAGCAGTTACATCTATTAAGCAGTCACATCTATTAAGCAGTTACATCTATTAAGCAGTCACATCTATTAAGAAGTGACATCTATTAAGCAGTTACATCTATTAAGCAGTCACATCTATTAAGAAGTCACATCTATTAAGAAGTCACATCTATTAAGAAGTCACATCTATTAAGCAGTTACATCTATTAAGCAGTCACATCTATTAAGAAGTCACATCTATTAAGCAGTCACATCTAATAAGCAGTCACATCTAATAAGCAGTTACATCTATTAAGCAGTTACATTTATTAAGCAGTCACATCTATTAAGAAGTCACATCTATTAAGCAGTCACATCTATTAAGAAGTCACATCTATTAAGAAGTCACATCTATTAAGCAGTTACATCTATTAAGCAGTCACATCTATTAAGAAGTCACATCTATTAAGCAGTTACATCTATTAAGCAGTCACATCTATTAAGCAGTCACATCTATTAAGCAGTCACATCTATTAAGCAGTCACATCTATTAAGAAGTCACATCTATTAAGCAGTCACATCTATTAAGCAGTCACAGCTATTAAGAAGTCACATCTATTAAGCAGTCACATCTATTAAGCAGTCACATCTATTAAGAAGTCACATCTATTAAGCAGTCACATCTATTAAGAAGTCACATCTATTAAGAAGTCACATCTATTAAGCAGTCACATCTATTAAGCAGTCACATCTATTAAGCAGTCACATCTATTAAGCAGTCACATCTATTAAGAAGTCACATCTATTAAGCAGTCACATCTATTAAGCAGTCACATCTATTAAGCAGTCACATCTATTAAGCAGTCACATCTATTAAGCAGTCACATCTATTAAGCAGTCACATCTAATAAGCAGTCACATCTATTAAGAAGTCACATCTATTAAGCAGTCACATCTATTAAGCAGTCACATCTATTAAGCAGTCACATCTATCAAGCAGTCACATCTATTAAGAAGTCACATCTATTAAGCAGTCACATCTATTAAGCAGTCACATCTATTAAGAAGTCACATCTATTAAGCAGTCACATCTATTAAGCAGTCACATCTATTAAGAAGTCACATCTATTAAGCAGTCACATCTATTAAGCAGTCACATCTATTAAGAAGTCACATCTATTAAGCAGTCACATCTATTAAGCAGTCAAATGCATCAAAAGGTCGTCTTTTTCTTGTCTTGTCGTGGAAAATTTCATATGAATTGAACCTCTTTTAAAAGGTCACCTGTCTCATTAGGCCACTTTTTCTTAGTCCCAAAGGTCATGACCTCTTAATACAGGTTTGACTGTATATGTTTTGAATGATTTCCTCATTTCACTGAGAGAGGTGGCTCTGGTCTTTAAAACAAGCTTAACTCCGCCAATTTTTATTGGAGTGCCTGTACCAAGCCAGGAAAGTGAACTGTGGTGATTTTAGAACTGACAGTGTGATATTTTTTCCCCATTTTATTCTGAATTTGTCATATAGCCAATAATATATCAAAGCACTATATATTTGTATGTTGTGGTCTACACATTTGAGACACGGTATTTGGTTTTATATCTAAATTCTATAAATTGTACGACATCGGAGGTGTAATGTTTAGCGTGGTCTCCTCGAGTGCGGTACATCGTGGGTTCTATCACTGATCGGGTCAAACCAAAGTCTATACAATTGGTATTCGTTGGTTCTCCGCTAAGCATGCAGCATAAAGGAGAAAGAGCAAAGACTGGTTGGCTCGAAATCAGGATAATGTGTCCGAGTGGGGCGAAACGTCCATCCGTAGACTGTTGTTTCATTGAGCTAGCACTATAAAAATCCAACTGAGCGTGTTGGTCTAGTACAAAGCGGACCTCATCATCACATTGAAAAATAACATTATATAGCTGAAAAATTGCTGAGTTGGCGTTAAGCTACAATCGCCCATTCATCCTATAAATTGTACGTGTTTAAGTAATGAAAACCGGAGTGCAAAAAACAGCATTGTACAAATATACTTGTTTGAAATCTCTACTTGATCAATTTGTTTTATTTACATTTGTATTTTTGATAATGGATCGTTTCAACTTGAGCAATTATAAATTACGTTAGTTTCAATGCAAGAACATGATCGGAGAATGTTTGTTAAACAAGAGTCAATATGCTGCAACTAATATTCACATGAGAAATATAGTTAATGATGAGCATTGTTTTGTACAGAAGGTTGACCCTTGTTTCATTCCTCCATTTAAGTCATCGATTTAAATCAATTCTGTAATTAAAACGAAGCAGGTGAGCCAATTTGAATTTCATAATCATATATCTCTGAAAGTTCACTACACTTTTGACAGAGCACCATCCATTCCCGAGAGAACATTTCTGTTAATTAGTTAAGTGACTAGCAATGTCGTTGTTCTGGGTAACATGTAAATAATGTATAAGCAAACCAGAGACTATGGCAGTTATCTTGAGTTAAGAATTTCTCTACAAGAGTAACAATACTTCTGAAGGTCCATTACAGAGCATTTCTAGAAAGTCTAGTCGATTGATATGCAGTAGAAATTATAAATGGCGCAGCCAATCAAATGCTAGAGCAGACATCTTGAATTTCAAATTGCTCCGAAAAGGAACAATACAAACAATGTATATATGGAATTTAGCACGTACTAAGTGTTCCAACATTCTGTACACTCAGTGTACACAAATCTCTATGGGGAACATTTCTTGGATTTCGAACATTGCCGAAAACTATTAACAATTCCCTATGGGAACATATCTAGCAATATTGGTAACTTGGCATGCAGTAGTTTGGAAGTCACAAATTTCTTAGACAGTGACCAGATTATGCCATTTGAAAGGGAACAAGAAAGAAATAGTTCTGGCACCAGTGTTGACATCACACACAGTAGCTCTGGAACAGAAATTTAATATAACTGCAAGTCTGAGTACATGGTGGCCATCTTGGATTTTGAATCGTCCTAAAAGAAACATCACTTCTTCAGAAATTCTAGAGGAACATTTCGGGCAGCCCTAGCGATTGAATGCAGCATTCCTGGAAAAGAAGTAAAAAGCACCTATAATATATAACTTTATTATGTAATTCCAAATATAAACGTCGATGGATTAATATGATTGTTCGGCAGGATAAACACAATATTAATACAGTGTATTAAACAAGTTTATGTGTATTCAGTGCAAAACTGAGGAATGGCACGGTTAACTTCGCCTTTATTCCATATTTTAAGCAGCATACACATAAACGTTATATTGTAAGACACCGCATTAATATTGTCTATATATTAGACGTCCGACATTTAAAAACAACAGCTATCAATTGATTGGTTTGGTTTATGGTGTTTAACGCCGCTTTCAACAATTCAGCTATATCGCGGCTGTCAGTTTTATTGGTGGAGGAAACCGGAGTACCCGGAGAAAACCACCGACCTGTCGCAAGTCACTGACAAACTTCATCACATAATGTTGTATCGAGTACACATCACCATGAACGGGACTCGAACTCACAACTTTAGTGGTGATAGGCACTGATTGCACAGGTAGTTGTAAATGCAACTACCATACGGTCATAACCACAATGGCCCCATTATCAATTGAAGACATTATGTCTGTATCAATTATAATTTGTACTATATACTGTGTAAATACAATTATCTCATAAAATAGATTTGTCTAGCATTTAATTAACATGTAACTTATGATATGAAAAAGGAAAAAACTCATACTGTATGAACACTTCCCCGCCATACTGAATGAACACTTCCCCACCATACTGAATGAACACTTCTCCGCCATACTGTATGAACACTTCCCCGCCATACTGTATGAACACTTCCCCACCATACTGTATGAACACTTCCCCACCATACTGTATGAACACTTCCCCACCATACTGAATGAACACTTCCCTACCATACTGTATGAACACCTCCCCACCATACTGTATGAACACTTCCCCGCCTTACTGAATGAACACTTCCCTACCATACTGTATGAACACCTCCCCACCATACTGTATGAACACTTCCCCGCCATACTGTATGAACACTTCCCCACCATACTGAATGCACACTTCCCCGCCATACTGTATGCACACTTCCCCACCATACTGTATGAACACTTCCCCACCATATTGTATGAACACTTCCCCACCATACTGAATGAACACTTCCCCGCCATACTGTATGAACACTTCCCCACCATACTGAATGAACACTTCCCCGCCATACTGAATGAACACTTCCCCACCATACTGTATGAACACTTCCCCACCATACTGTATGAACACTTCCCCACCATACTGTATGAACACTTCCCCATCATACTGTATGAACACTTCCCCACCATACTGTGTGAACACTTCCCCACCACACTGTATGAACACTTCCCCACCATACTGTTTGAACACTTCCCCACCATACTGTATGAACACTTCCCCGCCATACTGTATGAACACTTCCCTACCATACTGAATGAACACTTCCCCACCATACTGTATGAACACTTCCCCGCCATACTGTATGAACACTTCCCCACCATACTGAATGAACACTTCCCCGCCATACTGTATGAACACTTCCCCACCATACTGTATGAACACTTCCCCACTATATTGAATGAACATTTCCCCGCCATACTGTATGAACACTTCCCCACCATACTGAATGAACACTTCTCCGCCATACTGTATGAACACTTCCCCACCATACTGTATGAACACTTCCCCGCCATACTGAATGAACACTTCCCTACCATACTGTATGAACACCTCCCCACCATACTGTATGAACACTTCCCCGCCATACTGTATGAACACTTCCCCACCATACTGAATGCACACTTCCCCGCCATACTGTATGCACACTTCCCCACCATACTGTATGAACACTTCCCCACCATATTGTATGAACACTTCCCCACCATACTGAATGAACACTTCCCCGCCATACTGTATGAACACTTCCCCACCATACTGAATGAACACTTCCCCGCCATACTGAATGAACACTTCCCCACCATACTGTATGAACACTTCCCCACCATACTGTATGAACACTTCCCCACCATACTGTATGAACACTTCCCCATCATACTGTATGAACACTTCCCCACCATACTGTGTGAACACTTCCCCACCACACTGTATGAACACTTCCCCACCATACTGTTTGAACACTTCCCCACCATACTGTATGAACACTTCCCCGCCATACTGTATGAACACTTCCCTACCATACTGAATGAACACTTCCCCACCATACTGTATGAACACTTCCCCGCCATACTGTATGAACACTTCCCCACCATACTGAATGAACACTTCCCCGCCATACTGTATGAACACTTCCCCACCATACTGTATGAACACTTCCCCACTATATTGAATGAACATTTCCCCGCCATACTGTATGAACACTTCCCCACCATACTGAATGAACACTTCTCCGCCATACTGTATGAACACTTCCCCACCATACTGTATGAACACTTCCCCGCCATACTGAATGAACACTTCCTCGCCATACTGTATGAACACTTCCCCACCATACTGTATGAACACTTCCCCGCCATACTGTATGAACACTTCCCCACCATACTGTATGAACACTTCCCCACCATACTGAATGAACACTTCCCCACCATACTGTATGAACACTTCCCCGCCATACTGTATGAACACTTCCCCGCCATACTGTATGAACATTTCCCCACCATACTGTATGAACACTTCCCCGCCATACTGTATGAACACTTCCAAAAATCAAATAGACAAACCGTAGAAAGAGACAAGATCGATACTTCTAACACAAATACATGACCACTCACTTTCCTGGATTAGTACAGGCACTTCAATAAAAAGTGGCAGCGGGGTTAAACTCGTTTTATGATCAAATTATTTTCTCAGTGCAATTTCTTAATAGAAAGTCGCAGTCAAAACCCCAAAATAAAATAATAATAATAAAATAAATGATTTACAAAGTTGAACTAAAAACATCAAAATATAAAAAATATTGACAACACCCCTACCAATGTACATGTATAAGCTCGATGAAATGTCAACACTTTCCTGGCTTGGGACGGGCACAAAACTGTGGCAGAGTTAAGCCGGTCAATGGGATCCCAGCCCTCTTCTCTTATTTATTCGAATGCACTGAATTTAATCATGACAGAGGTTGATTCCCCAAAAATACAGATGTAGTCCAAATACTGTAAAATATTGTGCCTTAATGTGTTCAAATTCTGTCGTTGAATTAAGTAAATTATGTAAATTATGTAAAACAGTATTTAAAGTATGTCCTTAGGTAGCTATTGACTTGTTTACTTCCTTTCGGAAACTGTTGTAAATAAGTTTGTATTTTTGATATTTATCTCTTTACCATGTAATTTGGTTATGAGACTAAATATATATACTTCAGGAGGAAAATTTAACGCTAGCAATAATTTATAATATCAATACATCTTTAAAAATATGAATCATTTTATTCTCTCGGATGGACATACATGTACATGTAATTACTCATATTTACGTGTTCATAATTGTATTATAGAAAAAAAAAAACTAGCAATACGTTGATTATTGTTGGTTAATTTATGATCCGTGAAAATTAGCTCTGTCTTCACGTGTATATATCTTCTAAGCTAGAGATCTAGAAATGAATGCGATCCCTGCAGAATAAACAAAATCCAAAAATTGGATTAATACACATTCGTTAGGCAGATAAAGATGCTAAAATTAGAACTTGGTGTGTTTAGCTTGATTACCATCTGACGGTGAAGTACGTATCTGTTGTTAGATCAGAATTCCTCGGCGGTGTGTTGTGTACAACCTCACATTAATAAGTTATTTACAAAAATAAGTTTGATGTGTATTCGAGAATTCAATGAATGAAACTTTAAAATTACACATCGTTTATTGACCGACCACCGCCAAAAATATTATTGAATTTAAAACGTTCAGTGGACTTTCGTTTTAATTAATATTTTTCTCTTTAATCTCGGACGGGAATAGAATCTAGCTGTTGACCGAATACCACTAAAAATATTATCGAATTTAAAACGTTCATTGGACTTTGATTCTAATTAATCTATTTCTATTTAATCTCGGACGGGGATAAACTTATCCGGAACAATTGATGCATTGGACCATAGAGTATTATTATTAAACATGTGTATTTAAACAACTAGTGGACGGTTAAGTACAGCAGGGATATTTAATACGTTTATAACTGAATTCAGCTTGTTTTACACGCTGTTATGGGGCTCTATAGATTAAACCTGGGACATGGAGTTTACGTATCATGATCGTGGCAGCTCACCAAAATATGAACAATTATTAATGTATTATTGAGAACTTGGAGTGCCTTCTTGATCTATGGTGTTTCTTCATGGAACGTAATTTGCTATGCAACAAAAGTGTTTTATTTCTTACTACGTTATTCTCATTCTGTTTTTTAAGTTCAAGGAAGTGATTTCTCAGGATGATTATTCGGGTAAGTAATGAATGCTCCCTCATTTACATCATTCTAAATTAGATTCTGTTATCCCAACTAAATGTTACAGGGTACACGATCGGGTATGTAACTACGCCTTTCTCCTAAACGTACCTAGACCCAGTTATCACAACTAAATGTTGCAATGCACATGATCGGATATGTACTTTTAAAAGCCTCCTTCATTTACAACTTTTTAAATTAGATCCCGTTATCCCAATTAAATGTTACAGGGTTCATGATAGGGTAGGTTATTAAACCTCCCTCCTTTACTTACTTAAACTCAGTTATCCCAATTGTAATGTTAGGAATTACGTCTCCCTCCTTTGCTCGGGGCATTATTATAATTCCCTACTTTGTTTTTGTAATTTAGGCTTTATCATACAAGATAACACAGTGACTTTGAGGGACGGGTTATTCATTTTTTTGCGAACACAGTGTCAAAATATGATGAATGTAAATATTGTCATTTCATCATTATTTATTGTAGTATGCGGTAAATTTAAAAGTGTTACTCTATATTTTTCTTTTAATATTTTTGTGGGGCCGGTAATAACGATACAGATCCTAAATGTCTGTCAATCCGGGTCAAAATTGAGCACGGTGTTGTATCTGTATAATCTTTATCTTCATCACCGTGTAACGATGATCCTGATTACAGCATCAGGTAATTAGACAGAGATATACAACAAGAGATTAGCCATGACACCTGATGCACGGAATGCATGGAATTAATTTGATAAATATTGCATGTTGCACACGATGCACAAAAGCGAAAAATCTCCCGTAACAGGGGATTATTGTATTATTCATTTCATTTCAAATATTTTATTGATAAATCAATAGGATTGGATAACATATATTATATTATAACATATGATATTCATTAGGAGAAAGTCGTTCAGAATAGAATTCTGAAAAGGGAGGGCACAATATTTGAAATATATGTACATTTTATTAGGAGCACCTGAGTTCACCCCTGGTTTTTAATGAGGTTCGTGTTACTCGAACTTTAGTTTTATGTGTATGTTTTGTAGATCGGTTTTTGTCTTTTTGTCCTTTTTTTATTTGGTCAGTGTGTTGTCTGTCCTTAGAATTACGGATTCTGATTACGTCTTTGGTATTTTCAAAATCTTCTTAACGAAAATATATTTGTTGGAGGTAACAAACTTTGGTGCCTCTCAATCTTATTATTTTACTTTCAACAGAAACATTACACAAGTATGATTGAACATTAATCTCTACAGATCTCCTTCTTACAATGGCACCTGTCTTTAAATACTGGGGAATCAAGTGTTGTGTTAAATTATGTTCCCTCTCCCCCATTATCAAGTGTTGTGTTAGATTATGTTCCCCCTCCCCCATTATCAAGTGTTGTGTCAAATTATGTTCCCCCTCCCCCATTATCAAGTGTTGTGTTAAATTATGTTCCTCCTCCCCCATTATCAAGTGTTGTGTTAAATTATGTTCCCTCTCCCCCATTATCAAGTGTTGTGTTAGATTATGTTCCCCCTCCCCCATTATCAAGTGTTGTGTCAAATTATGTTCCCCCTCCCCCATTATCAAGTGTTGTGTTAAATTATGTTCCTCCTCCCCCATTATCAAGTGTTGTGTTAAATTATGTTCCCTATCCCCCATTATCAAGTGTTGTGTTAGATTATGTTCCCCCTCCCCCATTATCAAGTGTTGTGTCAAATTATGTTCCCCCTCCCCCATTATCAAGTGTTGTGTTAAATTATGTTCCTCCTCCCCCATTATCAAGTGTTGTGTTAGATTATGTTCCCCCTCCCCCAATATAGCTGAAATACTGCTCGCTAGACGTCCCGAATATAGCTGAAATACTGCTCGCTAGACGTCCCGAATATAGCTGAAATACTGCTCGCTAGACTCCCTGAATATAGCTGAAATACTGCTCGCTACACGTCCTGAATATAGCTGAAATACTGCTGGCTAGACGCCCTGAATATAGCTGAAATACTTCTTGCTAGACGCCCTGAATATAGCTGAAATACTGCTCGCTAGACGCCCTGAATATAGCTGAAATACTGCTTGCTAGACGCCCTGAATATAGCTGAAATACTGCTCGCTGAGCGCCCTGAATATAGCTGAAATACTGCTCGCTAGACTCCCTGAATATAGCTGAAATACTGCTCGCTAGACGTCCTGAATATAGCTGAAATACTGCTCGCTAGACGCCCTGAATATAGCTGAAATACTGCTCGCTAGACGTCCTGAATATAGCTGAAATACTGCTCGCTAGACGTCCGGAATATATCCGAAATACTGCTGGCTAGACGCCCTGAATATAGCTGAAATACTGCTCGCTAGACGCCCTGAATATAGCTGAGATACTGCTCGCTAGACGCCCTGAATATAGCTGAAATACTGCTCGCTAGACGTCCTCAATATAGCTGAAATACTGCTCGCTAGACGCCCTCAATATAGCTGAAATACTGCTCGCTAGACGCCCTCAATATAGCTGAAATACTGCTAGCTAGACGCCCTGAATATAGCTGAAATACTGCTCGCTAGACGCCCTGAATATAGCTGAAATACTGCTCGCTAGACGCCCTGAATATAGCTGAAATACTGCTCGCTAGACGCCCCGAATATAGCTGAAATACTGCTCGCTGAGCGCCCTGAATATAGCTGAAAAACTGCTCGCTAGACGTCCTGAATATAGCTGAAATACTGCTCGCTAGACGTCCTGAATATAGTTGAAATACTGCTCGCTGGACGCCAATCATTCAATCAAATATGTTTGCCCTCCCCCACCCTCCCCAATGAATCTGCCTTTCAAATGACACTGTTGTAATGTCTATTTCAATAGATACAATGTTGTAGAATTTTGATTAATGGACCTGACTTGAAAACACTTGTCATTGAAAGTCGAAAGAGTATAGATACTCAATATACCTTCAATAAAGCTGACGCACATTACATATGAAGATTGTTTATTATTTTCAACGATTCTCAAACTATTTCATTTTATGCACAGTGGTTACATTCTAACTTTGTCAATTACTATTTTTAATAAAAGAAAACTCATCTTATTTTGATTACAGTTCTGAACATATGCCGAAAGCGTTTTATGTTTTTGTGAATGTATACTGTCAGTAAATCGTTCATATTTGTAAATAAAATATAATGGAAAAAAAAGTATCATAAGTTATATAATCCCAAATGGTATCCATACAATAGAATACAATGAAATAGAATATTTGTAAATTTACGCGATTTTAGGTCTCTAAAAACTGGCGGAATTTTCACGTGAACATGAAGCATCGCTGATTAGACGAGCAACCTGGAACTTGTCCCATTTTTATTTATTTCTTATTTTAAAACAGGGGATCTTCATAATAATAAAAAAAAACAATGGCATGTGTGTAGGAGCAGGGGTCATCCACTCTTAATACCCCTTCCCCATTGTCCAGTCCGCTCTTCAGCTGGTGTATCCACAAACCAATTTTAACCCCACAGATACCAGTTAATGACCCTTCTCACTAATGATATTATACATTTATTTTTAGCACACAACGTGGCCCGTACACATGCTACACTTTGGTGGGATATTTACACATCTAAGCAAACTCGAGGGATCGTCTATAATTATATTATATTTTCGTACCGTTATCAATTATATTCGTCTTTCATGACAAAAACTAACACACTCGGTTCTCCTGGGATTTGCATATTTGATCAGGATACAATGATAAAAAAATTAGATCAGTAAATCATTAATTATGCACAATATCCAATTAGTGCTGACATGCAAATTATAGGAGTGTAATATAGATTACCAGCATGTTCATACTTAATTTACGTCCTGTAATATCAGAGGTGAATTCTGTAGATAATAATCATAATATAATAAACAACGTAAACAAAGGTGTAAGTAAAAAATACCCAATCAAATGTAAATAGACTCCATGTTAATATGTGTATATATGGTGATCTACGTGAGGTCTTAGGGAAAGCAGTTTCCCCGATTGTATTGACTATATTAGATATGGGGGAGTGAGGAGGATGGGGGTATGGGGATGTACAACACACAAGGACAATAGAGAAATCGCTTTGTAGCAGGCAGAGTTATTGAAATTCTGGAGGAGGGGGGGGGGGGGGGGGGGGGGGTGGGGAGTGGCGGTAGAACACGTAAGGAGTATTCAGAAATCGGTTTGTAACAGACCAAATCATTAAAATGGGGAGGGGGGGGGGTAGAACATGCAAGGACAATAGAGAAATCGCTCTGTAGCAGGCCGAGTCATTGAAATAGGGTAGGGGGAGGGGGTAGAACATGGGAGGACAATAGAGAAATCGATTACTTTGAAATGGGAAAAAAGTGTGCATAATACACAAGGACAAAAGAGAAATCGTTGTGTAACAGACATGATTATTGGAAGCGATTGACACAAAAGACATATCATTCAATCTTAGTAACCATTCAGGTTTTTAGAAAATATATTTCCGTGAAGTTGTAGTGTATACGTAGGACAACGATACTATTAAAGGTCAAATATCTGAAGATTGGATTATCATCTTAATCCAATGATCAACATATACAGGTGTTACTTTACAAGATTGTTGTCAATATTTTATATTACAATGTTGTAACGATGTTATATATTGTCAAATTATCTTTAATATCTTAAATTACATTATTGCTATATAACACATATATTACTGAATTACTGCAAGAAAAGTTGTCTTCCGATATATAGTAAACTAAATTATTTTTGCAAATTACCCATGAAAATCATTAGGTCAGTTTTTAGATCCGAATGGATCAATGCTCTTTTCATAAAAGACTGAATAAATAGTCAAACCTGTATTAAAGGGGGCCTCTATATAATAAATCACTGTCTATAAAGAGCAGTCCCATTAATGAATAGTGAATATAATTTTAACGTGTATATAAAGTCAACTGCTCATAAAGGCAACATTTTCAGGTTGCCTTGAGTGGCCTTTATATACAGGTTTTGACTGTATTGTCTTAATACGCCAGGTAAGAAATTATACCTATAACTAATCAATATGGCACATTGCATACTGTACCAGCTGGGAATTCTGCAGAGGGTACGGTACACACGGTATTACGTAATATAAACCACAGACAATGCCTAACACTTAAGAGAAAGGTACCAAGTTTGCTTTATTATCTGTCCAGGCGAATTCTGAGTCGTACACAACTCTATTGTCCAGGCGGATTCTGAGTCAAACACACCTCTATTGTCCAGGCGGATTCCGAGTCAAACACACCTCTATTGTCCAAGCGAATTCCGAGTCAAACACACCTCTATTGCTCACGACAACGCACAATCAATATACATGAAAAGGGTGACCTTTTAACACAGGTGACTGCTTAATAGATATCACCGCATGGGAATGTTTGACTATAATTAATATTAATTTTTATTTGCATTAATACACCGGTATGGGTAAAAGAAATACAATGCAATACAAACAAAAAAGAAAAAGCATAATAGTAATATTCCTGCGGGAACTTTTGCCAGACATGGATCCTATTTTCTTAGTTTTATTGGCTGTTTTATAAAGTTGCAGGCACTAGACGGTATTGTTATACTTCAGTATCTTTTTTCAATAGAAAATCAAGTGTACTATTTTAACTAATAAATCCTAAATTAATTCCTTGTTTTCTCTATTTCACCGGTCATCAGTTTTTTTACTGATGACCGGGGGAACAGTGATCTAGATCGCCAAAGCGCTTACGATATCGGTAAAATGACCATGATCTAAAACGTGTACGTGACGTAAGTATGTATAAAATGGCCATCGCCGGTGTGCCCAGTGGAACCATTCTGGCTGTTCATTTACAGAAATGTTCGCATTTATCAAACGAAATAAGAGTGATGCAAAAAAAAATAGAGTTTCAGTATAATAAAACAATTAATGCCTGCATTTAAGGTGAACATCATAATTGTTCACCTTTGGGATGTCGTTTTGCGTCGGGTTAAAGCCCTCGGGTGAACAATTATGATGTTAAAAACAATGAATGGCTGCACTTAAGGTGAACATCATAATTGTTCATGTTCACCTTAAGTGCACCGCTCGGGTGAACAATTATGATGTTCACCTTAAGTGCAGGCATTAATTGTATAATGTTACAGCGAGTGTTCGGTAATAGTTAAATGTAGCGTTGAATAAAGTGGTAGTTCTAAAAAGAGCTCAAATTTTGACATATAGCATAAACGTTTAACAGAAAGGAGGGTAAATATATATTTACCTGATAACATAATATGTAAGATGACCATAACACACCATAGGTTTATATTAATTTATTATCCGCAACACCATAGTGTATTATAACATGTACCTTTTTTCGGAGGTGGGGGCTGTTAAAATTAGATCTCATTGTTCTTATTACCCTTTTTATGTTGTGTTTCATTATTTCATGGTATATTTTATGAAAACTGAGATCGATCTGATTCTCTTTGTACTAAAACTAATTACCACACAACTCTAAAACTTAACGATTCTAATTGATGTAATAGTTTAAGTGTAAATAACTTACAATTACTATATAATTATATAAATCTTCACCATCAGCAGGCTATGTTAGAAATTAGCATTTTCTTGTTACCATTTCAAGATCCAGCGATAACTATTTCATCTATATTCAGGATACGCACAATATAAAACTACATTGATTGGTTGCTTAGGTTATGGTGTTTAACGCCACATTCAACAATATTTCCGTTATATAGTGGCGGTCAGTTTTATTGATTGAGGAAACTGGAGTACCCGGAGAAAACCACCGACCTGTCACAAGTCACTGACAAACTTTATCACATAATGTTGTGCACCCCACCCTGATCGAGATTCAAGCTCACATCAGTGGCGATAGGCACTGATTACATAGGTAATTGTAAATCTACAACTACAATACGATCATGACGACCCCTAAGCTACACGAAGATGACGGAGGGATCGGGTAAATAGGTACACGACTTTTGACTGCAACTGAAAAAAATACAGAGTTGGATAGGGACGAAAAATACAGAGAGTTGGATAGGGACGAAAAATACAGAGAGTTGGGTAGGGACGAAAAATACAGAGAGTTGGGTAGGGACGAAAAATACAGAGAGTTGGGTAGGAACGAAAAATACAGAGAGTTGGATAGGGACGAAAAATACAGAGAGTTGGGTAGGGACGAAAAATACAGAGAGTTGGGTAGGGAAGAAAAATACAGAGAGTTGGGTAGGGACGAAAAATACAGAGAGATGGGTATGGACGAAAAATACAGAGAGCTGGGTAGGGAAGAAAAATACAGAGAGTTGAGTAGGGACGAAAAATACAGAGAGTTGGGTAGGGACGAATAATACAGAGAGTTGGGTAGGGACGAATAATACAGAGAGTTGAGTAGGGACGAAAAATAGAGAGATGGGTAGGGGCGAAAAATACAGAGAGTTGGGTAGGGACGAAAAATACAGAGAGATGGGTAGGGACGAAAAATACAGAGAGTTGGGTAGTGACGAATAATACAGAGAGTTGGGTAGGAACGAAAAATACAGAGAGTTGGGTAGGGACGAAAAATACAGAGAGATGGGTAGGGACGAAAAATACAGAGAGTTGGGTAGGAACGAAAAATACAGAGAGTTGGATAGGGACGAAAAATACAGAGAGTTGGGTAGGGACGAAAAATACAGAGAGTTGGGTAGGGAAGAAAAATACAGAGAGTTGGGTAGGGACGAAAAATACAGAGAGATGGGTAGGGACGAAAAATACAGAGAGCTGGGTTGGGAAGAAAAATACAGAGAGTTGAGTAGGGACGAAAAATACAGAGAGTTGGGTAGGGACGAATAATACAGAGAGTTGAGTAGGGACGAATAATACAGAGAGTTGAGTAGGGACGAAAAATAGAGAGATGGGTAGGGGCGAAAAATACAGAGAGTTGGGTAGGGACGAAAAATACAGAGAGTTGGGTAGGGACGAAAAATACAGAAAGATGGGTAGGGACGAAAAATACAGAGAGTTGGGTAGGGACGAAAAATACAGAGAGTTGGGTAGGAAAGAAAAATACAGAGAGATGGGTAGGGACGAAAAATACAGAGAGTTGGGTAGGGACGAAAAATACAGAGAGCTGGGTAGGGAAGAAAAATACAGAGAGTTGAGTAGGGACGAAAAATACAGAGAGTTGGGTAGGGACGGATAATACAGAGAGTTGGGTAGGGACGAATAATACAGAGAGTTGAGTAGGGACGAAAATTAGAGAGATGAGTAGGGGCGAAAAATACAGAGAGTTGGGTAGGGACGAAAAATACAGAGAGTTGGGTAGGGACGACAAATACAGAGAGTTGGATAGGGACGAAAAATACAGAGAGATGGGTAGGGACGAAAAATACAGAGAGTTGGGTAGGGACGAAAAATACAGAGAGTTGGGTAGGGACGAAAAATACAGAGAGTTGGGTAGGGAAGAAAAATACAGAGAGTTGAGTAGGGACGAAAAATACAGAAAGTTGGGTAGGGACGAAAAATACAGAGAGTTGGATAGGGACGAAAAATACAGAGAGTTGGGTAGGGACGAAAAATACAGAGAGTTGGGTAGGGGCGAAAAATACACAGAGTTTGGTAGGGACGAAAAATACAGAGAGATGGGTAGGGACGAAAAATACAGAGAGATGGGTAGGGACGAAAAATACAGAGAGTTGGGTAGGGACGAAAAATACAGAGAGTTGGGTAGGAACGAAAAATACAGAGAGATGGGTAGGGACGAAAAATACAGAGAGTTGAGTAGGGACGAAAAATACAGAGAGTTGGGTAGGGACGAAAAAGACAGAGAGTTGGGTAGGAACGAAAAATACAGAGAGATGGGTAGGGACGAAAAATACAGAGAGTTGAGTAGGGGCGAAAAATACAGAGAGTTGGGTAGGGACGAAAAATACAGAGAGTTGGGTAGGGACGAAAAATACAGAGAGTTGGGTAGGGACGAATAATATAGTTATTTGTAGCAGCTACAATGCGCGCTTATTCTTCTTTGAAATCTGAAAAAAGAGGTTTTTAATGGGCAGGGAACACGGGACACTCCCAATACATTACCCACTATGGTCCACGGTCAGGTTGTCTATATTATAACCCGACAATCCCGCCCTCTATCCGTCACCAGGAGAAACGCGAGCAATGCCAACATCAATACTCTGTATTTGCTCTGAAAACGATATCTAGACAGAACACAATTGTTTTTATTTCAAATTTCACTTTTTAATATTTAACTTATAATAATATAATATAATAATAATAATAATACCAGAATTTGTATAGCGTCCTATCTAAAAAAATTACCGTAAGGCGCTTTACAACATAAAATACTAGATAAAAGTAGCAAAACATAAAGAAGTAACCCCTATGCATATATATAACAATGATAAATTATATTCTAAAGTGCTAACCTGTAAAATATTCTTCGCCCCGAATTTGGGATATTTAATTTGATGTTAATGTTGTCATACATATGTGTGATAGTAAGTCATACATATGTGTGATAGTAAGTCATACATATGTGTGATAGTAAGTCATACATATGTGTGATAGTAAGTCATACATATGTGTGAAAGTAAGTCATACATATGTTTGATATTAAGTCATACATGTGTGATAGTAAGTCATGCATATGTGTGATAATAGGTCATACATATGTGTGATAGTAAGTCATACATATGTGTGATAGTAAGTCATACATATGTGTGATAGTAATGTTGTCTTTTTGTATTTAAATATGTGTATTGCCGTTGAAAACCGGTGTCTAATTATCAAGAGGGGAGGATTGGGATATCATTAACCGATTTAATCCCAACCCATTTTTGTACCCGTCCCAAGTAAAGACCTGGATTTCAAATATGATATGTAGTGACCTTTTTGTGTTCAGTGAGTTCAGATGACAGGTGATGATTTGTTTTGTTGATATTAGTGGACCTGTTGATCATCGCTGTTTAAACTCTTTCTTTTCTTAATATACAACAAATAACATCAGCACGACAAATATGTCCAGATGCAGCATTTCTCTGTAGGATAGGAGCTGTTTCACACTCATTTTAGGGTGCGAGTTATTCTCATCGTTGAAGACCCTACTGTGATCATGTGACAGTGATCATGTGACTGTAATCATGTGACAGTGATTATGTGACTGTGATCATATGACTGTGATCATGATACAGTGATCATGTGACTGTGATCATGTGGTGACTGTGAAATGCAGAACTACAATAAAAAGCGCTGTCCATTTAATTGAATTTGTGTCTAAGTGTAATGTTGGATAGTCTCTCATGTTCATTTAAATCAATATCCTTTCTGACTTCAAAGAAGAGTTTGAAGATACCAAAGGGGTAATCAGAATCCGGATATCGAAGAAGAACAGACCTACTAGCTGATCATCATAAATTCATGCATTTAATTGCTACTGGGCGGACAAAATGTCCACTACCACCATGCTGTTACTTTATTTTAATTTATTACTAAGTGTAATGTTGGATAATCTCTCATGTTCATTTACATCGATATCATTTCTTACTACAAGCTGTTCCTTTATTTTAATTTGTGTCTAAGTGTAATGTTAGATATTCTCTCGTGTTCCTTTACTTTAACATATATCTAAGTGTAATGTTTTATAGTCTCTCATGTTCATTTCCATCCATATCCTTTCTTACTACAAGCTGTTCCTTTATTTTAATTTGTGTCTAAGTGTAATGTTGGATATTCTCTCGTGTTCCTTTACTTTAACTTGTTTCTAAGTGTGATGTTTGATAGTCTCTCATGTTCATTTACATCCACATAATTTCTAACTAATTGATTATAACATTGCTGGCTATTTACATTGTATGCATGTACATATATATATATAAGAACACACCTTCCACAAAGTAAAGACGATTCTCACGAGACAGTTGTAGTCGAATATTTTCTAACGTTAACAGGAAGTCCTCGAGGAGTTTCTGTATTGTATAATATTTCCTGCACGTATGTTAGGATATTGTTTATTAATCAATTGTTCTGACATCATCCTATAGCTGATTATTATTTTTCAAGAATCTGTTATTTATTTGTTTACTTTAACTTCATGAAAAATCTTATGCCACACCATCAGAACAGTTCAAAAATCAAATGCCACACCATCAGAACAGTTCAAAAATCAAATGCCACACCATCAGAACAGTTCAAAAATCAAATGCCACACCATCAGAACAGTTCAAAAATCAAATGCCACACCATCAGAACAGTTCAAAACTTTAATGCCACACCATCAGAACAGTTCAAAACTCTAATGCCACACCATCAGAACAGTTCAAAACTCTAATGCCACACCATCAGAACAGTTCAAAAATCAAATGCCACACCATCAGAACAGTTCAAAAATCAAATGCCACACCATCAGAACAGTTCAAAACTTTAATGCCACACCATCAGAACAGTTCAAAACTCTAATGCCACACCATCAGAACAGTTCAAAACTCTAATGCCACACCATCAGAACAGTTCAAAAATCAAATGCCACACCATCAGAACAGTTCAAAAATCAAATGCCACACCATCAGAACAGTTCAAAACTCTAATGCCACACCATCAGAACAGTTCAAAAATCAAATGCCACACCATCAGAACAGTTCAAAAATCTAATGCCACACCATCAGAACAGTTCAAAAATCAAATGCCACACCATCAGAACAGTTCAAAACTCTAATGCCACACCATCAGAACAGTTCAAAAATCAAATGCCACACCATCAGAACAGTTCAAAACTCTAATGCCACACCATCAGAACAGTTCAAAAATCTAATGCCACACCATCAGAACAGTTCCAAAATCTTATGCCACACCATCAGAACAGTTCAAAAATCAAATGCCACACCATCAGAACAGTTCAAAAATCAAATGCCACACCATCAGAACAGTTCAAAACTCTAATGCCACACCATCAGAACAGTTCAAAAATCAAATGCCACACCATCAGAACAGTTCAAAACTCTAATGCCACACCATCAGAACAGTTCAAAAATCTAATGCCACACCATCAGAACAGTTCAAAAATCAATTGCCACACCATCAGAACAGTTCAAAACTCTAATGCCACACCATCAGAACAGTTCACAAAATATAATAACACGCCATCAGAACAGTTCAAAAATATAATGCCACACCATCAGAACAGTTCAAAAATCAAATGCCACACCAGCAGAACAATTCAAAATCTAATGCCACACCATTAGAACAGTTCAAAAATCAAATCGGAAAATCGTGCATACAGAGACCAAATCGATATACACATGTATGACCGCTCACTCCCCTGGATACACACATGTATGACCGCTCACTCCCCTGGAAACACACATGTATGACTGCTCACTCCCCTGGATACACACATGTATGACCCCTCACTCCCTGGATATACACATGTATGACCGCTCACTCCCCTGGATACACACATGTATGACGCTCACTCCCCTGGATACACACATGTATGACCGCTCACTCCCCTGGATACACACATGTATGACCGTTCACTCCCCTGGATATACACATGTATGACCGCTCACTCCCCTGGATACACACATGTATGACCGCTCACTCCCCTGGATACACACATGTATGACCACTCACTCTCCTGGATAGACACATATATGACCACTCACTCCCCTGGATACACACATGTATGACCGCTCACTCTCCTGGATACACACATGTATGACCGCTCACTCCCCAGGATACACACATGTATGACCGCTCACTCCCCTGGATACACACATGTATGACCGCTCACTCCCCTGGATACACACATGTATGACCGCTCACTCCCCTGGATACACACATGTATGACCGCTCACTCCCCTGGATACACACATGTATGACCGCTCACTCTCCTGGATACACACATGTATGACCGCTCACTCCCCAGGATACACACATGTATGACCGCTCACTCCCCTGGATACACACATGTATGACCGCTCACTCCCCTGGATACACACATGTATAACCGCTCACTCCCCTGGATACACACATGTATGACCGCTCACTCCCCTGGATACACACATGTATAACCACTCACTCCCCTGGATACACACATGTATGACCGCTCACTCCCCTGGATACACACATGTATGACCGCTCACTCCCCAGGATACACACATGTATGACCGCTCACTCCCATGGCTTGTTACAGAAGCATGTGGTAGTATTAGACTAGGCACATTATAGGCACAAGCCTCCTCTCAAAGTGACAAAGTATTTATTAATGATGCAGCAAGTGTTTTCCACATGTGAGTAAAATACCGACCCCCATATTGAACTAGGCGAGCATCGTAGTTGTTAGGCCGAGATTCCTCTGCCGTCCGATGGCGAAATGATAGGGTCTCAGGCAAAATCGTGCTGTAATCGAGTGTAATACCACTCTCTGAGGGTAAGATGGTTGTGAATGAATAGAAAAATGGTTGGTGAAGCGATTTATATAAGGGTTTCGGATAAAAAATAAAATCCGATAGCCACGAAACGTGGAAATGTGCCGATCCGGAGTTGCAGCGGCAAATCCGTAGTTTTCCTTATGGAGAGCGCTCTGACGTCCCACGGCTCCAGCAAGTTGAACAAAAAGCCGTCGGATGGCAGAGGAATCTCTGACTACGTAGTTATAAAGACCAGTTGTTTATTAGAATCAAGCGTTCACTGAACCTGATCACATTGTAGGGTGTAATATGCCATTAATATTCGTATGAACTCTATTAAAATCATTGTAATTATTTTGCATCAAATTCATGTTGATTTTTCTGTTCGTAACCTCTTGGGAGTCTTCATTGACAATACAATTATATTTATATTGTAAAGCACGCGGGCGGAGTTCTAATCTTGAACTTTATACATTATTCTAAAGAGCTATTCACTAGAACATTATGTAAAGAAAATTTAAACAATGATTCTCAATATTCCACCACTATCAACAAAACGAACAATCACCTCTCAATCTTTAACCTCAAATGCCCTTGTGCATATATTAATGTACGTTATTACCATCTTAATAAACTTAAATGTTGGTATTTCGTGTGACCATTAAC
The DNA here is from genome assembly GCA_963383655.1 of Bathymodiolus septemdierum. Taxonomy (NCBI): domain Eukaryota; kingdom Metazoa; phylum Mollusca; class Bivalvia; order Mytilida; family Modiolidae; genus Bathymodiolus; species Bathymodiolus septemdierum. The sequence continues at coordinate 6,460,691 of OY726529.1, read as the reverse complement.
ACATTAAGGTCATTCTTACGTGCGTAACAAGAGGTGTTAACGTTTTACATAATGATCTAATAACAGGTATTAATATCCTTAAGTAGGACCAAAGAACGGATAATCCATCAACTAGTGTGTATCAAATTGCTGTGTTAAATTAAAAACAAAATTAAACAGTAATTGTCAACAAAATTACTAACTAGTTATAACAGCATAAACCACTCCTCAGGCAGACTAAGATGGATGCCAGTGGTGGAGCAGGAAATATAGTTTTTTGTGCTTTGTCGACTATAGTTTGTCTTTTTGACATTTTATCCGAGTTAAATTTATTAAAATAGAGAGAGCTGTTTTACTCTGCCTCATGTTCATACTTGTTCTAAGCCAGGACGTGAAATTCCATAGTCATTTTGGTGTTTACAGATTTTAAATGACATATTGTGTTCGGTCTGTTGATATAGCTGGAATTGTTGATCCTCACTTTTTAAATTGTTATATATATATTTAATAGTATCGGATTATCCCTATAGAAACAAAGGAGGGATATAGCATCCCCATAGAAACAAGGAGGGATATACTATTCCGAGAGTAAGAAAGAGCAATATAATGTTCCCATCAAAACAAACGGAAATGTAATATCCCCTTCAAGAAAATAAGACATGGTATTTAGAATAAGCTTTTGAATTATTTGACTTTCCTATCTGTCGACTTTGACCAGATGAAGGTTTATTCCAAAAACGCGTCACGTGCACTAAATTAGATATCTACGTTTTAAACTTTTATCTTTATCTGGAACAAATATATTTCACTTTTATAATATGCAATCTGTCATAATATTATTACAAATTTAAAATTGTTATGTCTGTTCTGTCATTCCATGTCAATTCATGACCATTTGCTGTCATTCTATGACCATTTGCTGTCATTCTATGACCATTTGCTGTCATTCTATGACCATTTGCTGTCATTCTATGACCTTTCGGAATGTTTTAGCCTTAATAAATAGTATGTGATAAAGTTTGTCAGTGATATTGCGGCAGAACGGTGGTTTTCTCTGAGTACTCCGGTACTCCGGTTTTCTCCACCAATAAAACTGACCGCTATGATATAGCTGAAATATTGTTGGAAGTGGCGTTGAACACCATAAACCTAACTAAACCAAAGCAATTAAATATTAATCATTGCCCGATAATATGTACATGTAACTTAATTGAAAATATTACAACTCGTAATTGATACATAGAACACCAATAAAATATAGATGATGTTGAAGCAAGAATTAATACTAATAAAACACAAAGGTTACCACTAGCCATTCATTTCTGACACAAAATGCCATATTATAAACACAATATTTAAATACAACGTCTTAAAATATAAGATTTTATGTTGATGAATATTTATAATCTAGGTCCTGACTGTTTGGTGTTTTGTTATTAATTTTGTTGTTTATTTGTTAAATGTAAAATATATATTCAGTGATTTTTAACAAAAAAATGTGCCTTTAGCCATACAGGTTGTATTCTATTTCAAAAGTTTTTATTTAAATATAAACCTCCGTGTTATTGTAGACAGATATCTCACCTCGAATGTAGTAGATCGCGGGTTCAATCCCCGGTCAGGTCAAACTAAATACCGAAAGAAAAATTTACACAGCGATGGTCAACATTTCCCCCAATATCAACAAAACGAACAACTACCTTTCACATAAAATCATTGAACATTAAAAAGACCACTTCATATTACATTGGAAATTCAGGTGCTGGCTCAGGACAGACATAGCAATGTGGCGGCATTAAACCGGTTAATGCCAACCCTCCCTCTGACAATTCGGTCTTCAATGGCAATACAGCTAGATATAGGCAATAACAAAACCTGCACAGATTCGCTTCCACTCAAACAGAAATTATAAGATTGGTATTTACTAATTATCCAATAAGATGTAAAACTAAAGCTGGTAATTTAACATTATGTGGGAACAATAATACCAAAGGGCATAAACAGCATTAGCTACAGTCGACTAAGATCACATATACCAAAGGGCATAAACAGCATTAGCTACAGTCGACTAAGATCACATATGAGGGAGAAGAACATTAGCTTTAATAATGTTTTAATTATTTAGGAACTGTAGATTCCAATAATAAATATATCTAATAAACTATGTCGGTGCCAAAATTATCGTCTAACCAGAAGAATTATCGATCCAGAGATACATGTCCTTCCATTTACCGCTTCTGGTTTTCCCTTTAGTATCTTTAAACTTTTCTGTTTGATAAACCGTAGTATACCATCGTAAAACAACAGAACCTGTGGCAAGTCACTGACAAGGTCGTCACAAATAATGCTGTATTGAATACACCTTGCCAATAATGTTGTATTGAATACACCTCGCCAATAATGTTGTATTGAACACACCTCGCCAATAATGTTGTATTGAATACACCTCGCCAATAATGTTGTATTGAATACACCTCGCCAATAATGTTGTATTGAATACACCTCGCCAATAATGTGGTATTGAATACACCTCGCCAATAATGTGGTATTGAATACACCTCGCCAATAATGTTGTATTGAATACACCTCGCCAATAATGTTGTATTGAATACACCTCGCCAATAATGTTGAATTGAATACACCTCGCCAATAATGTTGTATTGAATACACCTCGCCAATAATGTTGTATTGAATACATCTCGCTAATAATGTGGTATTGAATACACCTCGCCAATAATGTTGTATTGAATACACCTCGCCAATAATGTTGTATTGAATACACCTCGCCAATAATGTTGAATTGAATACACCTCGCCAATAATGTTGTATTGAATACACCTCGCCAATAATGTTGAATTGAATACACCTCGCCAATAATGTTGTATTGAATGCACCTCGCCAATAATGTTGTATTGAATGCACCTCGCCAATAATGTTGTATTGAATACACCTCGCCAATAATGTTGTATTGAATACACCTCGCCAATAATGTTGTATTGAATACACTTCACCAATAATGTTGTATTCAATACACCTCGCCAATAATGTTGTATTGAATACATCTCGCCAATAATGTTGTATTGAATACATCTCGCCAATAATGTTGTATTGAATACACCTCGACAATAATGTTTTATTGAATACACCTCGCCAATAATGTTGTATTGAATACACCTCGCCAATAATGTTGTATTGAATACACCTCGCCAATAATGTTGAATTGAATACACCTCGCCAATAATGTTGTATTGAATACACCTCGCCAATAATGTTGTATTGAATACACCTCGCCAATAATGTTGTATTGAATACACCTCGCCAATAATGTTGAATTGAATACACCTCGCCAATAATGTTGTATTGAATACACCTCGCCAATAATGTTGTATTGAATACACCTCGCCAATAATGTTGTATTGAATGCACCTCGCCAATAATGTTGTATTGAATACACCTCGCCAATAATGTTGAATTGAATACACCTCGCCAATAATGTTGTATTGAATACACCTCGCCAATAATGTTGTATTGAATACACCTCGCCAATAATGTTGTATTGAATGCACCTCGCCAATAATGTTGTATTGAATACACCTCGCCAATAATGTTGTATTGAATACACCTCGCCAATAATGTTGTATTGAATACACCTCGCCAATAATGTTGAATTGAATACACCTCGCCAATAATGTTGTATTGAATACACCTCGCCAATAATGTTGTATTGAATACACCTCGCCAATAATGTTGTATTGAATACACCTCGCCAATAATGTTGAATTGAATACACCTCGCCAATAATGTTGTATTGAATACACCTTGCCAATAATGTTGTATTGAATACACCTCGCCAATAATGTTGTTTTGAATGCACCTCGCCAATGACGGGAATTAAACTGATAAATTTAGTGGTGATAGGCATGCACTGATTGCAATCAAACTTTCTGCTATTGGAGGAGTCAGTTGGTTACCTATAAAACAATCACTAAGTAACCATTCATAAATCACTATATCAAACTAATTGTACAAAATAGATTGTAAACCCAACTACCATACGATCACGTCAACAAAAATACCCGTCATTTTTAAAGATTTTAATCGATCGAGATTAAAATCTATGGACAAGTTAGAATGACATGTACTGACTTTTAGTCATCATGATAATTACAATGCTTTGATTGTTTATATAATTAAAATATCTGGACCAAGGAAAAGTATACTTACGTTTTAATATATATTTACCTACTACACAAAAGTCAACATTTGATTGGGACAATAGTACAATACGATAGAGTGTTGATTATACTATTTTTAGACACTTTAGGGAAATACATTCTGTTGACTAAGACCGTACCCGATGAAAGACATCCATATCCAATACTCTTAAAATAAACTTTGAGTCGTATATTGAAGAGTGGGAGTGTGGGGAGGGGGAGAGGGGGGGGGGGGGGGGGGTCGTTACTATGTTGCATGAGATGAGGGTTGAAATAAAATCTTCTACTACGACATTTCCAGATCCGATTCATTAATTACTTTCTCCTTTAAACTGGAAATGTGATTTTTATTTCAAAAAGAGACATAATCCGTTCCCATGGTTACTGTCACTCTTTGGTTCTGATATCTAATATAAATGTACCGATTTAACTGCTATTTGTATATGCTGGGTTTTAAAAGCTTCGTAGAGTTTATGTTGTCTACATATTATGTTTTGCTGACATGAAGTCAATTTTACTTCCCATATCTTTCATCGTATGTTTGAAGAACTTATATATTTCAATGTAAACGATTGTGCTATCAACTTCCTCCTAGAACAAGGTGATCCACACAACCTTATATGATTAAGCTTCTCAGTGACTTGGGAAAGTTGTTTTTGACGGGTAGGACCGTTTCTGTTCATCAATAACAATCCCTACAATGATATACCTGGAATATGGCTGAAATCTCAACAACGTAGATATCTAATTTAATGCACACCACTGGTTTTTGTGATTACCATCATCAGATACATTAAACGTCAAAAGAATGGAAAACCAAATAATTTAACAAAGTATTTGGGAGCAGGAAAACTAAATGGCCTAAACAGGATAGCTGAAATCGGTAGTGATTACCAGTACCTGACGGGTATAAACCTTTGTTTAAGCAATAAATTAACCCACTCCTTGTTATTGAAGTGACTGCCCCAACCCAGCCAGTAAAGTGAGTGCGATCATGTGTGTGTAAGGATTATCGATTTTTCTATTAGATTTTGGGACTGTTCTGACAGAGTGGTATTTTTCTATTAGATATTGGGACTGTTCTGACAGAGTGGCATTTTTCTATTAGATTTTGGGACTGTTCTGACAGAGTAGTATTTTTCTATTAGATTTTGGGACTGTTCTGATAAAGTAGTATTTTTCTATTAGATTTTGGAACTGTTCTGACAGAGTGGTATTTTTCTATTAGATATTGGGACTGTTCTGACAGTGTGGCATTTTTCTATTTGAATTTGGGACTGTTCTGACAGAGTGGTATTTTTCTATTAGATTTTGGGACTGTTCTGACAGAGTGGTATTTTTCTATTAGATTTTGGGACTGTTCTGACAGAGCGGTATTTATCTATTAGATTTTGGGACTGTTCTGAGAGAGTGGTATTTTTGTATTAGATATTGGGACTGTTCTGACAGAGTGTCATTTTTGGTATTAGATATTGGGACTGTTCTGACAGAGTGTCATTTTTGTATTAGATTTTGGAACTGATCTGACAGTGGTATTTTTGTATTAGATATTGGGACTGTTCTGACAGAGTAGCATTTTTGGTATTATATATATATTGGAACTGTTCTGAGAGAGTGGTATTTTTGTATTAGATTTTGTGACTGTTCTGAGAGAGTGGTATTTTTGTATTAGCTATTGGGGCTGTTTTGACAGAGTGGCATTTTTGGTATTAGATATTGGGACTGTTCTGACAGAGTGGCATTTTTGGTATTAGATTTTGGGACTGATCTGACAGAGTGGTATTTTTGTATTAGATATTGGGACTGTTCTGACAGTGTGGTATTTTTGTGCTAGATTTTGGGACTGTTCTGACAGAATGGTTTATTTCTATTAGATTTTGGGACTGTTCTGACAGAGTGGTATTTTTGTATTAGATATTGGGACTGTTCTGAGAGAGTGGTATTTTTGTATTAGCTATTGGGACTGTTCTGACAGAGTGGCATTTTTGGTATTAGATATTGGGACTGTTCTGACAGAGTGGCATTTTTGTATTAGATTTTGGGACTGATCTGACAGAGTGGTATTTTTGTATTATATATTGGGACTGTTCTGGCAGAGTAGCATTTTTGGTATTAGATATTGGGACTGTTCTGACATAGTAGCATTTTTCTATTAGATTGTGGGACTGTTCTGAGAGAGTGGTATTTTTCTATTAGATTTTGAGACTGTTCTGACAGAGTGACATTTTTGGTATTAGATATTAGGACTGTTCTGACAGAGTGGCATTTTTGTATTAGATTTTGGGACTGATCTGACAGTGGTATTTTTGTATTAGATATTGGAACTGTTCTGACAGTGTGGTATTTTTGTGCTAGAATTTGGGACTGTTCTGACAGAGTGGTATTTTTGTACTAGATTTTGGGACTGTTCTGACAGTGTGGTATTTTTGTGCTAGATTTTGGGACTGTTCTGACAGAGTGGTATTTTTGTTCTTCATTGTATTTGAAGTTTATTGCATTAGTTTTACCAATAAGTATATCTTATAAACCATACCAATGCTAAAACACAGAGCATGCGAGGGTGGGTGATCAATGAAGTTTGAATTGAATTGAATTGAATTATCAACACGTCATTACAAATAATTAAAGGGTTTATTTAATACTTTACATGATGTATATCGCAGTTTTATCTTCAATAAAATATTTATAATAACCAATAGTCGGTCATCTTACTTAAGCAATAAATTAACCCACTCCTTTTTATTGAAGTGATTGCCCCAACCCAGTCAGTAAAGTGAGTGTGATCATGTGTGTGTAAGGATTATCGATTTTTCTATTAGATTTTGGGACTGTTCTGACAGAGTAGTATTTTTCTATTAGATTTTGGGACTGTTATGACAGAGTGGTACTTTTCTATTAGATTTTGGGACTGTTCTGACAAAGTGGCATTTTTGTAGTAGATATTGGGACTGTTCTGACAGAGTGGCATTTTTGTAGTAGATTTTGGGACTGTTCTGACAGAGTGGTATTTTTGTATTAGATATTGGGACTGTTCTGACAGAGTGGTATTTTTGTATTAGATATTGGGACTGTTCTGACAGAGTGGTATTTTTGTATTAGATATTGGGACTGTTCTGACAGAGTGGTATTTTTGTATTAGATATTGGGACTGTTCTGACAGTGTGGTATTTTTGTACTAGATTTTGGGACTGTTCTGACAGAGTGGTATTTTTGTATTAGATATTGGGACTGTTCTGACAGAGTGGTATTTTTGTATTAGATATTGGGACTGTTCTGACAGAGTGGTATTTTTGTATTAGATATTGGGACTGTTCTGACAGAGTGTCATTTTTGTATTAGATATTGGGACTGTTCTGACAGTGTGGTATTTTTGTACTAGATTTTGGGACTGTTCTGACAGAGTGGCATTTTTGTAGTAGATTTTGGGACTGTTCTGACAGAGTGGTATTTTTGTATTAGATATTGGGACTGTTCTGACAGTGTGGTATTTTTGTACTAGATTTTGGGACTGTTCTGACAGAGTGGTATTTTTGTATTAGATTTTGGGACTGTTCTGACAGAGTGGTATTTTTGTATTAGATATTGGGACTGTTCTGACAGAGTGGTATTTTTGTATTAGATATTGGGACTGTTCTGACAGAGTGGTATTTTTGTATTAGATATTGGGACTGTTCTGACAGAGTGGTATTTTTGTATTAGATATTGGGACTGTTCTGACAGAGTGGTATTTTTGTATTAGATATTGGGACTGTTCTGACAGAGTGGTATTTTTGTATTAGATTTTGGGACTGTTCTGACAGAGTGGTATTTTTGTACTAGATTTTGGGACTGTTCTGACAGTGTGGTATTTTTGTACTAGATTTTGGGACTGTTCTGACAGAGTGGTATTTTTGTTCTTCATTGTATTTGAAGTTTATTGCATTAGTTTCACCAATAAGTATATCTTATAAACCATACCAATGTTAAAACACAGAGCAAGCGGGGGTGGGTGATAAATGAAGTTTGAATTGAATTGAATTATCAACACGTCATCACAAACAGTTAAAGGGTTTATTTAATACTTTACATGGTGTATATCGCAATGTTATCTTCAATAAAATGTTTATAATAGCCAATAGTCGGTCATCTTACTTTTGTCATTTCTCATTGTCGTTATTGTTGGTTGGTTGGTTTTATGGTATTTAAGGTCACTTTGAACAATATTTCAGCTATATTGTGGCCGTCAGCTTTATTGGTGGAGGAAACCGGAGTACCAGGAGAAAATCACCCACCTGTCGCGAGTCACTGACATACTTTGTCACATAATGTTGTACACCTCGCCCCGAGCAGGATTCGAACTCACAACATCAGTGGTGATATGCACAGATTGCATATCTAGTTGTAAATCCAACTACCATACGATCACGACCACGACCGGCCCCTTGTGGTTACTGTGGTATATAAAATCGCTATGGTATGTTTGAAAAGCCGGACAAAATGAAAGTTGCATCCTGAAGTGGGTCATATAAACATTTCACATGGTTTAATACCGTTTCATTCCATACACAATCAGCTTGTTTGACCTAAGCAGATTTTGTTGTTATAATACATCTGTACGTCACATTTAAATCTTAAAGATTAATATATATTTGCTTAGTATGTATAAACTATATCTAGATTAACAATAACAAAAATGAAAATATTATTTTAACATACATTTCCAAAAATAACTCATAGTGATAAAAAGAACGGTATTACGACAAACATGTAAACCTTGCTTAATGTAATTTATACACATGTAGTTTAAATATTTCATAAATATTTGAACAGACAATAACAATTATAGGATCGTATAAACACGACTAGTTATGATATATAGCTAAATATTGTTTTTACCCAGAGGCAGCTTTGATTGATTTTTCTTTTTTTAATCTAACACCTGTTGTCTTTATATACAAAGAATAATGGTCTACAGCCAACAATTTCTACTTTCTAAGTCAGTAACTGGTGTTCTAATAGTTAGCGTGCTCGCCTCGAGTGTGGTAGATCGTGGGTTCGAGCCTCGAGTGTGGTAGATCGTGGGTTCGAGCCTCGAGTGTGGTAGATCGTGGGTTCGAGCCTCGAGTGTGGTAGATCGTGGGTTCGAACCTCAAGTGTGATAGATCGTGGGTTCGAGCCTCGATCAGGTCAAACCAAAGACTATAAAATTGGTATTTGTTGCTTCTCCGCTAAGCACGCAGCATTAAGGAGAAAGAGAAAAGACCAGTTGACTCGGAATCAGGTTAATGTGTGAGTGGGGCGACATGTCTATTCGTGGACTGTTGTTTCAGTGAGCTAGCCTGATAAAAATCCAACTAAGGTCTAGTACAAAGCGACCTCATCACCATTTCATTGAAAATTAACTTGTTCTCGCTGAAAAAATGATGAGTTGGCGTTAAACAACACTGAATCATTCACTCACTCACTCTACGCCAGAATAGCTCAGTTTTAAAGATACCAAAGTGACAACCAGTAGCCACACATCGAACAAAGACAGATAGTACAATGACCAAGAGGACAAACAATTATCTACAAAACACCACACATAAAACTAAAGATTGTACAATATCAGTCATACAAACACCGGGGGGACTCATATTTCGGTTGATTTGAAAGTATATGGTGTTTGTAGTTGAAAAAAACTCTAGATGAGGGTTGGAGTCCCATTAACCATCTTAACCACGCCATACATGTTTCAATTCAAGGCCCTCTTTTTTCTGTGTCAAGTCTGCTGCTTTCCCAAAGAAGCATCAAGCATCAATTAAAAAACACAGATTCAAAGCCCGCGCCGAAATCAAGCCATACACTATTTTTCAACTTTGCGATTATTATTAAAACTAAAGTTCTGCTCCCTCAGACATAGGTGACCTTGACCGATATTAGCTATCATGTTTAAACCCTTTTGTTATTTGCTCCCAAAGACTTTTAAATCATTTGGGTTTTAAATATTTAGACTTTGGGCGTACTTGGTGAAGGTTTTTCCAGAAACTCGTCGTGCGCACTAGCTTTGATATCTACGTTTTAATTAAAATTGAAGCTAACATTATTCATGAAACATTTAATTTTAAGTATTTTTTCGCTGGTATTTTTCAGGCCCAATCAAGTGTTACAGCTGCTTCGACAGGGCACACAATAGTTCCTGTGCTGATCCGATCGATCCTTTAAATAATAAATTACCACGAGAAGAATGCATGAATGGAGTGTGTGTAAAAATGACCAGATATGTTGATTGTAAGTACAAATAACTGAAAGAACATTAATGAGATACAAGGTAAGGGGTTAGAGGTTATGGTGTTTAATACCACTTTCAACAATATTTCAGCTATATCGTAGCGGTCAGTTTAATTGGCGGAGGAAACCGGAGTACCTGTAGAAAACCACCCACCTGCCACAAGTCACTGATAAACTTGATCACATAATGTTGTATCGAGTACATCTCGCCATAAACGGGCTTCGAATTCACAACATCAGTGGTGATAGGAACTGATTGCACAGGTAGTTGTAAATCGAACTACCATACGATCACGACCACGACGGCTCCTGGGGATACAGAGACAGAAAGCTACAAATACATTCAGACATGCTAACACCCTTGGTATTAACATTTGTGTCCCAAACGGACATGTGATCGGGATCACGCGACTTAAATTTACAACATGTCAGACAAGGAGAAGCTAGTGAATTAGAAGCTCGATGTAGTCACAATTCCAGTTTATTAGGGTTCTTTTTTTGACAGTTTTCGCTTTACACTACGTTTAAAACATAGTAGAGTGTTTTAATGAAAACACCATGTTTAAACCAAAATACTTGAAGTGTTGAACATAAGACACATAGTTTTCATGTAATTACTCATTTGTATTTTAAAGTGTGTCTGATATGCGGTTTATGAAAAGTTTGAAAATACTAAAGGGGTAATCTAGAAGAAGAAGGACAGACACTACAATATGTGTCTGGTATGTGCGTTAAAGTATGTCTGAGTTGCTTTTTAAAATTGTTGTATTTGGAATTGAAACATTATTTTCAAAATCACTACCTTTCATACCACATACGTATCAGCAGATATACTTTCCTGATTGGAGTGGATAATGTCTACCAAAGTCAGCATTAAAACGATGTTCGGTTCGTCATGTTTACGTATAGAGGTGTTCAATACGGCTTGACTATATGAGTAACATGGCGGGAACCACTTACCCTTCGCCAGCCCCTGGGTTTACCTCATTGTTTTGGTGGGTTCGTGATGTGTTTTTTTGTTTTGTGTAATCAATGTTACAACTGTATCTGAACTGTCCAATCACGATTGTATCTTTGGTTTTCTCTAACGTTTATTTATTATCTGATATTCTTTCATCGGGTATGAAATAAAGAAAAGTTTGAAGATACCAAAGCTGTCATGCCACTCTTTCTTGCTTTCAAATATTTTAAAGTTATAAGGCCTGCCAATCTTGTGACTTTGATCTACTGAATGTTAGTCCAGAAACACGTCGTGAGTTGAATTGTATTTGTTTAGCTGCTGGGAATCTAGACATCGAAAAGAGCAAGTTGGGACCCCGTTCAGCGGTTTAACACTGCCACTGTACTGTGCCTGTCCCAAGTTACCATATAAATGTCCATGGCCTTCTGTGGTTGTTATGTTTATGTTTTGAGTTTGATATTTTGTCAGATGAATGCTTTGTTGTGTTATGGTCGACTAAATTGTCTACAATTACTATTCATACATGGAACATACGGTTACAAATCGTTTTTTTAAGAAAACACACACAAATTTCGTCGTAGAACATATTGGCTACAGAATATGTATTATACAGTCAAAAGAATACAATCACATTTTTGGCATGACCCCTTGAACAATTACCAGAGCTTCAGAAGAAAACAAATACTCACAAAGCAAAGCCCTACACGGTCAACATCGACAAAACACTACAGAAAATTTAGCACATAAATTATCATGGACTTCTGTTGTCGTTGGAGTCAAATGTTTGTTAGTGAAATGTTTCGTGTTGTTGTGGTTGATTATATTGTCTACCATTACTATTTTCATATGGACAAGGTTTATTTCCATGTTATCGTACCTGATGGAGGTTATTACAGAAACGCGCCGTGCGCACTAAATTAGATATCTACGCTTTTAATAGAAAAACAAAACAAAAAAATAGTCCTTTTGTTGAAGAAAATATATTTTACAGTCTGAAGAATATACCCAGCTTTTTTGCATGACCCGTTTAACAATTAAAAGAATTTAAGATGGAAAAATAAAACGCACAAACAAACATACAAACAAATCACCACTAGCAACATCTTTGTAATTTATGAATGGTCAAAATCCTAAGTTGCCGGTTTCTTTGGATTGTTCATTCTTGATTGGCCCTTTGGTTTTCTCTAACGTTTATTTACAAAATTAATCAGATTGAAATTACGCCAATTCTGTAAATTCAATGTCAATGATCTACTTAGTTTATTAGTAGTAACCTCTATGAAAATGCAAAAACAAAAATGAAAAACAAAATAGAAATAGGGCGTTATATACAGACAATCAGCTGGCACTCTTCGATCCCTACAGGTATATCTACTTAATTAATTTATCTACAACAATACGTAATAGGCTAGATAATGAATATGATAGTGATTCAGTGTTGTTGTACTGTAGATGTACTGTATCTTAGATCAACCACCACTACCACGACTGTATGTAGCAGAGATTGGATTAACGCCAGTATCAATAAGATGTTATGTTAATCACAACAATTAGTCGCTTCTTTTTTCTTCTATCCTAGCAATAAATAATTATATTTAATTTACGTGTTCATTACAAGGAGAATGTTTTTAGGAGGGTTTCGAAAGTTTTACGGTCGCCACCATGACTTGGATGACCGTTATAGAATATCTGTGTCTCAACTGACCACGGATATGTTCCAGTTGTCGTTAACACTTCCCGGTCCTTTCCCCATTCATGACTTATCACCGGGTTTGTAACTAGATTACCACTACGAGTGCCACTAGAGGAACTTGAACTTGCTGACCCTTCCGGAGCACCTGAGTTCACCCTCGGTATTTAGTTGGGTTTGTGTTACTCGATCTTTAGTTTTATGTGTATGTTCTGTAGATCGTTGTTTATCCTTTTGTACTTTTTCTTTTGGCCATTGTGTTGTCTGTTCTTCTTCAATATACGGATTCTGATTATCCCTTTGATATCTTCAAACTCTTCTACTGACATGTAAATACGGAACCTTGCTTTTGCGTATCAAAATGGTAGTCGACTGACCACCTCTATATATCTATGTATATTGCTCTTTTACGAGATCGTGGATTCAAGCCGGGTTACCTCCAACTAAAGATAATATATAACATTGGTACATTGTATTTGCTGTTTCTGTCTTAAGTATTATTAACCAGTTCCTCTGTCGGATATTATGATCTAGTAATTATGTTTATTAGATAAGAATTCAGTCTAGACAGAATGTAAACATACCTTGCGCAATTATAGCTGATTCAAACAAGTGGATTGTGCAAATTGTAGATTAACTGGGGCCACACACACACACAAAGCACAATTGTAACCGACGAGACACAAGTGAAGCAGGGACTACCTATCCTCCGGGTTTTAGTGGGTTTGTTTGTTGTCTAATATTTAGTGTTCTATGTTTTCTGTGTATTGTTTTATAGATCATTGTTTGAGTGTTTGTCCTTTATTTTGTATTGTCTGTTGACTTCTGATATTACCTCTATGATATCTTTATACTTTTCACTCAACTACGTTGTGCAGTTTTAACCGTGACCATACATGCAAATTGTGCATTGTAACACTTTTTTTACCTGATTAAGGTTATTAAAAATAACCGAGTAAATTAGATATCAACGTTATTGTCACACAAGCGTAATATCCATCAACACAATACAAGTCAGTGACCGAGGACACAGAAATACATTGTACAAACGAGTGCCACACAATGATATTGCGCAGTTATCAACGATGATACCAAACATATGCTGTGTAATCGTAACCAACACATAGACCAGTACGTAACTACGCTACGCAGTGGTTTTAACCGTTGTGTTCGAGTCCCGGTCGCATAAAACCAAAGACTATAAAACATTGGTATTTTTGCTTTCTCCAATAAGCACGCAGCACTAAAGAGAAAGAGCACATACTGGTTGGTTCAGAATCAGGATAATATGTCGGCGAGAAGTGACATGTCTACTCACGGACTGTTGTTTCAGTGAGGTAGCACTATACAAATCAAATTAAGTTTGTTGGTCTAGAACAAAGCGGACATAATTATCGTATAATTCAATGCCACTTGTTATCGCCATCAAATAGCCGAAATATTACTAAATGTTGCGTTAAACAACAATCACTATTGACTCATTTTCAGCAGTACGTTATGTAACTGTTCTAACCGTTGTGTAATTTTAACATGGGGTACGCTAGTACACTTAATTAATGTGAAATGCTTGCAATATACGAAGATGTGTAATATTTAATTACTTTCACTATTTATATTTTATTTTATAGATACACTTATGATGCAACGGACCTGTTCTGCCAAGCTCAACATACACATCATGCTTGTAGATGGAGTTTGTCGGAGAGAGAGCTTTGGGAATGGATATTTATGTATGTGTGGAAAGCAATTATGCAACGAAGCTAACAACCACAAACTTGCCAATACACACGTGTTTTATATATTTTTCTTATTGTCAACATACTGGTTGCTATGGTTGCGATGACGTCACGCCAAAATCTTTCATGAATATTATCTATGCAATTCCTACTGTGCGCACGTGATGATCTGCGTCAGTTCTATCGTCTGCTAGTAACAAATTGTCCATATGGAATTCATTTACCTGCTGGAGTCATATATTCATCCTTTTGTTTTTATATACTGTTTATCATAATGTATTATTGTATCATATCGATTAACCTGTTTGTTTTAACAAGAAGTCTCACTCGAAAACTGTTTTTTTTTCTCGGAATAGTATTTTTCTAGGTGGGAGAAAGGGGGGATGCGTCGAGGCCTTGATCGTATAATAGGTAAAATTGATTGACCTGTTTGTTTTAACAAGAAGTCTTACACCATAATGTTTTTTCTACTCGGAATATAATTATTCTAGTTGGGGGAGGGGGGGGGGGGGGGGTGCGGGTTCAGTCATGGCCTTGATCGTATAATATATAAATTTAAACACTATGCAGCTACCTGTCATCACTAAGCTATGTGTGAAATTCCGGCTCATGTCGAGGTTTACTCAATACAACTTGTCAATGTGTTGCGACATTTCTGTGTCTTTCCCCCAAAAATAAAAAAAAATGACTCCACACGATAGGCCTATAACAGACATATTGTTGAAAGTGGGGTTAAGCACCCACGACCCGTTTATGGCGGGAAGATGGTATGTACCGATATATTACTTAGAAATAAACTTTCCCTTTCCTTTGTTGGTAAGACAACCGTATTTGATATTTTCTTAATTCTGTTATCAAATATTAGCACAGCATCTGTAAACGATATTTGGAATGGAAGGAGGGGCGAAATATCACATGCACATAATTTAATATTTTCAATTTTATAGGATGCGACTTAGATCTTAAAGACATATTTTATAGGGTATATAAGTTGAAAATACTTCTGTATGAGTTGAATATAGTTCTGAAGTCTTTACGGTTAAAAATGGGTCTAAATATTATACCACGTGAAAATAGATCTTAAGGTTATGCGAGTTAAAAATAGTTATCTTATACGGGTTGAAAATAGATCTTAAGGTTATATAGGAGCCTGGTGATAGTTCTAAGTGCTAAATTGTACAGTATTTGAGAACCCAAAGTTTGAAACATTTTATAAATTCCTCATTGTTATTTATTAGAATGTAAGGGGATTCCATCCAATGAATGCATTTTAAATATTAATAATGACACTCATTCTTTTAAAAAAAGTGACTAACTACTAAATGCTCAATGCAATCTTTAGGCTGGTACTCGTGACCCCTCGGATTAGTTGTTGTTAGAGGGGTCAAGCTGAAACCATGTTTATAATGTAATCAGCATAATATTTTCACGAGTTGTTCTCTCCTTTAGAAATATCTTAAGGATGAAAACAAATGTGTCTGGTTTGAATGATGCCAAATTCCAAGTTAAGACACACCTTCAATCGATGCTATGCATCTTCACCTTTACCGAGATGGAGATTCTTGTCGCCTATGGAGGCCATCATTAAACACATGGATTCAGTCGTGACCTCTCTAACAACAATAACAATCCGAGGGGTCACGAGTACCAGACTATGCAATCTTGTATTTTGTATGTGTATAGTGTGCAATTTATTATGTTTTTTTATTCCTTAAAATGATTTTATTTTCTCTCTAATCACGTATTATCGAACATTGTTATTATGATATTATATTATGTACCTAGTTTTTTTTTAATCCACAATATACAATTATTGTATAAACTTGTTTTAAATTATTAAATAAAACACACCAAACAAATAAATACCCCAATTATCTGTGTTGTTAGTTCTTCATAAACTGTTGATCAAAGGAAGACAACTCTTTCTTATCACAACGTCGTTTTCCTTATACAGTTAATTCCCTTCCTGTATTATAAGGAAAACAATTATACACTGACCATTTTCATTCAATAGTAATTTCGAACAGTAAGACGTCATGATTTGTAGCATGTTTTACGCATCAATAAATAATTATTAGTACGATTTTAATATTTAAAAAATACCAGAGATATTTGTTTAATTCTTTCAAAAACCTATTATGTTGAATAGAAAGAAAGATTGATTGATACACTAATGTGTTGCTTACCGTCATGTGAGCAGTATTTAAACTATATTCACGACGAGAGCACGATTGGAAACAATGAATCATGAAGGCAAAAAGGTAGCACCACTGGGTAGGGTATGAACATTTTGTCTGCACACTTAACACTCACTCCTAGCATATTGTTGCTCATCGAGAACTGCTGCAATCCATCACAAGGAGCATGACATTTCCGAAATACAAGACGGGCATTCATGTCCCCCACCCGCGTAAACAGATGAAAAACAAAAAAGAAAAAATAATAAAAAAAAAAAAACAAAACAAATAGATAAAATAAAATAAATAAAGTAGAATAAAATCCAACATTCGCGCAAACAATTAAACAAGATACATTTTATCTGTTGTCATTCCTTATAGAGGGGTCGTCGTGGTCATGTTCGTACGGTAGTTAGATGTTCAACAACCTGTGTAATTAGTGTCTATCACCACTGAAGCTGTGAGTTCGGGTCCCGTTCATCGTGAGGTGTACTGGACACAACGTTGTGTGATAAAGTTTGTCAGTGACTTGCGACCAGACGGTGGTTTTCACCGATTTCCTTCACCAATAAAACTGACCACCACGATATAGCTGAAACATTGTTGAAAGTGGCGTTAAACACCATGAACCAGCCAACCAATCATTCACTATGGTCATCTGAAGATCATGCACTTGTTCGTACCTGCTTATCATTAAACCAAATCCGAATTATTTTAATAAAAACGACGTTAGAAATGCAGTCTTTGATCAATTTATATTTATAATGCATGTCTCATCTGCAACAGACATGTTAATCTGCATATCGTAAATGATACAACGCATCAATTCTTTATTAGCATGTGCTGTCGTCATTTTGATTATTTTACATTATATAACACAGCATTGTCGGCTAGTAATTGACTCAGAATTCTAAAATGGAGAGGATGCCATACTTTCACATCATATTGAATTACATTTTTTTTTCTTTTTCTTTTTACAATCTTTAATAATTTATTCCTGTTGTGGCAAAAAAATGAACATTTGAAGGACACAAAATGGAATTAAATATCCTATATCGACATTCTATAAAAGAACAGTCTGAAGATAAAAAAAGATGTAGACCGAAGAAGGTACAATACAATGGCAAACAATGGTCAACATAACACTAGAGAGATAGCTAAAGATTTTAGCAACACGAACCAAGCTAAAATTGGTGGACTAGTGCTCCTGAAGGGCGAACAGTTCCTGCTCCATTGTTGGCACCCGCCCTGTTACTCTTGTAAAATATCCGGTGATAAGTCACCCAATCAGAAAGGGAAGCATTGGAACTATTTCATTTTAACGGTTTGTATTCAGAAATGTGAAAGACCTCCCCCCTCCCTTTTTTATTGAATTGTCTGTAACAAGCTAGGAAAGTGAGTGTCTGTTTCTACTATTATACAGTGATATTTTGGAAGTATTCTGACGGTTTGATATTACCTTGTTGTCCATTTCATTATATGATAATCTTCAGCTATGCATCTTTTCTAGGAATTATATTTTGTTTCAAACTTGATTCTTTTATGTCTTACGGCGGCCTTGCATATATTCTGATATTTAAATAATGATTGAAGCCTTCGCCGATTCTCTTTAATATAGCATGACTACGTCTGCGTTACGACTTTTAAATATATTATGTATAATGTTCAAGATTATATAGCGTTCAAAGAGGGGAGATCTGTGCCTTTGAAACCAATTTTACCCTGTCACTCTTTCTTAAAGTTCATGTTCCAAATGAGCGGTCATGTGTTTGTGTGTTAGGGGTCATGTATTTGTGTGTTAGGAGTATCGATGTTTCCGCTCTCTACGATTTCGATATAGGATTTTGGAGTTGCATCTACACTCACGGGTCAAAAGTATTTCAGCACTAAGATATTTCCCTATATATTTCATATTAAGCCACTTATTTTCATAACATTCTCATGAAGTCATTCCTTAGCCGATTTCCATGAAATTTTCACCTTTTAATAGTAGAATTATTAGAGTTTAATTCAATATCTTCATGTAATTTGTTCAAACTTTTATTTACAAGCATTTATGATTTAAACACAAATGTAAATTCTTGACGTCACAATTTTATATGATTATATAGTAAGATTTGGTGAACAAAATTAAACTTTGTTTTTAAATCAATTCTTAAGGGAAAGTAGAAATACAATTTATACGAAGAAAAAACTATATTTATTTCTGCATTTAATACTGAACATTTCATGAAAATCAGATAATGAATGACTTCAGAAGAATGTTTTGAAAACAAATGATTTTATATGAAATATATAGGGAAATATCTTAGTGCGAACATACTTTTGAACCTTGAGTGTATATCGAAATCGTAGACATTGTGGTATTTTTTTGTGTGGCGTTTTATTTTAACAATGTTGGCCCTGTTATATGTGTGGACTGGTGTTTACTCCCATGTGGAAAAATCAATTGCATGACGGCATAATGTCACTAAGAGGTATGGACTCATAGTTTAACCATACCACTGTACCAAGCCAGGACAGTGAGCAGTCATGTATTTGTGTTTAGTAATATAGATGTTGACTCTGTTTCAACAATTTTTCTATTAGATTTTAGAAGCTGTTCTTACGGTGTGGTAATATTTAGTTTTTCATTTTATTATACAATGCTGAATAATTAAATAACTTGATTGATTGAATTTTGGTGTTTAACGCCACTGTCAGCAATATTTCAGCTATATCATGGCGACCAGTGTTAGTGGTGGAAGAAGCCGGAGAGAACTACTGACCATGGGCAAGCAACTCTGCACCCTTTTTGGTAATTTACAAAACTGGGCGCGAACCCACGCCGTATTGGTGATATGCTTGTATAAGTTGTTAGGTAATCCAACTACCTAACTCATTGAGCCACCAAGTCCCTAATTTAGTTTGATGTGAATACTGCAATCTGCAATCCACCTGTATCAACATTGGTTATACTTGATAACCTTGGTTGGTATTGTGACGTCGACAACATGTTCATTCACCAACGACGAATTCAAATAGTCCCATGAAATAATCGTAATTAAAATCGAGGAATGATTACATTTTGTTGTAAACATTATATTATAAGGAATATGTTAAATTTTGAATAACCTGGTTTTGAACAGTTTACGTGTTTCATTAATCTCTTCGTGGTTTATTAAGCGTAAACTGCTCCAAACCAGATTATATCGTATAAACCTGTTCAACAATTGAACATATTCTTTAAATAATGTTTTGTTGGTCGTTGTAGGTCCTTTTGTACTTTTTCTCTTGGCCATTGTGTTGTCTGTTCGTCTTTGATATACGGATTCTGATTGTCTCCCTTTGGTGTCTTCAAACTCTTCCTGCGCTGTTTCTTAGACTTTACTGCTGATTATGCTCTCCAGAAGAATTGGCAACGATAAACCTTATAGAAACGTTAGTTGTTTCCACAAACATACAATTCGCTAATGAGTTTTGCATTTCTGACAATAGTTACATTTGCACAAATATTATCCAAGCAAAACATTGTCTTTTCAAGCTACATCGAAGAAACAGACACTACAATGACCAAAAGAATAAGGGCAAAAGAACAAACAATGATTTACAAAATACTGCAAAAAAATTAAAATGTTAGTAACACGAACCCCACAAAAACCACTTGCGTTGATTTCAGGTGGTAATATAAAGATTAGGGGAAAACAGTATTGTCGTTTTGGTTTTAAGCCAATAATAATAATGATAAAAAGAAAGTTAAGCAGTGATGGTCAACAATTTCACCAATGTCAACAAAGCAAAAGAAAGTTTAAGCAGTGATGGTCAACAATTCCACTAATATCAACAAAAGAATCCACCGACCTCACACCTGAAATCATTGAACACAAACAAAGGGCAACGACATATGGCACTGGAAATCCACTTCTTAGAATAGGGCAGAAATAAAATAGTGGTGGGGTTAAAACAATAAATGAGACGACCACTCTCTCATGAGACGACAACCCTTTCATGAGACGACAACCCTCTCATGAGACGACCACCCTCTCATGAGACGACAATCCTTTCATGAGACGACAACCTTCTCATGAGACGACAACCCTCTCATTAAACGACAACCCTCTCATGAGACGACAACCCTCTCATGAAGCGACAACCCTCTCATGAGACGACCACCCTCTCATGAGACGACAACCCTTTCATGAGACGACAACCTTCTCATGAGACGACAACCCTCTCATTAGACGACAACCCTCTCATGAGACGACAACCCTCTCATGAAGCGACAACCCTCTCATGAGACGACCACCCTCTCATGAGACGACAACCCTGTCATGGGACGACCACCCTCTCATTCTTGATAAATGAATCTCCAACGCTTCCACTCAATAAATCTCCATTTCATTCCAATAATGAATGACAGCTTAAGACACAAAAACATACTCATGAATAGTCATTGGCACATTGAACACACAAGGTTAATTAAGTCATTATTAATAGAACGGAGAGCTCTTTCTTGCTCCTTTTTCCATGTTATTTTAGTATTTTTAAAAGTACTAGTATACCAAATCAGAAAGTACTAGTATACCAAATCAAAAAGTACTAGTATACCAAATCAAAAAGTACTAGTATACCAAATCAAAAAGTACTAGTATACCAAATCAAAAAGTACTAGTATACCAAATCAAAAAGTACTAGTATACCAAATCAAAAAGTACTAGTATACCAGATCAAAAAGTACTAGTATACCAGATCAAAAAGTACTAGTATACCAAATCAAAAAGTACTAGTATACCAGATCAAAAAGTACTAGTATACCAGATCAAAAAGTACTAGTATACCAAATCAAAAAGTACTAGTATACCAAATCAAAAAGTACTAGTATGCCAAATCAAAAAGTACTAGTATACCAAATCAAAAAGTACTAGTATACCAAATCAAAAAGTACTAGTATACCAAATCAAAAAGTACTAGTATACCAGATCAAAAAGTATTAGCATACCAAATCAAAAAGTATTAGTATACCAAATCAAAAAGTACTAGTATACCAAATCAAAAAGTACTAGTATACCAAATCAAAAGGTACTAGTATACCAAATCAAAAAGTACTAGTATACCAGATCAAAAAGTACTAGTATACCAAATCAAAAAGTACTAGTATACCAAATCAAAAAGTACTAGTATACCAAATCAAAAAGTACTAGTATACCAAATCAAAAAGTACTAGTATACCAAATCAAAAAGTACTAGTATACCAAATCAAAAAGTACTAGTATACCAAATCAAAAAGTACTAGTATACCAGATCAAAAAGTACTAGTATACCAAATCAAAAAGTACTAGTATACCAAATCAAAAAGTACTAGTATACCAAATCAAAAAGTACTAGTATAACAAATCAAAAAGTACTAGTATACCAATCAAAAAGTACTAATATACCAAATCAAAAAGTACTAGTATACCAAATCAAAAAGTACTAGTATACCAAATCAAAAAGTACTAGTATACCAAATCAAAAAGTACTAATATACCAAATCAAAAAGTACTAGTATACCAAATCAAAAAGTACTAATATACCAAATCAAAAAGTACTAATATACCAAATCAAAAAGTACTAGTATACCAAATCAAAAAGTACTAATATACCAAATCAAAAAGTACTAATATACCAAATCAAAAAGTACTAATATACCAAATCAAAAAGTACTAATATACCAAATCAAAAAGTACTAGTATACCAAATCAAAAAGTACTAGTATGCCAAATCAAAAAACAAAGGTTTACGTTACTAATAAACAAATATAATATAGTGAGTTTATTTAACTTTGAAATAAATGATTTCAGAGCACCTGAGTTCACCCCGGTTTTTAGTAGGGTTCGTGTTACTCGATCTTTGGTTTTTTGCCGTTTTGTCCTTTTATTTGGCCATTGTGTTGTCTGTCCTTTTATGTATTCTGATTGCCCCATTAGGTATCGTTAATCTCTTCCTTCAGATGTTTCAGCATATTGAATTACAGAGATCATTACCTGATTTTTAGTGTTCACTGTAATGTTTTGCAGATCATTGTTTGTCCTATTTCCATTGTCTGTTCTTAGATTTACGGCGTTTGATTATCCCTTTGGTGTCTTGAAATTTCTTTTATCTGTTAATCAATATTTATGGCCAACATTTTTTCAATGATTTCGCAAGACAAATTAGATTAATTTGTTGTTGTTTGTTTGACTTCCAGTGGCAAATATTACATACATATTCAGGACGAGAACATGTACAACAATTACATCGAAGCGCCATATAAAACAGAGGGATGGATGAGACAATGGTAGCAACAACTTCTCACAGCCACCGACAAAATATGGAGAGTTGGGAAGTAAAGAAAAATATATAGTCTTTTGTAGCATTTACAATACATCTACAAAAGATAAAGATTTCTTAAACGTAAAATAAACGTGGCGTTCGCCAATCAACTATGGTAATACGTCAATCTTTCTGTAGTGTAACCTAACAATATCTACCGCATCTAAAGAACAGTCTCTATCACCACATGCTTTACAAGAGTAACACGACGGATGTCTCTAGTACAGCAGAAAATGCCTACCCTTCCAGAGTACCAGAGGTCATACCGTTTTTTTGTGGCATTAGTGTTCCATCTCTAGTTGTCGTTTTGTCACTTGTCGCATAGCATTCCTTCTTCCTTCGTTTGTTCATATCTAAATTAGGGCTTCTGATTACTCGTTCAAACTTTCTTAACCTACCATCTTTAGTTCCATCACAATGTTACTCCAATCATGAAAAGAAAGTTTAAACATTGATGGTAAGCAATTCTACCAATATCAATAAAACGAGCAATTACCTCTCACCGCAAAAAGACCTATTCCATATGAAGTTAAAAATCATGGTCCTGGCTGAGGACAGGCACATAAATGTGCCAGGTTTAAACCGGTGAAAGGGATTCCAATTTCACCTCTCTTGATAATTGGATCTCCATCGCCAATACATATATAAACCATCGATAGCAAAGCACAGATTCGCTTCCACACAAAAGAACCACACACAATTGATGCCCATCACTGTTTAAGCTTTCTGAGAAATAAAGCACACATACACTGAGAATAGGAGATACATAAAAGATGCTACAGACATCTGTATCTTTAGAAGTCGAAAATAACGACCCTGCCGATGGGGGTACACAACACATACCACTCACCGGGTTGAACAATGAACAAAACAAGAACTCCCTATGGCAGTCATGTTAGTTTTCAATCGGCACAAAATGAGAAAGATTGTTGAGAGCCTCCCAAACATCAATCATACAAAGTAACACAGATTGAGCCTTGTACTTTCAAAGGAGAAAAACAATTCCAGCTAATCAGAAGCAAGCATTTTCCATTGTGGCCATGTTTACATTCCAATCTAGATCAAATTATGAAATCTTATAGAGGACCTTCCATCAAAGATTCCTGTAAAATGTCGAGATTCCTCCTACAAAGTTTCGGTTTATATGGCCGTGTGGATGCAGAAAAGATGTGCAAAGTTAACAGACGATCGACGATGGACGTCAAGTGTTAACAAAAGCTCGCATGACCTTTGGCTAGGTGAGCTAAAAATGCAACAAACATGCACCTCTTTGTTGCAGCCACAACGACCCCAACAAACATCTACATAATATATATTGAATATCCATTTCATATGTCGTGCATAGGTATGTATATCAGACATGATATTATAATCTATAAGACAATGAGCAATTTCGTTGATGATATTACATAACTTTATAATGTGTTTTGTTGATGACATTACATAACTTTATTATGTGTTTTTTGATGACATTGCATAACTTTATAATGTATTTTGTTGATGACATTACATAACTTTATAATGTGTTTTGTTGATGACATTACATAGCTGTATAATGCATTTTGTTGATGACATTACATAGCTTTATAATGTATTTTGTTGATGACATTACATAGCTTTATAACATAATTTGTTGATGACATTACATAACTTTATAATGTGTTTTGTTGATGACATTACATAGCTGTATAATGTATTTTGTTGATGACATTACATAACTTTATAATGTATTTTGTTGATGACATTACATAACTTTATAGTGTATTTTGTTGATGACATTACATAGCTGTATAATGTATTTTGTTGATGACATTACATAACTTTAAAATATATTTTGTTGATGACATTGCATAACTTTAGAGCATATTTTGTTGATGACATTACATAACTTTAGAATGTGTTTTGTTGATGACATTGCATAACTTTATAATGTATTTTGTTGATGACATTACATAACTTTATAATGTGTTTTGTTGATGACATTACATAGCTGTATAATGTGTTTTGTTGATGACATTACATATCTTTATAATGTATTTTGTTGATGACATTACATATCTTTATAATGCATTTTGTTGATGACATTACATAACTTTAGAATGTGTTTTGTTGATGACATTACATAGCTTTATAATGTATTTTGTTGATGACATTACATAGCTTTATAACATAATTTGTTGATGACATTACATAACTTTATAATGTGTTTTGTTGATGACATTACATAGCTGTATAATGTATTTTGTTGATGACATTACATAACTTTATAATGTATTTTGTTGATGACATTACATAACTTTATAGTGTATTTTGTTGATGACATTACATAGCTGTATAATGTATTTTGTTGATGACATTACATAACTTTAAAATATATTTTGTTGATGACATTGCATAACTTTAGAGCATATTTTGTTGATGACATTACATAACTTTAGAATGTGTTTTGTTGATGACATTGCATAACTTTATAATGTATTTTGTTGATGACATTACATAACTTTATAATGTGTTTTGTTGATGACATTACATAGCTGTATAATGTGTTTTGTTGATGACATTACATATCTTTATAATGTATTTTGTTGATGACATTACATATCTTTATAATGCATTTTGTTGATGACATTACATAACTTTAGAATGTGTTTTGTTGATGACATTACATAACTTTATAATGTATTTTGTTGATGACATTACATAACTTTATAATGTGTTTTTTTGATGACATTACATAGCTGTATAATGCATTTTGTTGATGACATTACATAACTTTATAATGTATTTTGTTGATGACATTACATAACTTTATAATGTATTTTGTTGATGACATTACATAGCTGTATAATGTATTTTGTTGATGACATTACATAACTTTATAATATATTTTGTTGATGACTTTACATAACTTTAGAGCATATTTTGTTGATGACATTACATAACTTTAGAATGTGTTTTGTTGATGACATTACATAACTTTATAATGTATTTTGTTGATGACATTACATAACTTTATAATGTGTTTTGTTGATGACATTACATAGCTGTATTATGTATTTTGTTGATGACATTACATAGCTGTGTAATGCATTTTGTTTATCTTGTTTATCTGAACAATAGTGTATTGATTTGTTCAGCTATCGTTCTTGACAGAACACATGCGATAATTTATTATGTGGATATTATCACATGATTGAAGTTGTATAGAATTTACCTTGCTAAGGGCTGAAAGCAAAGTCACAACTTTCGCGTTGATGGCCGAAAATTGAATAGTTAGATTTAAATATAGCTACTCTAGAATGGCGGCAACAATCGGCCGAAAATGCATAGTTCACTTATTATAAACGTTAGAGACAACTAGAAGAGATAATCAAAATTGTACACATGCAACATTTGACACAAGGCTTAAAGAACCACAACATAACACGGAAAACTAAAACGATGAGGAAAACGGACCCCACCAAAACATCGAGGTGAACCCAGGCGAAGGGTAAGCAGTTCCTGATTTTTACAAAACATCGAGGTGAACCCAGGCGAAGGGTAAGTAGTTCCTGATTCTTACAAAACGCGGTGTTACTCATAATCACGTCAGGTAAAAGTCTTGTCGGTGAAATAGGAAAGACAAAAACTACGTAAAAGGGAAAATATCGTAACGGTCAACAAGTTCCTATTGTCGACCGTAGAATGTTTGTTGTCACGACTTCAACTTAAGAGCAGCGTAACCACGTTTGAGTAGCTTTTATCTACTACAATTCGTTCAGCCAGGATGATCTTATCAACATATTTTTAAAATTTAACAGAAAAAAACCCACAAGAAATGCTACAAGTTTTTTGATTTTTGTACACATAGGATCTGTATGATTAGTTTAGTTTAAACATATTTTTATTGTCAAGCAATTGTAGACAATGGATCAGGCACACGTTATAGACCACCTACGAGGTCTTCTCCGTTACATATACATCATTAGAAAGACAATATATTACAAAAACATAACATTATTTCACTCATAATTATTAGTAAAAAATGACATAATACTGCAAGAGACATTGATATTGAGTCGTTGTCGTCGGACGAATTAGGAATGTGTAAACATTAGACACATCTGATAGTGTCCATTATGTATTTGTGAACAGCTGCGAAAAGTGTGCAGTTGACATCATATTCAGAATCTGAATTTCCATGCAATATATTATTAATAGATATATCTAATCTGTAAGGTAAATTTTCATAATAAATAATCTTTTCAGTTTCTTCATGATGTCATCTAAATTAACTATGGAAACAAGAGAAAAAGAAACTGCAATAAGGAGTTAAAATGAAATTATATTAACAAATTTATTGAAGGTTCTCTAGTTTTGTAAGATCATAGACATTATAAAATCCCTATCACATCTAGCTAATAAGGTCTAACGGGTAAATTTATATAAAAACTTCATATTTTATTTTCATATGTCATTTCTTTTCTGAAGAATATGCTTTAAAGATGAATGTGTTTTAGAGTGTTTGTCATATGAATATTGTCAGTAACGGAAATCATTGTATGCATGAATTACCTCGGTTTTTTTTTGGTGGGTCCGTGTTGCTCTTCATTTTGCTGTCTGTTCGTGTTGCTCTTCATTTTGTTGTCTGTTCGTGTTGCTCTTCATTTTGTTGTCTGTTCGTGTTGCTCTTCATTTTGTTGTCTGTTCGTGTTTCTCTTCATTTTGTTGTCTGTTCGTGTTGCTCTTCATTTTGTTGTCTGTTCGTGTGGCTCTTCATTTTGTTGTCTGTTCGTGTTGCTCTTCATTTTGTTGTCTGTTCGTGTTGCTCTTCATTTTGTTGTCTGTTCGTGTTGCTCTTCATTTTGTTGTCTGTTCGTGTTGCTCTTCATTTTGTTGTCTGCTCGTGTTGCTCTTCATTTTGTTGTCTGTTCGTGTTGCTCATCATTTTGTTGTCTGTCCGTGTTGCTCTTCATTTTGTTGTCTGTTCGTGTTGCTCTTCATTTTGTTATCTGTTCGTGTTGCTCTTCATTTTGTTGTCTGTTCGTGTTGCTCTTCATTTTGTTGTCTGTCCGTGTTGCTCTTCATTTTGTTGTCTGTTCGTGTTGCTCGTCTTTTTGTTGTCTGTTCGTGTTGCTCTTCATTTTGTTGTCTGTCCGTGCTGCTCTTCATTTTGTTGTCTGTCCGTGTTGCTCTTCTTTTTGTTGTCTGTTCGTGTTGCTCTTCATTTTGGTGTCTGTCCGTGTTGCCCTTCATTTTGTTGTCTGTTCGTGTTGCTCTTCATTTTGTTGTCTGTCCGTGTTGCTCTTCATTTTGTTGTCTGTTCGTGTTGCTCTTCATTTTGTTGTCTGTTCGTTTTGCTCTTCATTTTGTTGTCTGCTCGTGTTGCTCTTCATTTTGTTGTCTGTTCGTGTTGCTCTTCATTTTGTTGTCTGTTCGTGTTGCTCTTCATTTTGTTGTCTGTTCGTGTTGCTCATCATTTTGTTGTCTGTCCGTGTTGCTCTTTATTTTGTTGTCTGTTCGTGTTGCTCTTCATTTTGTTGTCTGTTCGTGTTGCTCTTCATTTTGTTGTCTGTTCGTATTGTTCATCATTTTGTTGTCTGTCCGTGTTGCTCTTCATTTTGTTGTCTGTTCGTGTTGCTCTTCATTTTGTTGTCTGTTCGTGTTGCTCTTCTTTTTGTTGTCTGTTCGTGTTGCTCTTCATTTTGTTGTCTGTTCGCGTTGCTCTTCATTTTGTTGTCTGTTCGTATTGCTCTTCATTTTGTTGTCTGTTCGTGTTGCTCTTCATTTTGTTGTCTGTCCGTGTTGCTCTTCATTTTGCTCTGTCCGTGTTGCTCTTCTTTTTGTTGTCTGTTCGTGTTGCTCTTCATTTTGTTGTCTGTCCGTGTTGCTCTTCATTTTGTTGTCTGTCCGTGTTGCTCTTCCTTTTGTTGTCTGTTCGTGTTGCTCTTCATTTTGTTGTCTGTCCGTGTTGCTCTTCATTTTGTTGTCTGTTCGTGTTGCTCTTCAATTAGTTGTCTGTTCGTGTTGCTCTTCATTTTGTTGTCTGTTCGTGTTGCTCTTCATTTTGTTGTCTGTTCGTGTTGTTCTTCCTTTTGTTGTCTGTTCGTGTTTCTCTTTATTTTGTTGTCTGTTCGTGTTTCTCTTCATTTTGTTGTCTGTTCGTGCTTCTCTTCATTTTGTTGTCTGTTCGTGTTGCTCTTCTTTTTGTTTTCTGTGTTGTGTTTTTGTTTTATTTGTCTTCGTCCTGTGTTTTGTGTACCCAATGTTGCCAATTTATCTGCATTATATATACTTGATTGTCCCTACCGGTTTCTCTAACGTTTTAGATTCATCTTAAGAAGCTCCGACGCACTGTTTTATTGCCAGTCAAATTCGGTTTTCTTGAAAATTGTAATAATAATAGGGGAGGAGCGATTTGCATTAATCCGTGGGTTATCGACAATGAATGCTATTTCGACTGCTCAACAAGTATATTTCCAGTCCATCTATTTGGAAAAAATAGTGATGTTATATTGTTATGAAAACTAATATCTCTTGGTCATTTACGGAACAAACGTATCTAACCTAAGATTCTCCTACCTCAACCATCGCTGACCGTAGCTGATTCTAAACTAAGGCTCTCCTACCTCAACCATAGCTGACCGTAGCCGATTCTAAACTAAGGTTCTCCTACCTCAACCATAGCTGACCGTAGCCGATTCTAAACTAAGGTTGCCCTACCTCAACCATAGCTGACCGTAGCCGATTCTAAACTAAGGTTGCCCTACCTCAACCATAGCTGACCGTAGTCGATTCTAAACTAAGGTTGTCCTACCTCAACCATAGCTGACCGTAGCCGATTCTAAACTAAGGTTGCCCTACCTCAACCATAGCTGACCGTAGTCGATTCTAAACTAAGGTTGTCCTACCTCAACCATTGATGACCATAGCCGATTATAAACTAAGGTTCTCCTACCTCAAACATAGCTGACCGTAGCTGATTCTAAACTAAGTTTCTCCTACCTCAAACATAGCTGACCGTAGCTGATTCTAACCTAAGGTTCTCCTACCTCAAACATAGCTGACCGTAGCTGATTCTAACCTAAGGTTCTCCTACCTTAAACATAGTTGATCGTAGCCGATTCTAACCTAAGGTTCTCCTACCTCAAGCATAGCTGACCGTAGCCGATTCTAAACTAAGGTTCTCCTACCTCAACCATAGCTGACCGTAGCCGATTCTAAACTAAGGTTGTCCTACCTCAACCATAGCTGACCGTAGTCGATTCTAAACTAAGGTTGTCCTACCTCAACCATAGCTGACCGTAGTCGATTCTAAACTAAGGTTGTCCTACCTCAACCATTGATGACCATAGCCGATTCTAAACTAAGATTCTCCTACCTCAACCATAGCTGACCGTAGCCGATTATAAACTAAGGTTCTCCTATTTCAACCATAGCTGACAGTAGCTGATTATAAACTAAGGTTCTCCTATCTCAACCATAGCTGACCGTAGCTGATTTTGACTATCCTTTGGTTTATTGCTCCCACGCACATTTTAATTATTTTTCTTTCCAATCTTTCTATATCGAGCATACCTAATTATGGTTATTCCAGAAGCGCGTCGCGCGTACTAAATTTGATATCTACGTTTTTATTTTTCATATGTATGACCAATGGGTGGTGAGTTGGGGGGCATCAGATCGTGACTAGCGTATGTTATAGGCCACGATCAATGAGAGAGTTGCCAGGATTGAAGAGATGTACTAATTGTCAAACGATCAGAATGCAGGAATACAAGAGTTCAGTACAAACACAACCAATAAAACAATATTTTAGTGCAATAGACTATAACTACGATGAAACCAGGTGGAACCAGATTGTTCACGAACGGATAGTTTCTCACGCTTCGCAGTAGTAGAATGCTAGGATCAAAACTCATAATTCAGTTGACGAAGAACAGTTTACTATGACAACAACTGATGCATATTGTATTTCTAACATCTATATATGACACTGTGAATTATTTAAATTCGTGGATAATAATATTCGTAGTTTGAGGAAAAAATACATTTTCGTGGACACGTTGATTCATGGCTACGCACATCCAATCAGTAGATACCTATTGTGACAAATATTTGATTGGATTTTGATTTCATAGTTTCATACCACCCATGAAAATAAGTATGCCACCACGAATAATAATGAATTATAATGTAGTTGTTTAATATTCCTGGTTTGTGATTGGACTATGCTGTAATTTTCAAGGTATCAATTAGACGGTTGAAATATCATGAGATATTTTAGACGATTACCGCTTACATCATCTTGTCAATAATGTGGCAATGCACATGATTACATTATAATGGAGACAACTGTATTGTATTTGGAAATTCCACGGCATTAATTGTCGATTTAATGGTGTAACTTTCACAGTATCAATTCCACGGTTGAAATATCATGAGATTAGTTTTTATAATTTTAGCTGATTACCGCTTATGTTATATTGTCAATAATGTGACAATACACATGATTACATTAGAATGGAGATAACTGTATTGTATTTGAAAATTCACAGAATGGTGTGATTGCTATTCATCTACCTACATTGTTTCTCACTGGGGAACTCGCAAACGTACGACGGAAAATGTAGAAAACGACAAACATATTTGGGCGAGTGATCTAAAGAAAAGCAAAAAACATACCACACTGTCAGAACAGTTCTACCATGACTTGGTTGACAGTTATGGAATATCTGTGTTACAAATGATCACGGATATGTTCCACTTGTCGTAAACACTTCCCGGTCCTTTCCTCAATCACGACTTATGACCGGGTTTGTAAGTAGATTAACACGACTGGTGCCACTAGTGGAGCAGGAACTATCTACCCTTCCGGGAGCACCTGAGTTCACCCCCGGTTTTAAGTCGGGTTCGTGTTACCCGATCTTTAGTTTTATATATATGTTTTTTAGATCGTTGTTTGTCCTTTTGTACTTTTTCTTTTGGCCATTGTGTTGTCTGTTCTTCTTCGATATACGGATTCTAATTACCCCTTTGGTATCTTCAAACTCTTCTTCTAAAATCCAATCGCAAAATCGTAGAAAAAAGCCAAATCGGTATCCCTAACTAGTACATTATCGAACATTTTCCTGGCTTGGTACAGGCACTTCGATAAAAAGTTGCGGTGTTAAGTGTATTTCCCGAGAGGATGTACTAAGTTGATATAACCTGTTTCCAATCCAATTGTGCATTTATAAGACAATCAAATATGGTTAAACTGTATATCACCCCCATTTTACTGAATTAACACAGGCACGTCAATATAAAGTGTGGGGGTTTAACACCAAGTGGTGAAATATGATGATGATGATTGCAGCTTTGTACTAGACCAACAAGCTGATACAACATTCCTCAGATAAACATGTTGATCCGCTGGGACCCATTATCCAATCATACCGATCTTAACCCTACCTACTTAATACTTAGCGGAGATGCAGTATGTAGCGATTTTACATACCTCAATTTGATCTGTTCGGGGTTCGAACTCACTGTCGTAAACTCTCAAAACTAATACTCTAGTCATCACACAACAGAAGCCATTACAAACTAATTCTGATAAAACAAAAAGAGGTGAATACATAAGAAGAGTTATACTTTAGTAATATGCTACTAAACGAATAATGAAATTGGATTGATTTGTGTTCTTTAGATCTATGTCTTGATTTTGTCAATAATATGTATCTATGACGTGAGAACAAAGCAGCATAAACAGTTGTAAATATTATCATATGGGACGTGTTAATGACTTTACGCAGTCATTTCAGGATTTTCCACTTATAATTAGATAAATAATTCATGTTTTTACCACTGCAAAATAGAAGCTGAAAAGTGAGAACAATTGGTAATTACGTTATCAATTCCGTAACATAATATAACATCACAGCTGTGAAATGTACAATATCTTAACTTCCTGTATTGAAATCGAACACGAGAAATTGACACACTATAATGGAGAAACTGTGGTTGACAATTAATTAATGAGCTTTTGCTATTCGGGAATTTTATTCTTCCAAATTTAAAAATAAACATGGCAAAGACCTAATTTGGTTTATTGACAACATGGACATTTTATCACATGGTTTCCAAGATGGAATTTCTAAATCAGATTTTATTGTCGTTGTTGATACGTAAGTATTGTTAAAAGATGATCTCAATCATTAATCACAAATCTAATTTTATCTCGTTATCTGTGGTGATATGTGTTTGAATAAGTAATTACTGAAAATACTATATAAAACCTTCACAATTATATATACATTCAAACCTGTCTTATGTGACATTTCAATGGAACATTTAAATAGATTCACATAAGGCAGGTGGTCACTAAGTACAGGTTTAAGCACGTCAGATCTGCAATAAGATGTATTTTATGTCGAGTAATTTGACATTCTCCATGCACGAGGAACTCATTTAAGTCTATAGAGACGACCTGTGTAATTGATTTGTCCTACACAAGCAGTGGACGCCCCCACATTTGTTGTGGGAGTAGGGGGTTGAACAGCTCCATAGAGACGACCTGTGTAATTGATTTGTCCTACACAAGCAGTGGACGCCCCCACCTTTGTTGTGGGAGTAGGGGGTTGAACAGCTCCATAGAGACGATCTGTGTAATTGATTTGTCCTACACAAGCAGTGGACGCCCCCACCTTTGTTGTGGGAGTAGGGGGTTGAACAGCTCCATAGAGACGATCTGTGTAATTGATTTGTCCTACACAAGCAGTGGACGCCCCCACCTTTGTTGAGGGAGTAGGGGGTTGAACAGCTCCATAGAGACGATCTGTGTAATTGATTTGTCCTACACAAGCAGTGGACGCCCCCACCTTTGTTGTGGGAGTAGGGGGTTGAACAGCTCCATAGAGACGATCTGTGTAATTGATTTGTCCTACACAGGCAGTGGACGCCCCCACCTTTGTTGAGGGAGTAGGGGGTTGAACAGCTCCATAGAGACGACCTGTGTAATTGATTTGTCCTACACAAGCAGTGGACGCCCCCACCTTTGTTGAGGGAGTAGGGGGTTGAACAACTCCATAGAGACGACCTGTGTAATTGATTTGTCCTACACAAGCAGTGGACGCCCCCACCTTTGTTGTGGGAGTAGGGGGTTGAACAGCTCCATAGAGACGATCTGTGTAATTGATTTGTCCTACACAAGCAGTGGACGCCCCCACCTTTGTTGTGGGAGTAGGGGGTTGAACAGCTCCATAGAGACGACCTGTGTAATTGATTTGTCCTACACAAGCAGTGGACGCCCCCACATTTGTTGTGGGAGTAGGAGGTTGAACAGCTCCATAGAGACGACCTGTGTAATTGATTTGTCCTACACAAACAGTGGACGCCCCCACCTTTGTTGTGGGAGTAGGGGGTTGAACAGCTCCATAGAGACGACCTGTGTAATTGATTTGTCCTACACAAGCAGTGGACGCCCCCACCTTTGTTGAGGGAGTAGGGGGTTGAACAACTCCATAGAGACGACCTGTGTAATTGATTTGTCCTACACAAGCAGTGGACGCCCCCACCTTTGTTGTGGGAGTAGGAGGTTGAACAGCTCCATAGAGACGACCTGTGTAATTGATTTGTCCTACACAAGCAGTGGACGCCCCCACCTTTGTTGTGGGAGTAGGGGGTTGAACAGCTCCATAGATACGACCTATGTAATTGATTTGTCCTACACAAGCAGTGGACGCCCCCACCTTTGTTGTGGGAGTAGGAGGTTGAACAGCTCCATAGAGACGACCTGTGTAATTGATTTGTCCTACACAAGCAGTGGACGTCCCCACCTTTGTTGTGGGAGTAGGGGGTTGAACAGCTCCATAGAGACGACCTGTGTAATTGATTTGTCCTACACAAGCAGTGGACGCCCCCACCTTTGTTGAGGGAGTAGGGGGTTGAACAGCTCCATAGAGACGACCGGTGTAATTGATTTGTCCTACACAAGCAGTGGACGCCCCCACCTTTGTTGAGGGAGTAGGGGGTTGAATAGCTCCATAGAGACGACCTATGTAATTGATTTGTCCTACACAAGCAGTGGACGCCCCCACCTTTGTTGAGGGAGTAGGGGGTTGAACAGCTCCATAGAGACGACCGGTGTAATTGATTTGTCCTACACAAGCAGTGGACGCCCCCACCTTTGTTGTGGGAGTAGGGGGTTGAACAGCTCCATAGAGACGACCTATGTAATTGATTTGTCCTACACAAGCAGTGGACGCCCCCACCTTTGTTGTGGGAGTAGGGGGTTGAACAGCTCCATAGAGACGACCTGTGTAATTGATTTGTCCTACACAAGCAGTGGACGCCCCCACCTTTGTTGAGGGAGTAGGGGGTTGAACAACTCCATAGAGACGACCTGTGTAATTGATTTGTTCTATGCAAGCAGTGGACGCCTCCATCTTTGTTGTGGGAGGAGGGGGTTGAACAGCTCCATAGAGACGACCTGTGTAATTGATTTGTCCTACACAAGCAGTGGACGCCCCCACCTTTGTTGTGGGAGGAGGGGGTTGAACAGCTCCATAGAGACGACCTGTGTAATTGATTTGTCCTACACAAGCAGTGGACGCCCCCATATTTGTTGTGGGAGTAGGGGGTTGAACAGCTCCATAGAGACGACCTATGTAATTGATTTGTCCTACACAAGCAGTGGACGCCCCCACCTTTGTTGTGGGAGTAGGGGGTTGAACAACTCCATAGAGACGACCTGTGTAATTGATTTGTTCTACACAAGCAGTGGACGCCTCCACCTTTGTTGTGGGAGGAGGGGGTTGAACAGCTCCATAGAGACGACCTGTGTAATTGATTTGTCCTACACAAGCAGTGGACGCCCCCACCTTTGTTTTGGGAGTAGGGGGTTGAACAGCACAACAAAGAGGCTAGGTTTAATTTCTGTTCCACTGTGTTCGGCACTATGATGACTATCACAAGCAATGTTGTTTTCTGCGTAGTATGTTGTGGACCTACAGATTCTAATTTCTCCTTTCGTATCTTCAAAAACCTTTCTTACCCTGTAATAAGCAAATACTTGACTAATCCGTGTTAGATAAATCTAAAAGCTACTATTTGTACGGACTAAGTTTCTACTCCTAGCTGTCCATGGAGACAACCTCTCAGGGTTAACTGTAGTGACACTCGTTTATGATGTTCTGACATGGATTCTTCAGCTTTAGTTCCGCCCAATCTAAATAAAATCAGGTGTTTGCTAACCGCTAACAACATCCCATATGGGATCATGTCTGGTAATTTTTGTCATTTGACTAAATATATTGGCCATTTTACACAACAGCTGTCATTATGCATTCGGTTATTAATATCTCAAGATTTAATAGGATTTACTCTGATTGGTCAGATGGAGGTTGTTTTGCCTTTCGTGAACCTACTCGGGAACTCTTCAGATTATAGCTAACAATAGATCAAACTACCATCAACAATTGTAATAAAGCAGGTTGCATCCGAAAGTCATATTACCTCAACGTTCAACAATATTTCAGCGATGTCGCATTCTGAACTCTTCGGACCTAGTTGCGATATCATGGCGGTCAGCCTAATATATACTGAAACCCAAGGAAAACAACCAACATGTTGCAATTCACGGACAAACTTTGCGGGAATCCAACTCCAAGCAGTACTAGCGATGTCCACTGAGTGTAAAGCTCGATGTACACCCGACAACCTAATGATGACAATGAGGACGGAATCTACTCCCGCTCTCACTTCGATGTACACCCGACAACCTAATGATGACAATGAGGACGGAATCTACTCCCGCTCTAACCTCGATGTACACCCGACAACCTAACGATCACAACGAGGACGGAATCTACTCCCGCTCTCACTTCGATGTACACCCGACAACCTAACGATCACAACGAGGACGGAATCTACTCCCGCTCTCACCTCGATGTACACCCGACAACCTAAATATCACAACGAGGACGGAATCTACTCCCGCTCTCACCTCGATGTACACCCGACAACCTACCGATCACAACGAGGACGGAATCTACTCCCGCTCTCACTTCGATGTACACCCGACAACCTAACGATCACAACGAGGACGGAATCTACTCCCGCTCTCACCTCGATGTACACCCGACAACCTAAATATCACAACGAGGACGGAATCTACTCCCGCTCTCACCTCGATGTACACCCGACAACCTAACGATCACAACGAGGACGGAATCTACTCCCGCTATCACTAGTATAACAATGTTCCGAGAACAGAACGTGGTCGAAGCCACTGTGGTCGCTGTGGGCTATACATAGATTAACCAAGCATCTAAATATACGTCCAATGTCCTTTTCATTTGTCGTGTATATATCATGACTTATCACCGGATTTGTAGCTAGATTAACACGACGGGTGCCACTAGTGGAACAGGAACTGCTTACCCTTCCGGAACACCTGAGTTCATCCCCTAATTTATTGGGGTTCAAGTTACTCGATCTATAGCTTTATGTATAATTTTTGTAGATCGTTGTTTGCTCTTTTGTACTTTATCTTTTGGTTATTGTGCTTTCTGTTCTTCTTCGATTTACGGACTCTGATTACCGCTTTAGTATCTTCAAACTCTTCTTATAATCTATAAGAAAATTATGAATTTGGTTGATGACATTACATAACTTTATAATGTATTTTGCTTATCTTGTTTATCTTTATAATATGTGTATTGATCTGTTCAGTTATTGGTCTTGACAGACCACACGCGATAATTTATTTATGAGTATTTTAGACAATATTACTGAATTTATGCAAAAAAGATAAATGTGAATATTATTCCAATTGAACTCATTTATTGCTTTGCAAATATTGCAAGTATACAATAAATGCACAGAATTGGAAAATATCAAATGTATTTGTACGAGCTTCAAAAACGGGCAGAAAAGCGAGCCTTTGTCGAGATTTTCTAGTCTGATTCGTAGCAAGTGCATATAGCTTTTATTTTTACAGAGAGTGAACATATATTGTGTTTATCCTGCAATATCAAAATGTCTATATGTAACAAAATACGGAAAAGAGTAGAAACAAGTTCTGTTAAAATAGTTGTCAAGGATGTCATCGCTCACGTCCACGCTATTCTGTTTCAGTTTCGTACCGTTCCCTCTACATGAATAGGGTACCAGTATATTGTTACTGGTATAATAGACGAATAAAGCAAATATGTATTCTTATAGTTTTATTTGTGCAACAAATGCAATTAATGCAAGATAATTCAGTGGTGCATTTGTACATGGTGCTGTCGGTTATATCACATTGCTACCCTTCCGAAGCACCTGAGTTCACCCCCGCTTTTTTTGGATTTCATGTTGCTCGATCTTTAATGCTTGCTGTATAGTGTTTTGTACATATTTGTCTTTTCCTTTTCTCGTCGCCATTTTTGATTTACGGCTTCTGATAACCACTTTGATATCTTTAAAGATTTCTCTTTGCCTGATCGTATGGTAGTTGGATTTACAATTCTTATGCAATCAGTGCCTATCACCACTGACGTTGTGAGTTCGAATCCCGCCCCGTCGAGGTATTCTCGATGCAAAATTATGTGATAAAGTTTGTCAGTTACTTGCGACGGGTCGGTGGTTTTCTCCGGGCACTCCGGTTTCCTCCACCAATAAAACTGACAGCCACGATATAACTGATATAACTGATATAACTGATATAACTGAAATATTGTAGAAAGTGGCGTTAAACACCATAACCTTATAAGCACTCATTGCCTTATATGCCCATAACTCCCTGAGAAGGAGACCAATAATTAAAAACAGAGGAGACATATTTAAATCTCGTATCACTTTAAACTGTCTGAACCATTTAACTGTCAATACATTTGGATTTAATGATGTGATTATTACATAAATATAAGTAGACCCAGAGATGACGGAGGAGGGACGATATTAATGACCCATGGGTTACCGTCTATGCGATTATAAAATATTCAAGTCTCTTATATCACCTACAGGTTATACTGGTCTTAAATATGTCGTCTGTCTCTAGACAAAATCGCCTCAGGAGCAGAACGTGGTTTGTATTTATATCGAATGCCTTGATATTTTGCATGTATATAATTATATTATGACATGGTTGAGTGTGACGTATAAAAATGAGGTCACTATACCGTTGTTATCTGATCACAAGGTCATAAGAAAATATCAACATGATATGCTTCATTAGATAGGGCTTTTGAAGTAAAAATGTAGCAAGCATTTTGAATAAAAATATCATTTTGATGTTAAAAATAGATATGTGTTAGACATACCGATTTTGCCTCTGGTGCTACGATTTTTAGATCATTTGATTTTGGAATTGCTCCGACAATGTGGTATTGCAGTCACAGAGCTGCACAGCGCGTATTCATTTGGGGAATAAGGAACATCATCTCGAGGGGCTTGCTAGGTTATAATTCGGTAAACATAGCGGATAACATGTTTGAAGAGTGGCACTCTCCCTCAATACAAAAGACCTCTTTCATATATCTCTAAACAGAGTAGGAGCATTGTACCCGTTACAAAGGAGGTAAAATGCATATCCCTGCCCATCTCTCCATGTCAAAGGTCAATGCTCCTGTTGTCCTATGCTTCCCTCATTTCTACATATTTACTTTAGATATTGCTAAGAAGAGTTTGAAGATACTAAATGGGTAATCAGAATCCGTAAATCGATCAAGAACAGACAGCACAATGATTAAAACAAAGGGGACAATAGGACAAACAACGATATACAAAATATACACATAAAATTAAAGACCGAGTAACACGAACCTCACTAAAAACCGGGGGTGAACTCAGGTGCTCCGGATAGGGAAGCCTGTTAAATGCCGTTACAATTTCCACTAGTGTAGCATAACTGCATGCACTACCGCGGTCGCCTGAGTTATCAGTGTAGAGTCTTTGTGGACTATTGTTTCCGTTTCGACTTTTTGTTTTCCTTTTTTTGCAACTGAATTGTCTGTTTATTTGATTTACGGCTTCTAATTTACCGCTCCATTTTTCGTATCTTCAAACTTTTTCAGGATCCATAATACCATCGGCTTATGTCGTGTAGAAGACAAGTGAGCAGTATTCCAAATATATCCATGGCACATTTGTTTTGTTGATATTGTTTGAATTGTTGACCTCACTGTTTTTTGTTCCATTATCAATCTTATAGACGAAAATGTGGCATTTTAATGGATCTGTTGGTGCAAATTTAAATTGCCACATGACATCAGATAAGATAATGAAACAAACTGGCCATTAGATGTTGGTTCATAGTTGACTATAGTATCACTAGTATGTCTTACGATCACCTTGTATAGTGTACCCGCTATATTATTTAAATGGTGGTTGAAGCCATCGGCTGTCTTTAATAGAACTTTATACATATGATAACTTCTGTTATGAAAATTAAATATATTATGTATAGTGTTCAAGATTGTAGCGTTCTTGATAAAAATGCTGTTCGCCCTGTTATATAAGAGGGTTGACATTTTACTCACATATGGAACGCCACATATGACCATACCAAGAGAGGGTGTTTGAGCCCTTAAAACTAGTTTAACCCCGCCACTTTTTTTTTATTATGTACCAAGACAGGGAAATGAGAGGTTATGTGTATGTGTGTTAGGGGTATCGATTTTGCCTCTTGCTACGAGTTTTCTATTGGAATTTGGAACTTTTCCGACAGTGTGGTATTTTAGAACTTTTCTGACAGTGTGGTATTTTAAAACTTTTCCGACAGTGTGGTATTTTAGAGCTTTTCTGACAGTGTGGTATTTTAGAACTTTTCCGACAGTGTGGTATTTTAGAACTTTTCTGACAGTGTGGTATTTTAAAACTTTTCCGACAGTGTGGTATTCTAGAACTTGTCCGACAGTGTGGTATTTTAGAACTTTTCCGACAGTGTGGTATTTTAGAACTTTTCCGACAGTGTGATATTTTAGAACTTTTCCGACAGTGTGGTATTTTAGAACTTTTCCGACAGTGTGGTATTTTAGAACTTTTCCGACAGTGTGGTATTTTAGAACTTTTCCGACAGTGTGATATTTTAGAACTTTTCCGACAGTGTGGTATTTTAGAACTTTTCCGACAGTGTGGTATGTTAGAACTTTTCCGACAGTGTGGTATTTTAGAACTTTTCCGACAGTGTGGTATTTTAGAACTTTTCCGACAGTGTGATATTTTAGAACTTTTCCGACAGTGTGGTATTATAGAACTTTTCCGACAGTGTGGTATTTTAGAACTTTTCCGACAGTGTGGTAGTCTTTTTCTTCATTTTATTGCAAGTCCGTCTAAGAGAGACCAATACATAAAACAGAATATATATATTTGACAGAAACAGAATTCTCTGTGGGTGAATAAATCCAGGAAAATCGATGAAGTCAGAAAAAAGAAAATTATAGAATATTATTTGTTACTTATTAGCAGTTTTAATACATAGCTACAGATGTTTGTCTGTCTTAGGACCTCGGGGGTATACGAGCTTTTATTATATAGCTAAATGTTACCTTATTGAAATAAAGCAATTACATACATACTTATATCAAAGCGCTGAATAAACGTTACAGAATGGGGCAATAAAAAATGGACAATCCAGAGAAACTGGCAACAAAGAGCACATAATACGAAGAAAAACATAACACAACACAACACAACACAACACTACACATACCGGAAACCATACGTAAGCAAACACAAACAACACACACAAGATATGAGTTCTCCTAAATGTAGCTTTACACAAGACATGATCACACTTAAATGTAGCTTTACACAAGACATGATCACACTTAAATGTAGCTTTACACAAGACATGATCACACTTAAATGTAGCTTTACACAAGACATGATCACACTTAAATGTAGCTTTACACAAGACATGATCACTCCTAAATGTAGCTTTACACAAGACATGAGCACTCCTAAAAGTAGCTTTACACAAGACATTATCACATTTAACTGTAGCTTTACACAAGACTTGATCACACTTAAATATAGCTTTACACAAGACATGATCACACTTAAATGTAGCTTTACACAAGACATGATCACACTTAAATGTAGCTTTACACAAGACATGAGCACTCCTAAAAGTAGCTTTACACAAGACATTATCACACTTAACTGTAGCTTTACACAAGACATGATCACACTTAAATGTAGCTTTACACAAGACATGATCACACTTAAATGTAGCTTTACACAAGACATGATCACACTTAAATGTAGCTTTACACAAGACATGATCACTCCTTAATGTAGCTTTACACAAGACATGATCACACTTAAATGTATCTTTACACAAGACATGATCACTCCTTAATGTAGCTTTACACAAGACATGATCACACTTAAATGTAGCTTTACACAAGACATGAACACTCCTTAATGTAGCTTTACACAAGACATGATCACACTTAAATGTAGCTTTACACAAGACATGATCACACTTAAATGTAGTTTTACACAAGACATGATCACACTTAAATGTAGCTTTACACAAGACATGATCACTCCTAAATGTAGCTTTACACAAGACATGATCACACTTAAATGTAGCTTTACACAAGACATGAGCACTCCTACATGTAGCTTTAAACAAGACATGAGCACTCCTAAAAGTAGCTTTACACAAGACATGAGCACTCCTAAATGTAGCTTTACACAAGACATGATCACTCCTAAACGTAGCTTTACACAAGACATGAGCACTCCTAAAAGTAGCTTTACACAAGACATGAGCACTCCTAAATGTAGCTTTACACAAGACATGATCACACTTAAATGTAGCTTTACACAAGACATGAGCACTCCTACATGTAGCTTTAAACAAGACATGAGCACTCCTAAAAGTAGCTTTACACAAGACATGAGCACTCCTAAATGTAGCTTTACACAAGACATGATCACACTTAAATGTATCTTTACACAAGACATGATCACTCCTTAATGTAGCTTTACACAAGACATGATCACACTTAAATGTAGCTTTACACAAGACATGAACACTCCTTAATGTAGCTTTACACAAGACATGATCACACTTAAATGTAGCTTTACACAAGACATGATCACACTTAAATGTAGTTTTACACAAGACATGATCACACTTAAATGTAGCTTTACACAAGACATGATCACTCCTAAATGTAG
Organism: Bathymodiolus septemdierum; assembly: GCA_963383655.1. Classification (NCBI taxonomy): domain Eukaryota; kingdom Metazoa; phylum Mollusca; class Bivalvia; order Mytilida; family Modiolidae; genus Bathymodiolus; species Bathymodiolus septemdierum. Next base: position 6,417,219 of record OY726529.1, on the reverse strand, counting down.
CTTTACACAAGACATGATCACACTTAAATGTAGCTTTACACAAGACATGAGCACTCCTACATGTAGCTTTAAACAAGACATGAGCACTCCTAAAAGTAGCTTTACACAAGACATGAGCACTCCTAAATGTAGCTTTACACAAGACATGATCACTCCTAAACGTAGCTTTACACAAGACATGAGCACTCCTAAAAGTAGCTTTACACAAGACATGAGCACTCCTAAATGTAGCTTTAAACAAGACATGAGCACTCCTAAAAGTAGCTTTAAACAAGACATGAGCACTCCTAAATGTAGCTTTAAACAAGACATGATCATTCCTAGATGTAGCTTTAAACAAGACATGATCACTCCTAAATGTAGCTTTACACAAGACATGAACACTCCTAAATGTAGCTTTAAACAAGACATGAGCATTCCTAAATGTAGCTTTACACAAGACATGAGCACCCCTAAATGTAGCTTTAAACAAGATATGAGCACTCCTAAAAGTAGCTTTACACAAGACATGAGCACTCCTAAATGTAGCTTTACACAAGACATGATCACTCCTAAACGTAGCTTTACACAAGACATGAGCACTCCTAAAAGTAGCTTTACACAAGACATGAGCACTCCTAAATGTAGCTTTAAGCAAGACATGAGCACACCTAAAAGTAGCTTTACACAAGACATGAGCACTCCTAAATGTAGCTTTAAACAAGACATGAACATTCCTAGATGTAGCTTTAAACAAGACATGATCACTCCTAAATGTAGCTTTAAACAAGACATGAGCATTCCTAAATGTAGCTTTACACAAGACATGAGCATCCCTAAATGTAGCTTAAATAAGACATAAGCATTCCTAAATGTAGCTTTATACAAGACATGAACACTCCTAAATGTAGCTTTACACAAGACATGAGCACTCCTAAATGTAGCTTTAAGCAAGACATGAGCATTCCTAGATGTAGCTTTACACAAGACATGAGCACTCCTAAAAGCAGCTTTAAACAAGACATGAGCTCTCTTAAAAGCAGCTTTAAACAAGACATGAGCACTTCTAAAAGTAGCTTCAAACAAGTCTGAATGTCACAAATTTTACGTTAGCAAACCTTTAATCAATTTTATTTTCAAAGTTATCATTTTATTCCTATTTTGACCATTGTGTTGTCTGTTCGTCGATATATGGATTCTGATTGCCCCTTTGTTATTTTCAACCTCTTCTTCATTGATTGCTTGTTGATAAGCATCAAGAGTGCGGTATTTTATCTATAGATATTCAAGAAAGGCTTGAAGATACTAAAAGAGGTAATCAGAAGCAGTCAATCGAAGAAAGATCGGCAAGTCAATGTCCAACAGAAAATGGACAATAGTTCAATCAATACACAGAAATGATTGAGCAACGGGAATCACTAAATACCAGGGGTGAACTCAAGTGCTAAGGGTGGACTATCAATTCCTGTTCCTGTGTAAAAATAATAATAAAAACGTAGTTCTGGAATAACCTTCACCAGGTCAAAGTTGAAGGTTGGATTGCCTAATGACTTAAGCCATTTTGGGAATAAGTACATGGAAGTCAAAGGACTTAACAAGGAAAACCAAAATCGGCCACATCACCTTTAACTGAGGGAGGAGAGCGGCTCTGACCACATCACCTTTGACTGAGGGAGGAGGCTCTGCCCACATCATCTTTGACTGAGGGAGGAGAGCGGCTCAGCCCACATCACCTTTGACTGAGGGAGGAGAGCGGCTCTGACCACATCACCTTTGACTGAGGGAGGAGAGCGGCAATGTCCACATCACCTTTGACTGAGGAAGGAGGCTCTGTCCACATCACTTTTGACTGAGGGAGGAGAGCGGCTCTGCCCACATCACCTTTGACTGAGGGAGGAGAGTGGCTCTGCCGACATCACCTTTGACTGAGGGAGGATAACGGCTCTGTCCACACCACCTTTGACTGAGGGAGGAGAGCGGCTCTGACCACATCACCTTTGACTGAGGGAGGAGGCTCTGCCCACATCACCTTTGACTGAGGGAGGAGAGCGGCTCTGCCCACATCACCTTTGACTGAGGGAGGAGAGTGGCGCTGACTACATCACCTTTGACTGAGGGAGGAGAGCGGCTCTGACCACATCACCTTTGACTGAGGGAGGAGAACGGCTCTGACTACATCACCTTTGACTGAGCGAGGAGAGCGGCTCTGACCACATCACCTTTGACTGAGGGAGGAGAGCGGCTCTGACCACATCACCTTTGACCGAGGGAGGAGAGCGGCTCTGACTACATCACCTTTGACTGAGGGAGGAGAGCGGCTCTGACCACATCACCTTTGACCGAGGGAGGAGAGCGGCTATGACTACATCACCTTTGACTGAGGGAGGAGAGCGGCTCTGCCCACATCACCTTTGACTGAGGGAGAAGAGCGGCTCTGCCCACATCACCTTTGACTGAGGGAGGAGAGCGGCTCTGCCCACATTACCTTTGACTGAGGGAGGAGAGCGGCTCTGCCCACATCACCTTTGACTGAGGGAGGAGAGTGGCTCTGCCCACATCACCTTTGACTGAGGGAGGAGAGTGGCTCTGCCCACATCACCTTTGACTGAGGGAGGAGAGCGGCTCTGCCCACATCACCTTTGACTGAGGGAGGAGAGCGGCTCTGCCCACATTACCTTTGACTGAGGGAGGAGAGCGGCTCTGCCCACATCACCTTTGACTGAGGGAGGAGAGTGGCTCTGCCCACATCACCTTTGACTGAGGGAGGAGAGTGGCTCTGCCCACATCACCATTGACTGAGGGAGGAGAGCGGCTCTGTCCACACCACCTTTGACTGAGGGAGGAGAGTGGCTCTGCCCACATCACCTTTGACTGAGGGAGGAGAGCGGCTCTGCCCACATCACCTTTGACTGAGGGAGGAGAGCGACTCTGCCCACACCACCTATTACTGAGCGAGGAAAGCGGCTCTGCCCACATCACCTTTGACTGAGGGAGGAGGCTCTGTCCACACCACCTTTGACTGAGGGAGGAGAACGGCTCTGCTCACATCACCTTTGACTGAGGGAGGAGAACGGCTCTGCCCACACCACCTTTGACTGAGGGAGGAGAGCGGCTATGTCCATATACCTTTGACTGATGGAGGAGAGCGGCTCTGCCCACACCACTTTTGACTGATGGAGGAGAGCGGCTCTGCCCACACCACTTTTGACTGATGGAGGAGAGCGGCTATGACTACATCACCTTTGATAGAGGGAGGAGAGTGGCTCTGCCCACATCACCTTTGACTGAAGGAGGAGAGCGGCTATGACTACATCACCTTTGACTGAGGGAGGAAAGCGGCTATGACTACATCACCTTTGACTGAAGGAGGAGAGCGGCTCTGCCCACACCACCTTTGACTGAGGGAGGAGAGCGGCTATGACTACATCACCTTTGATTAAGGGAGGAGAGCGGCTCTGCCCACATCACCTTTGACTGAAGGAGGAGAGCGGCTCTGCCCACATCACCTTTGATTGAGGGAGGAGAGCGGCTCTGCCCACATCACCTTTGATTGAGGGAGGAGAGCGGCTCTGCCCACACCACCTTTGATTGAGGGAGGAGAGCGGCTCTGCCCACATCACCTTTGATTGAGGGAGGAGAGCGGCTCTGCCCACATCACCTTTGACTGAAGGAGGAGAGCGGCTCTGCCCACATCACCTTTGATTGAGGGAGGAGAGCGGCTCTGCCCACATCACCTTTGACTGAAGGAGGAGAGCGGCTCTACCCACACCACCTTTGACTGAAGGAGGAGAGCGGCTCTGCCCACACCACCTTTGACTGAGGGAGGAGAGCGGCTCTGCCCACATCACCTTTGATTGAGGGAGGAGAGCGGCTCTGCCCACATCACCTTTGACTGAAGGAGGAGAGCGGCTCTGCCCACATCACCTTTGATTGAGGGAGGAGAGCGGCTCTGACTACATCACCTTTGACTGAGGGAGGAGAGCGGCTCTGCCCACATCACCTTTGACTGAGGGAGAAGAGCGGCTCTGCCCACATCACTCTTGACTGAGGGAGGAGAGCGGCTCTGCCCACATCACCTTTGACTGAGGGAGGAGAGCGGCTCTGCCCACATTACCTTTGACTGAGGGAGGAGAGCGGCTCTGCCCACATCACCTTTGACTGAGGGAGGAGAGTGGCTCTGCCCACATCACCTTTGACTGAGGGAGGAGAGTGGCTCTGCCCACATCACCATTGACTGAGGGAGGAGAGCGGCTCTGTCCACACCACCTTTGACTGAGGGAGGAGAGTGGCTCTGCCCACATCACCTTTGACTGAGGGAGGAGAGCGGCTCTGCCCACATCACCTTTGACTGAGGGAGGAGAGCGACTCTGCCCACACCACCTATTACTGAGCGAGGAAAGCGGCTCTGCCCACATCACCTTTGACTGAGGGAGGAGGCTCTGTCCACACCACCTTTGACTGAGGGAGGAGAACGGCTCTGCTCACATCACCTTTGACTGAGGGAGGAGAACGGCTCTGCCCACACCACCTTTGACTGAGGGAGGAGAGCGGCTATGTCCATATACCTTTGACTGATGGAGGAGAGCGGCTCTGCCCACACCACTTTTGACTGATGGAGGAGAGCGGCTCTGCCCACACCACTTTTGACTGATGGAGGAGAGCGGCTATGACTACATCACCTTTGATAGAGGGAGGAGAGTGGCTCTGCCCACATCACCTTTGACTGAAGGAGGAGAGCGGCTATGACTACATCACCTTTGACTGAGGGAGGAAAGCGGCTATGACTACATCACCTTTGACTGAAGGAGGAGAGCGGCTCTGCCCACACCACCTTTGACTGAGGGAGGAGAGCGGCTATGACTACATCACCTTTGATTAAGGGAGGAGAGCGGCTCTGCCCACATCACCTTTGACTGAAGGAGGAGAGCGGCTCTGCCCACATCACCTTTGATTGAGGGAGGAGAGCGGCTCTGCCCACATCACCTTTGATTGAGGGAGGAGAGCGGCTCTGCCCACACCACCTTTGATTGAGGGAGGAGAGCGGCTCTGCCCACATCACCTTTGATTGAGGGAGGAGAGCGGCTCTGCCCACATCACCTTTGACTGAAGGAGGAGAGCGGCTCTGCCCACATCACCTTTGATTGAGGGAGGAGAGCGGCTCTGCCCACATCACCTTTGACTGAAGGAGGAGAGCGGCTCTGCCCACACCACCTTTGACTGAAGGAGGAGAGCGGCTCTGCCCACACCACCTTTGACTGAGGGAGGAGAGCGGCTCTGCCCACATCACCTTTGATTGAGGGAGGAGAGCGGCTCTGCCCACATCACCTTTGACTGAAGGAGGAGAGCGGCTCTGCCCACATCACCTTTGATTGAGGGAGGAGAGCGGCTCTGCCCACATCACCTTTGACTGAAGGAGGAGAGCGGCTCTGCACACACCACCTTTGACTGAGGGAGGAGAGCGGCTATGACTACATCACCTTTGATTGAGGGAGGAGAGTGGCTCTGCCCACATCACCTTTGATTGAGGGAGGAGAGCGGCTCTGCCCACATCACCTTTAACTGAAGGAGGAGAGCAGCTCTGCCCACACCACCTTTGACTGAGGGAGGAGAGCGGCTATGACTACATCACCTTTGATTGAGGGAGGAGAGTGGCTCTGCCGACATCACCTTTGACTGAGGGAAGAGAGTGACTCTGCCCACATCACCTTTGACTGAGGGAGGAGGCTCTGCCCATATCACCTTTGACTGAGGGAGGAGACTTTGCCCATATCACCTTTGACTGAGGGAAGAGAGCAGCTCTGCCCACATCATCTTTAGCTGAGGGAGGAGAGCGGCTCTGTCCACACTATCTTTCACTGAGGGAGGAGAGCCTTCGTTTTAATATTAATCACATTATTCAGAATCTCTAAAATTTCAATAACAAAGATACACAATAGGATTAGAAAAGATATGATTGCCAGAGTCATCAAACCACAACTACTAACAAGCTGTTTTGTAAGCACAGGAAGCGTGGCATTTTCTGAACATTAAGCAATGACTTAAGTTACTGTGACACTAGCTACTCGAGAGGGGTGTGTGAATCAGATGTGGATTCTGAAGAGCTATAAAGATATATTACAGTACATATAATGTAGGTTCATCTCCTACTGCAATAACATTAAAACATTTGACTTCTCTTCTCGCAGACTTGTGCCGTTATTCGTATCAGGCAGACTTCATACCGAGTCTTCTCAAGAAAAGCGAAAAGAAGCTAGCCCGAAGCTTTAATTTCACGTTCCGCTATATAGATGATGTTCTTTCACTAAATAATTCTAGGTTTGGTGATTTCGTTGATCGCATCTATCCCATTGAACTTGAAAAAAAAAGGATCCCACCGATACAGATAGGTCCGCTGCATTCCTTGACCTACACATCGGAATTGACAGTGGGGGGCGGTTAAGATCGAAACTTTCGGACAAAAGAGATGATTTCAATTTTCCCATTGTGAACTTTCCATTTATGAAAAGCAACATTCCAGCAGCACCTGCATATGGAGTATATATCTCTCAGTTGATACGATATTCCAGAGCTTGTGGTTCCTATCAGGATTTCCTTAATGGAGGGTTGCTGCTAACAATGAAGCTAATGAACCAAGGGTTCAACTTGATTAAGTTGAAGTCATCATTTTGAAAGTTTTACTGTCTCTACCATGAATTGATTGATCACGAATATGTTCCACTTGTCGTAAGCATTTCCCGGTCCTTTCCTCATTCATGACTTATCACCGGGTTCGTAACTAGATTAACACGACGGGTGCCACTAGTGGAGCAGGAACTGCTTACCCTTTCGGAGCACCTGAGTTCACCCGCGGTTATTAATAGGTTCGTGCTGCTCGATCTTTAGTTTTATGTGTATGTTTTGTAGGTAGTTGTTTGTCCTTTTGCACTTTTTTCTTTTGGCCATTGTGTTGCCTGTTCTCTTTTGATATACGGATTCTGATTACACCTTTAATATCTTCATACTCTTGTTAAGGGCGAGTTATGCATACACTGCAAAACAAAAAAACACAAAAAAAAACGAAGGGAAATTAACCGGGTCGTTAATTTGAGGTTAGATGATTGTACTATCACTAAATAATTCCAAGTTTGGTGTCAATGTTGACCGCATCTATACCATTAAGCTAATAAAGGATACCACAGATATCCTTAGATCTGCCTGATACGTCGATCAACACATAGACATTGACAGTGATGACTGGTTAAGTACGAAACTTGGTTCAATACGAAACGTTTCGATCAAAGAGATGATTTCCAAATTCCTATTGTGAACTTTCCATTTATATGTAGCAATATTCTAACAGCACCGGCATATGGAGTATATGTATGTGAGTTAATACGCTAATCCCGCGATTGTGATTCCAATCAGATGTGGACAATTCAGAGAAACTGGCTACACAGCGTACACAAGACGATGAAAAACAAAACAAAAACACAACACAATATGTGTTGGACACAACTTTACGCAAACAAACACAAATAACGTATATAAGATATGAGCCCTCCTACAAAGAATTGGAGGTAATGACGAACCGAACATCGTTTTTATGCGGAAATCGTAACGGATATCACAACACGAAACTCAGAACATAAAGAAATGTAAAAGTATACAACACAAAAAGAATAAAAAAATGCAACACGGACCCCAACAAAATACCGGGGATGAAGGATAAGCAAGTCCTGCTTCTTATAAAAGACCCGTCGTGTTACTCATAAATACAGTCAAGTTCGGTAAAAGTCTTGGCAGTAATCTTTGTTACAAATGACCACGGATATGTTCCATTTGTCGTCACCATTCCGTCATTTCCTCATTCATGACTTATCACCGAGTTTGTAGCAAGAGTAACACGGCTAACACTTCAGGAGCACCTGAGTTCATTCCCGAATGATTGTTTGTTCATTGCATTTGGCTATTGCATTGTCTGTGCTTTTCCGATTTACAAAGTTCCTCTCCTCGCATTTTGAACTGGAAACCAGAAATCCAATTATATTGGTGGTGAGGGTTGGTTGGGGATCAATTCCGGAATATTGCTACATAATTGAGATGCATCTAAATGTGTATTGTTAGTGACATTTCTTGCAAATAATTGATACAGAATCGGTTCAATTTCCCTTCTTCCCAAATTGAACTGAAAATCAGATATCCATTATTTTAGGATGAGGAGGGGGTAGCATTCCCGGTTATTGCAACATAAATGAGATTACGACATTCCTTGATATTATGCAAATCAAGTGGGGGTAATGTATCCTATTGATATTTCTAACGTAATGCCGTTTGATAGACAAAGTACTGATAAGAGACTCATAAGTTTAACATTAATATACTTTGTCTATAGAAAATCCATTTCTTGTCCGACAGATGCATATTATATGCCCCTCATACTGAAAATACGGTCGATCTTGTAATCAAAATGTTTTAGATTGCTTAAGCGATCCACGAGTAACTAACACAAATTACATATCGATTAGAATTTAAAGTTAACTACCACAAATGTCATGTGTCAACCCTATGTACTAATTATCCACTCATAGTTATGTAGGGTCGACATATGTATGTTGCTGTTAACATAAGATTGTATAAATATGAACACGAACAAGTCAAATTAAGGAAAGATAGATGAAATAATGAAGAAATTGTATTGAAAATAAATATGTAAACAGAAAGTTCAAAAAGGTGGAGAGGTGGTAATTCCGTACCACGAGCGCCTCTCTTGAAAAGTGTATTCAGAACCAAGTAAACTACAGTGTAAGTTCGATAACTCGAATTGTAATATACTAACTAGTTACATGTTCTTACAATGTAATCGTTAAACGGTGATGGTAAGATCATTCCAATTGGATCAATATTTCTAGTAAAAGAAATCCAAGGATATAAATGTTGCTAGTTTAAAATTTACATGGAGTAATTGACCTAATTGCGTGATATTTCTTACTAGTAGGTATGGGCAATGGATTAATAGAAATTAAAACTCAAAAGAATAGTCAATCAAATAATTATATATTGTTTTGTTCTATATCTTTTATTATCAATAAACCTTCATAATTTGGCAAGGCATAGAAGAATAAAGTAAGATCGTGTTTTTGACAGAATACAACACATCAAGGAACAGTTCAACTGTGTTTTCTACATGCATGTGGAGCAGATCAGCCAGATAATCTGCGATGCATGTGGAGCAGATCAGCCAGATAATCTGCGATGCATGTGGAGCAGATCAGCCAGATAATCTGCGATGCATGTGGAGCAGATCAGCCAGATAATCTGCGATGCATGTGGAGCAGATCAGCCAGATAATCTGCGATGCATGTGGAGCAGATCAGCCAGATAATCTGCGATGTATGTTGATCAGATCAGCCAGATAATCTGCGAACTTGTGCGTGTTGTTGCATTGCTTCCTTTCTTTTTTTTGATATTTCAAAATCTTTTCGCAACAAGTTATAACACACTCGTCGAAAGTACATTATTAACATAACCCTGATATTAAAACTTGAAGAAAAAAAATAATCATAGAATTATATTACATTGATATTATACTAAATTATTCCGATTTCTGCAAAGCTAGGAAAACAGAAATTCTGCAAAGCAGAACAACATATGAAGACAAATGAATAAATGTGCTGAACAGGGTTGTAATTATATATCATTTTAGTAAACATGTATCCTGTAATTGGATATATGGGGGATTGTCATTGTCGTGATCGTATGGTAGTTGGATTTCCAACTACCTGTGCAATCAGTGTCTATCACCACTAAAGTCGTGAGTTTGAATCCCACTCATGGCGAAGTTTATCAATGATTTGCGATAGGTCAGTGGTTTTCTCCGGGTTCTCCGGTTTTCTCCAGCAATAAAACTGACCGCCACAATATAGCTGAATTATTGTTGAAAGTGGCGTTATACAACATAACCATATACGCTTTCTCAATTGGATATAAAATCTCAGATTAAGGGTTTAGAAAAATGGAGCGGTTTTGTGCTAGGGGTATAGATTTACTGCGTTTCTATGATTTGGAATTGTTCTGACGATGTACAAATTTACTTTCCATTTTATGATGTAGCGAAAAATGATGGTTAAATTCATTTTGACATTGTGTGACAATTTCTGCAAAATGTGGAACTAATTTTCTATATAGAGTCATATTTTGGACCTTAATTGATTATGTATCAAAGAAGGAAAATGTTTTTTTTTCTTGCTCCTGAATTTAAATCAAAATATATTAAGTATATAGGTGGTAATTGTACTTTCCGCAGACTCTGGAATAATCCGAACTGCACTTGTCTCGCTTACTTGACTTTCCAATTAACATTTGCATATCTTGTGAACGTTATTCCAGAAACGCGTTCTCTGCATTACATTATATATCTACGTTTTTATTTGCAACAATGTCGATTTTTAAAAGGCATACATCAGCTCAGATGTTCGGTTTGTTTGTTTAAGCATATTTTATTTGCCAATTAAACAGACAACATGGATTAGACACAAGTTAAGCAAACTTATGAAGTCTTCTCCAAATTACAATATGTTACAATAAAGAAGTACATAAAAGACATGCATTACTCTATGTAGCACTAATAACGAATCAATGATAAATATTCACAAACAGAAAGAAAAATAAAATTAAGATGGATTCATATGATGTGCATGTTCACCCAATTCAATTCCAATTATACAATAAGGATGTTCGGTCCTTTCCACATTCATGACTTATCATCGTGTTTGTAACAACAGTACATGACGGGTGCCACTAATGGAGCAGGAACTACTTACTCTTCCTGAGTACATATGTTCATCCCCGGTTTCTTGTGGGCTTCATTTTGCTCGATCTTTAGTTTTCTATGTTACCTTTTGGCCATTGTGTTGTTTGTTCTGCTATTTACGGCTTCTGATTATCTTTTGGCCATTGTGTTGTCTGTTCTGCTATTTACGGCTTCTGATTACCTTTTGGCCATTGTGTTGTCTGTTCTGCTATTTACGGCTTCTGATTACCTTTTGGCCATTGTTTTGTTTGTTCTGCTATTTACGGCTTCTGATTACCTTTTGGCCATTGTGTTGTCTGTTCTGCTATTTACGGCTTCTGATTACCTTTGGCCATTGTGTTGTCTGTTCTGCTATTTACGGCTTCTGAATATCTTTTGACCATTGTGTTGTCTGTTCTGCTATTTACGGATTCTGATTACCTTTTGGCCATTGTGTTGTCTGTCCTGCTATTTACGAATTCTGATTATCCTTTGACCATTGTGTTGTCTGTTCTGCTATCTACGGATTCTGATTACCTTTTGGCCATTGTGTTGTCTGTTCTGCTATTTACGAATTGTGATTACCTTTTGGCCGTTGTGTTGTCTGTTCTGCTATTTACGGCTTCTGATTACCTTTTGACCATTGTGTTGTCTGTTCTGCTATTTACGAATTCTGATTACCTGTTGGCCATTGTGTTGTTTGTTCTGCTATTTACGGATTCTGATCATCTTTTGGCCATTGTGTTGTTTGTTCTGCTATTTACGGATTCTGATTACCTTTTGGCCATTGTGTTGTCTATTCTGCTATTTACGGATTATGATTACCTTTTGGCCATTGTGTTGTCTGTTCTGCTATTTACGGATTCTGATTACCTTTTGGCCATTGTGTTGTCTGTTCTGCTATTTACGGATTCTGATTACCTTTTTGCCATTGTATTGTCTGTTCTGCTATTTACGGATTCTGATTACCTTTTGATCACTGTGTTGTCTGTTCTGCTATTTACGGATTCTGATTACCTTTTGGTCATTGTGTTGTCTGTTCTGCTATTTACGGATTCTGATTACCTTTTGACCATTGTGTTGTCTGTTCTGCTATTTACGGATTCTGATTACCTTTTGGTCATTGTGTTGTCTGTTCTGCTATTTACGACTTCTGATTACCTTTTGACCACTGTGTTGTCTGTTCTGCTATTTACGACTTCTGGTTACCTTTCGGCCATTGTGTTGTCTGTTCTGCTATTTACGGATTCTGATTACCTTTTTGCCATTGTATTGTCTGTTCTGCTATTTACGGATTCTGATTACCTTTTTACCACTGTGCTGTCTGTTCTGCTATTTACGGATTCTGATTACCTTTTGGCCATTGTGTTGTCTGTTCTGCTATTTACGGATTCTGATTACCTTTTGGTCATTGTGTTGTCTGTTCTGCTATTTACGGATTCTGATTACCTTTCGGCCATTGTGTTTTCTGTTCTGCTATTGACGGATTCTGATTACCTTTCGGCCATTGTGTTGTCTGTTCTGCTATTTACGGATTCTGATTACCTTTTGGCCATTGTGTTGTCTGTTCTGCTCTTTACGGCTTCTGATAACCTTTTGAACACTGTGTTGTCTGTTCCTCTATTCACAGATTATGATTGCCTTTTGGCCATTGTGTTGTCTGTTCTGCTATTTACGGATTCTGATGACCTTTTGGCCATTGTGTTGTCTGTTCTGCTATTTACGGCTTCTGATTACCTTTTGACCATTGTGTTATCTGTTCTGCTATTTACGGATTCTGATTATCTTTTGACCATTGTGTTGTCTGTTCGGCTATTTACGGATTCTGATTACCTTTTGGTCATTGTGTTGTCTGTTCTGCTATTTACGGATTCTGATTACCTTTTGGCCATTATGTTGTATGTTCTGCTATTTACGGATTCTGATTACCTTTTGACCATTGTGTTGTCTGTTCTGCTATTTACGGATTCTGATTACCTTTTGGCCATTGTGTTGTCTGTTCTGCTCTTTACGGCTTCTGATAACCTTTTGAACACTGTGTTGTCTGTTCCTCTATTCACAGATTATGATTGCCTTTTGGCCATTGTGTTGTCTGTTCTGCTATTTACGGATTCTGATGACCTTTTGGCCATTGTGTTGTCTGTTCTGCTATTTACGGCTTCTGATTACCTTTTGACCATTGTGTTATCTGTTCTGCTATTTACGGATTCTGATTATCTTTTGACCATTGTGTTGTCTGTTCGGCTATTTACGGATTCTGATTACCTTTTGGTCATTGTGTTGTCTGTTCTGCTATTTACGGATTCTGATTACCTTTTGGCCATTATGTTGTATGTTCTGCTATTTACGGATTCTGATTACCTTTTGACCATTGTGTTGTCTGTTCTGCTATTTACGGATTCTGATTACCTTTTGGTCATTGTGTTGTCTGTTCTGCTATTTACGGCTTCTGATTACCTTTTGGCCATTATGTTGTATGTTCTGCTATTTACGGATTCTGATTACCTTTTGGTCATTGTGTTGTATGTTCTGCTATTTACGGATTCTGATTACCTTTTGGTCATTGTGTTGTCTGTCCTGCTATTTACGGATTCTGATTACCTTTTGGTCATTGTGTTGTCTGTTCTGCTATTTACGGATTCTGATTACCTTTTGGCCATTATGTTGTATGTTCTGCTATTTACGGATTCTGATTATCTTTTGGCCATTATGTTGTATGTTCTGCTATTTACGGATTCTGATTACCTTTTGGTCATTGTGTTGTATGTTCTGCTATTTACGGATTCTGATTACCTTTTGGTCATTGTGTTGTCTGTTCTGCTATTTACGGATTCTGATTACCTTTTGGTCATTGTGTTGTCTGTTCTGCTATTTACGGGTTCTGATTATCTTTTGACCATTATGTTGTATGTTCTGCTATTTACGGGTTCTGATTATCTTTTGGCCATTATGTTGTATGTTCTGCTATTTACGGATTCTGATTACCTTTTGGCCATTATGTTGTCTGTTCTGCTATTTACGCTTCTGATTACCTTTTGGTCATTGTGTTGTTTGTTCTGCTATTTACGTATTCTGATTACCTTTTGGTCATTGTGTTGTCTGTTCTGCTATTTACGGCTTCTGATTACCTTTTGGTCATTGTGTTGTTTGTTCTGCTATTTACGTATTCTGATTACCTTTTGGTCATTGTGTTGTTTGTTCTGCTATTTACGTATTCTGATTACCTTTTGGTCATTGTGTTGTCTGTTCTGCTATTTACGGCTTCTGATTACCTTTTGGTCATTGTGTTGTTTGTTCTGCTATTTACGGGTTCTGATTATCTTTTGGCCATTATGTTGTATGTTCTGCTATTTACGGATTCTGATTACCTTTTGGTCATTGTGTTGTATGTTCTGCTATTTACGGATTCTGATTACCTTTTGGTCATTGTGTTGTCTGTTCTGCTATTTACGGATTCTGATTACCTTTTGGTCATTGTGTTGTCTGTTCTGCTATTTACGGGTTCTGATTATCTTTTGACCATTATGTTGTATGTTCTGCTATTTACGGGTTCTGATTATCTTTTGGCCATTATGTTGTATGTTCTGCTATTTACGGATTCTGATTACCTTTTGGCCATTATGTTGTCTGTTCTGCTATTTACGGCTTCTGATTACCTTTTGGTCATTGTGTTGTTTGTTCTGCTATTTACGTATTCTGATTACCTTTTGGTCATTGTGTTGTTTGTTCTGCTATTTACGGATTCTGATTACCTTTTGGCCATTGTGTTGTATGTTCTGCTATTTACGGCTTCTGATTACCTTTTGGTCATTGTGTTGTCTGTTCTGCTATTTACGGCTTCTGATTACCTTTTGGCCATTGTGTTGTCTGTTCTGCTATTTACGGCTTCTGATTACCTTTTGGTCATTGTGTTGTCTGTTCTGCTATTTACGGATTCTGATTACCTTTTGGCCATTGTGTTGTCTGTTCTGATTACCTTTTTGGTATCTTCAAGCTCTTCGCTCAAAAATATCAAACCGACAGTCAACAATCAGTCTAATCATAACTTGCTGAGCATGCTCACTGTTTGACCTATAAACAACATTAGTAATAGCGTCAGATATTTAAAACCACCACTCGATCTTCGCAATATCACAGAAAATATAACTACTACATATCAAGTATTGATTGTGGCTTGACTTCATCTTTCTGACTGATTAATACATCCGATAATACAACATATTTGCTGTGAGACTTGTTCAATAATGTAATGTGAAAGTAAATCAACGTTTATCCTGTATGATATTAATAAAAATTAGAGAATACCGAAGGTGCAATAAAGAAAAGGACAATCCAGAGAAACCGGCAACAAAGGGTACACAAGACGAAGAAAAACAAAACAAAAACACAACACACTATGCGTTGGACACCACTATATAAGGGTAATAACAAAATTACCGAACTCCGAACAATCTTTCAAAGGGAAAGTCAAAACTCATAAGTATATAAACAGACAAAATCAGTCATCAACCGGAAAACTGTGAAAACCGTAATGACCCTGGCTTGGTACAGGCATTTCTAAAGAAATGGTGGGTTCAATAAGATTTTAAAGCGCCATACGCAAGCAAGCATAAATAAGACATGCACCCTCCTACAAATAACTGGAGGTAAAGACGAACCGAACATCGTCTTTATCCTACGTTTGATTATGACATATTTTGCTTGGCTGATTTAGTAGCGTATGTCCTCCATGTACTGGGATATTTGCTTTTATTTTATCTATTATTGTAGCTCAAAAATTTACTGAGGCTAAAAAAACATATTTACAACGCTAACAGACTATAATTTAATTTCATACTCATTATCAACATCTTCCAAGTAGGGTTAGGATATGGGTGGTTAACGCCACTTTTAAATAAATAATCTCTCAAAACCCTTTTAGGAAGATAACAACACCAATTAGAACAGGCAATAATAATTTTGGTTCAATGTTATTTCGCTATGGCAGTGTAAACTATCTAATATTTAAGTGATTGCTAAGACCATGGGCTCTGATTTGGATATGTGTGTTCGGTGTACATTTGTAAAGAATTTGCCTCAGATTTATAACTGTTCTGATGGTTTGGTATTTTTTGTTTTTTTCTTTTAATTTCAGCAAAATTTCAGTTTTGATATGGCTGTCATTGTATTTTTGAGCAAACCTATTCAAATAAGGAGCCGTCGTTGTCTTATGGTAGTTGGATTTACAACCACCTAGCAATCGGTGACTAAAGTTGTGAGTTCGAACTACGTTTATGGCGAGATGTACTCGTTAAACACCATAAGCATAACCTATTCAAATAAAGTTGTATCGAGTACACGTTAAAACATGGTAGGGTTGATTCAACTACCATATACAATTGATGACCGACACAATGGCCTCTTGTTTTTTGTAGAGAATAATAGCCACACGATGGCCTCTTGTTACTGTAGAGACTAATAGCCAAGATAAATGGATTAATTTACCATTATTCAGAAAATGAAGGATGTAAAAAAAAATGCTGGTTGTTATATACAGCTAGCGATTGATATCCTTACACAGAATGACATTGACCGGGACATGCACCGTGAGAAAAACTCATTATTACACATTAATAACAGAAGTAATACTGTTGTCATTAATCTCTCTAGCAGATCGAGTTCTTCAGGATTTTAATTCTTTAATCGATAAGGCATGCACAACCTCGTTGGAAAGAATTATCGTAAAAAGATAGAACAAGACAAAGACAATTGTAATAATAGATCGATATTATTGATTTGTAAATATCTTACGTCTTGAAGTAATTGATTGATTAACAGTTGATGAATGTCACGTGGGAAATATTTCATTCATATTCAGGAGAACAGATTTTTAGTTGGGTTCGTATTACTCGATCTTTAATTTAATGTTTATATTTTGTAGATCGTTGTTTGTCCTTTTGTCCCTTTTCTTTTGGTTATTGTGTTTTCTGGTCTTCTTCGAATTACGGATTCTGATTACCCCTTTGGTATCTTTAAACTCTTCTTAGCAATATATAAAGCAAATATGCAGAAATGAGGGAAGCATAGGACAAAAGGAGCATTGACCTTTGACTAATGCTGAAAACAACATGGAGAGTTGGGCAGGGATATGCATTTTACCCCCTTTGTAACGGCTACAATGCTCTTACTGTTTTTAGCGATATACGAAAGATGTCTTTTTGTATTCAGGGAGAGTGCTGCTATCCAAACACGTTATCCGCTATGATTTGGGGTCATGTATACCTAATTATAACCTACCCCCGCTTATCGAAATTGGGTTCCTTATTTCCCAATTGGATGCGCGCTATGCAGCTCTGTGACTGCAGTCATTGGCACCATAATCATTTCCCAGCGACTGGATGTCACCTAGCTGTATATAAACAAAGTAAGCACACCACTTGATGCAAACATACCATACTGTCGGACGAATTTCCAAAATCACAAGCCAGGAATATAAGCGGTCGTGTATATGTGTAATAGGTGGTTTTATTTGTCTTCTTTCGACGATTTTTCGATTGGAGTTTGGAATTATTCATTTAATTAATGCAATAAAACAATAAACAGTGAAGATAATAAATAGAAAACAAAATGTAGATATCTAACTTAGTGTCCATGACGAGTTTCTAGAAAAATCTTTGTCAGGTATGCTTAAAACTAAAACCTTTGTCAGGTATGCTTAAGTCTAAAATTTTTGTCAGGTATGCGTAAAACAAAAACCTTTGTCAGGTATGCTTAAAACTAAAACCTTTGTCAGATATGCTTAAGACTAAAACCTTTGTCAGGTAAGCTTAAAACTAAAACCTTTGTCAGGTATGCTTAAAACTAAAACCTTTGTCAGGTATACTTAAGATTAAAACCTTTGACATGTATGCTTAAAACAAAAACCTTTGTCAGATATGCTTAAAACAAAAACCTTTGACAGGTATGCTTAATACAAAAACCTTTGTCAGATATGCTTAAAACAAAAACCTTTGTCGGGTATGCTTAAAACATAAACCTTTGTCAGGTATGTTTAAAACAAACACCTTTGTCAGATATGCTTAAAACAAAAACCTTTGTCGGGTATGCTTAAAACATAAACCTTTGTCAGGTATGTTTAAAACAAACACCTTTGTCAGGTATGCTTAAAACAAAAACCTTTGTCAGATATCCTTAAAACAAAAACCTTTGTCAGGTATGCTTAAAGAAAAAACTTTTGTCGGTTATGCTTAAAACAAAGACCTTTGTCAGGTATGCTTAAAACAAAAACCTTTGTCAGTTATGCTTAAACCAAAAACCTTTGTCAGGTATGCTTAGAACAAAAACCTTTGTCAGTTATGCTTAAAACAAAAACCTTCGTCAGGTATGCTTAGAAAAAAAACCTTTGTCAGTTGTGCTTAAAACAAAAACCTTTGTCAATTATGCTTAAAACATAAATCTTTGTCAGGTTAAAGCTTAAAACAAAAACCTTTGCTAGATATGCTTAGAACAAAAACCTTTGTCAGATATGCTTAAAACAAAAACCTTTGTCAGGATAAAGCTTAAAACAAAAACCTTTGCTAGATATGCTTAGAACAAAAACCTTTGTCAGATATGCTTAAAGAAAAAACTTTTGTCGGTTATGCTTAAAACAAAGACCTTTGTCAGGTATGCTTAAAACAAAAACCTTTGTCAGTTATGCTTAAACCAAAAACCTTTGTCAGGTATGCTTAGAACAAAAACCTTTGTCAGTTATGCTTAAAACAAAAACCTTCGTCAGGTATGCTTAGAAAAAAAACCTTTGTCAGTTGTGCTTAAAACAAAAACCTTTGTCAATTATGCTTAAAACATAAATCTTTGTCAGGTTAAAGCTTAAAACAAAAACATTTGCTAGATATGCTTAGAACAAAAACCTTTGTCAGATATGCTTAAAACAAAAACCTTTGTCAGGATAAAGCTTAAAACAAAAACCTTTGTTAGATATGCTTAGAACAAAAACCTTTGTCAGATATGCTTAAAACAAAAACCTTTGTCAGTTATGCTTAAAACTAAAACCTTTGTCAGGATAAAGCTTAAAACAAAAACCTTTGTTAGATATGCTTAAAGCAAAAACCTTTGTCAGCTATGCCTAAAATAAAAACCTTTGTCAGTTGTGCTTAGAACAAAAACCTTTGTCAGTTATGCTTAAAACAAAAACCTTTGTCAGGTTAAAGCTTAAAACAAAAACCTTTGTCAGTTATGCTTAAAACAAAAAACTTTGTAAGATATGCTTAAAACAAAAACCTTTGTCAGTTATGCTTAAAACAAAAACCTTTGTCAGGTTAAATCTTAAAACAAAAAGCTTTGTCATGTATGCTTAAAACAAAAACCTTTGTCAGGTATGCTTAAAACAAAAATTACTATTTTGAAGTGTTACGTGATTGTCAATTTCAGATGTTGATGATTGCCTCTCTAAATTCGATTAGCATATTAATCCCCGAGGGGATCATTCGCCTAGTAGTCAGTGTGTCGGCACTAACGTGGTTTATTCGATGTATTGGTTATACACTTTCTAAATGATGTAATTATTATTGAAACTAATGTTTCCCTCCCTCAGACATAGGTGACCATAGCAGATTTTGGCGGTCTTTTGAATTTCTTTCTTCCTAAAAATTAGTTGTCTTTCCAACATTTTGACTTTGATCTGATGAAGGTTATTGATCGTCCCTGATGAAGGTTATTCCAGAAACACGTCGTGTGTACTAAGATAAAACAAAACAAAGTCTATTGGTTTAAATAATTGATTCCATAACGAAACCATGAAATGGAATGTATTTCTTAAAAAAACTGCTTTGACACGGCAGGTGTCTTATAAGATGCTGGAACTGCTTAGCCTTCGCGAGCACCTGCGGTCTCCTCCTTTGTTGATTGGGTCCGTGTTGCTGATCTTTTTATGTTTTTTTTGTGGCGTCATATTATGTGTCTTTACTTTCTGAGTTCTGTGATGTGATGTCCACTACGATTTCCACATAAAAATGATGTTCGTTTCATCTTTACGTCCAGTTGTTTGTATGAGGGTTCATGTCTTATTCACGTTATTTGTGTTTGTTTCATATAGTGGTATCCAACACACATTTTGCTGTGTTTGCCTTCGTCTTGTGTATCCTACTTGCCAGTTTCTCTGGATTGTCCATTTATGATTGCCTCTTCGGTATTCTCTAGCGTTTATAATGTGTCGGGAGTATATTAGTAATAATGAAAATACACAAAGCACTTTAACATTAAGCATACTGTTTCCATTACATACTTGTTTACATTTCTCACCGGCTTAAGCATTCGTACCATATGAGCGTGTGATAGGTCGTGGGCTTTATCATTGATCGGGTCAGGCCAACGACTATAAAATAGTTTGTTGTTGCTTCTCTGCTAGAAAACAACAATGATTAATAAGGACAAGAAGCAGTTGGTTCGTAGTCATGGTGATATGTTGGAGTGGAGCGGACATCATGCCTCATCTCACTAAATTGTAACTTTGTCTCACAATGATGTAATTGACAATTCTTCACTCGTTAAGCAAAAACCACCTCCTCACTCATTCACCGTTATAAATAAATAGATACAGTCAAGTCTGTCCATGCGTTCATTTCTATTAAGCAGTCATTTGTATTTAACAATTACCTTTTCCTTGTCTTGTCATAGACAATTTTATATGAATTAAACCTCTTTAAAAACGTCATCTGTCTTATACGACAACTTTTCTGTTTTCTTATTAGACCAGTTTTTCTTGTTTGCCTTTGCCCAAAAGGTGACCTCTTAATACAGGTTTTACTGTATGCATATCTAATGATTTATTCGTGTTGCCATGGGCATGCTGTCCACAAAACTATGATATTTAATCCTTGCATTTTTAGACTAATCATTACCGTTCATATACCAACAGTAGTCATGGCTTCCACGTTGGTTTCTTTTTTAAATATATATTATTAATTTGGTTGCTGAACTAGAAAGCTGATATTGAATTGCTAATCATTTATTAGTATTGTAGATAAAGGAGTAGGTATGATAAGGGCAGAAATTGGCCTAAAAAATAGACAAATTATAAATGAAACGTATAGCTTTCGTTTTTCCTTGATTTTATAAGACCTTTACCCCAACTACTATTTTGGTAACAATTTTCCTTATTTACACGTGCGATGACATCACACTAGTCAATGAAAAGTCTATCGTTTCGTGAAAATATATGAAATCTCAGTGGCGGATTCAAGGGGGGTCTTCGGGGGCTTCAGCCCCCCCCCCCCCCCGTCGAATAAGTCAAGCACATATAATAACATCCAAAATAAAGTTGGTTATCGTAAATGTTTTGCTACGGGAGTAAAACTTGAACAATTTTTATGAAACAGTTTTGACGTTATTTAAATAGAAAAAAAAACGGCTAAATTTTGGAGGTGATTTACTGCCGACCTGATTGTGCATCGAGTCCGACGTGTTTTTTTTTAACCCTCAGTGGAATTTCATGTGCTGCTATACCCCACAATTCACAAGAAGTACAGAAAACAAAACAAGCAACCAAAAAGAAAAAGTCAGATTATCTTAGAAATTAATTCATTGGACATGTAAACGACACATCGGAACTTTCTATTTTTAGTAGTCCCTTTGCTTTTTATTATTATTATTTTATTTTTTTGACAAATATATTTTATTTAGATCTTTTCTAAAAGTGAATTCCCGATGAATAATTGTAATATGAGACAGGCAACCTGTTTGAAGGACGAAGTCCTAAAATTTCAATAATACGATGATCCGTATACGTTAGCCTCACCGAACGCAATTACGAACAATTTCGATGATATTGACATTTGATATTAAATTTGACCAACTTGATGAAGCTGATCGCATGTTCATATTTCAGATTAAGCACCAGTATTCCTTTTGAATCATAGCTCATATATTATTCAATGCATTGTTATGGGTTTCAAACAGACTTTCATGACCCCGTTCTAGTCACTCTGTGACCTAGATCCGGACACAATTTCGAACGACATCATAATAACCTTTCTAGTGTAAATTATTTAATGACAACTGTTAAAATTGAAAGAGCATTCATTCATTTACGTTCACATATCCATTTGTATATAATACACATGAAATAAAAACCTTTCCTTTATTCATACCATAAATGTGTGCCAGTTTGCATTCGGAATTCCTTGTACTCTTCAATGAATAAAGTACCTCACGGATTTTGACATTTTGGGATAGATAAAGGTAAGGAAAATGTATTATATTGACTGTTTTTGTTTTAATTTCAATGTTTTCTACATATGCATAGAACCAGGAGATCATATTCTTTCCAATTACAGGCATATGATAACAAAATATGCGTACCTCAATGAATTTTAGCGATAGATTCCAAGTGCAATTGTCGATCGTTTTCTGTTTACAAATATGAAAACCCGTCGTCTGCAACATTCAACAACTGCGCATGAATAATTTTCTCCCAAAACACGAGTAATTTAGCGGGGTATCTATTTATAAAAACATTTTGTTTATTCATGTTTTGAAGGAACAATTAGGAGACATACTTTTTATTTCGTTCGGAATTGCGTCCGGTGAGGCTATTATCTTTTATTTTGAATGAATTTTGTAGACGATTTGCTATGGCTCATGCTACCTACTGTACGCCGCTCTTCCGTCGGGAGCTTCGAATTCGTAGAAAGAGATTTATTATTAGAATTTTATTTCAAGTTTATTTCGATTTTGCATAGAGTAAATAATTAAAGAATTGGGAATTTTTCATTGAAATATATTTCTTTTGCGTTTCTACATTATCAATTGATCTATTTTTTAAACTTCCGGTGAACAGATATTTGGCTATCAATATAGAAGGAAAAATCGGACAGCTTACCGTAATAAGGACTTCGTCCTTTAATAACGTAAATTTGATTTATATATAGCTTAATTCTACTTCTTAAATATTCACGTTGCGGTGGCGTAATGTATAACACACATGACTGCCGATAACAACGTCATGATATTCGAATCACCGATTTTTTTTTTCTGTTTTTTTTTGACAAAGTTATTATGCATCATAGCAAAAAGTTTTTGATGTGCTAACATTATTCAATGTTAAAATAACCGATAAAACAAAATATCAAATGTCCATAGATTATAGCACTTCATTATGGGTTAACTACTCAGAGCAAACTTTTTTTAAAGCATGACAAATAAAATAACTTGATATTTATTATACAGACACAAAATGAAATTCACATGTTCAGATTTTGAGAACTGATTAATGATTATTTTGATAGATTGTCATTATATTAAAGTTTTTCCACATTTTCCATGATATTACAATTTACATACAGATACTTATTTAATATCGGAATTTCAGTATCCATTCATTGGAGTGTTAGAATGTAAGTTTAATCTTGATGGATTATAGCAAGTAAACAATGTACTGACCATAATGAGAATAAAAAACATGGTTTTGCACTACAATAAAAAAACACAAAACATCAATTTAAAAACATTTGAACAATATTGATTATTAAATAGCATGTATGAATCTATTGATGCTATGCATTCCCCAATTCTTTAAAATGTGAAATGTTGGGTAACATAATAAGATAGAAAAATAGCTGATAATTTTCTAGTACAAATTCTTAGTCATTAGTAAAAGTGATCGTTGCTTACCGCCAAGTGAACAATTATTCAGCTATACTATGGCGAGAGCAAGCTAAGTTTATATCAAAATGGTGCTGTCTGGCTTGTTCTAGACTAACACACTTAGTTGGAATGTTTAGTGCCATCTCACTGCTCCGCGGATATATATGGGGATTCACACATTATCATGATTCCGAGCCAGCCAGTTTTTGTTCTAATACTTTACTGTCGTGTGCTTAGCAGAGATGCAACACATACCAATTGTATACAACTTTTAATTACAAAAATAAAAAAGAAATAAAGTAAGGAAAACGGATCGTATAATAAAGGTTAACATTGCTATCGTTGCCTTGTTTAGTGCCGACTGAACAAATCTGATATAATGAACTGAAAAGTGTTTAAAAAAACAAAGAACACGATTTATTCTCATAAAGAAATATAGATTTCGTATATGACAGAATATTTTTTTTCAAATCTTAATAGCATATTATACATGTACAATAAAACTCAAAAGCAGAATAAGGAGAAACTATAAAGTTCAGAAAAAAAAACGAAAAAAAAAACGTTAAAAAGGGTAATATATAATACTTCCTATATGTTGCATTATTGTGACCAGAGATTGTTGTGTGGTTACTGTGATGTGCTCGTCATATGGATATTGACTTTCGTAATGACTGGAGTGCAAATCTCACCGACACTAAAGGGTAATTGATGATGACAGTGAAGTGAAGCTTCTACTGAAGAATATAATGCACCTATGACATTGAATTTTTTCGATAAGCATTATTATTTTTGATTACCATTATCACAAAGAAGTTCAAGTATGTACCCTTGTCCATCGATCTGGACGTCCATACGACCATGCACCCTAGGTTTTGGTTAACATATGGATATAGGTCAAGATCTTGAATATAATAAATGGTATAGTCACGACAGTACATTAATGATATTTTGTATTGGATAATGCCTGATTTTGTCCTTGATATGTCATTGTTGCCTCCGTGTTACCCTTAAGCACCGTTGCTAATTATATAGGAATAGGTTCAATTTTCATTTTACTAGATAGGTATGATTAAGTAACAGTATTGACTAATGGTTAGGTCACTGTTAACTGAGAGTTCGAATAAATGTTGTGCCTTTAAGACTAGACATCAGCTACTAGATAGCTTAGCAATCATATGCGGGCATTATATGATTCCCCGGCCATTGCGTTGTCTGTTTCCCCCCACTATAAGATGTTGTATCTCGGGTATTATTAATTTAACGAAAAACAAATATCTGAACCTCTAGCCATACAGTGATTTCATAGGTTTTCATGATTTATTTTATCATTATCGTATTTTAGTTTTTTTAAGGTATGCAGGTAAAATAAAATTAAGAAGACTTGACATCTCAAGGTCTACGTTAATTTGTCATTTTTTTCTTTTCTGTTTGATGTTTACGTGTTACCTCGTTCGGACGAACTTACGCACGCGACGTACGTCCGTCCAAACGATGTTTCCGTGTCATAACGTTCGAAGCCTCATCCAATTGATTTGATATATGGATATGTTGCTTATAACAACAAATGACAGATCAACTAGATTTTGGGGTAAATTGGGTGAAGGGTTTTTCAGTTAGAAGGGCATCCGTGTCCATGGACACATTTTAAATTTTGTATTCTAAAATGACCTCCCTCTTTCGCTTTGTTAACAAACGAGCTAGTTATTCATTCGGTATAATATCATTAGCACATGCGCTGGTGAATGTGACTGACTTTTCCATTCAATTGTAACTACTCGGCCATTCTTGCTACCCTACAAATAACCTCGTACGTAGATAGTAGAAATTCTTCTTAAATTGTTTGCCGGAAGTTAAGTTAAACTAAGTTAAGCTTCACAAAAATATAGTCCACGGAAATCCAATATGGAAAACATACTAAGTAAAATCTAATCATGCAAAGCTAATTAAAACTTTAACTTTTATCCATGAAAATAATTGAAATATAGAAAATTGTTTAAAATATAACTTTATCAAACTTTCATGTAACTGACATGTGAAAAGTAGTGCGATTTATACGCCTAATGCATACAAGGTTATTTGTAGGGTAGCGAGAATGGCCGAGTAGTTACGATTGTTTTCCATTGGCAGCATAAATTGTAACCCGAATACTGCCGATAGAGGACGCAGTATTATTCGAGTTACATAAATTGTGTGCGACATTTTCCGCAAGCGTAAATATAAATTACCGTCTTCCAATCAAAGTATACTACCGTATTTGTACTCTTTGACATATCAGAATCGAAATATATCATGGAAGCCAGAATGTGTTTTGAGTTTTATCATGGATTGGCGGATATTACTAAGTTTATCCCTCGCTTCTGGCTCGGGATAAAATACTAATATCTGCCAATCCATGTTAAAACTCCCAACACATTCTGGCTTCCATGATTTATTTCTTAATTATTCAATATGGATTATATCCTCTCCTGCCGCTGTAGTGCTGCTTTACCATGCTATGCAGTTGACTTTGTTCCTTTGACATTCTAAATACTGAGAACAATTTCCTCTCACGATTTAAAAAATAAAAAGATCAACATTCGGTTATAAAAAAAGATTAAAAAAAAGCAATTTACAGAGCTCAGCATTGACGAGTTTCTGCGGTTGCTAGGGATAATATTTGGTTACTAGGGACATTGTAAGGTTTAAAGAATTCTTATAATATATACTGGTTGGTAAATGATAATTTGATGTCTCTAGATCTGCTAAGGTGCTGTTGTAGAACTTTTTTTCTTGATTAAATAAAAGGTCCATGAGATCTACAGGAAAATACTGTGCATAGGGAAACCTGTTGCTATGGACGGGGCATAACTATGAATAAAAATATCAAAATGTATTTTTGAAATATGAAATGACATTTGTAGTGTGTATAGCTTGACAAAAATGCACCGCTTAGTCAAATATCAAGTCAAAAGATCGTAGTTGTCAAAATTCAACCATTAATTGCAATAGCATAGGCTAATTTAATGCTTACAAAACCGTTGCTAGGGTGACAAAACTACACAAAAATACAATATGCTACCATAGAGAATTGGAATATTATTTTTAGAGTGTACATACACAGAATATAACATTTTGTCGAAAAGACTGCAAGATATGTAAAATAAAACCACCATATTTGAATTTACAATGATTAATTGGACCCTCCTCCAGAGGACAAAGTGAAATCATCCAAAAAAATATTTGTCTGACCTTTCAATGATTGTGTTTAATATTATATCTATATAAACAGTTTCTGTGATTGGGCCAAAATCTACCCTTATCATACCCACTTCTTTGATTCTAACATTGAAACGATATATGTCAAATCTACTCCCTAGAAGAATTTTCCTCTGATGGTTATGAACAATTGTTATTAAATATATTTGAAGTATTAGAG
Organism: Bathymodiolus septemdierum; assembly: GCA_963383655.1. Taxonomy (NCBI): domain Eukaryota; kingdom Metazoa; phylum Mollusca; class Bivalvia; order Mytilida; family Modiolidae; genus Bathymodiolus; species Bathymodiolus septemdierum. The sequence goes on along the minus strand of OY726529.1, from coordinate 6,390,436 downwards.
AAATATAGAATCTAACACTAAGGAGCACAAGATAGAGAAATCTCCGACATCCGAGGGTAAGATTTCAATCGTTCTCTAGCAAAAATATTGACACGGAAGAAAGAGGTGAGAAAAAAACCCGTGAAAGGTGCAAAATCGTTAAATCGGTAGCTAGCAGAATAGCATACATAGATTAACATACATAGAATACAGAATAGCATACATAGATTAACATACATAGAATGCAGAATAGCATACATAGATTAACATACATAGAATACAGAATAGCATACATAGATTAACATACATAGAATACAGAATAGCATACATAGATTAACATACATAGAATACAGAATAGCATACATATATTAACATACATAGAATACAGAATAGCATACATAGATTAACATACATAGAATACAGAATAGCATACATAGATTAACTCAAAAATACTACGAAATAAAATCTGACCCGTAGTAAAGAGCTAGATTTCTTCCGGGAATTTTTTCTTGTCTTGTATTCATTGTCGGCAAATATCCATTTTTTTTTGTGCGAGCAATGAAAAGACAAGCCTTTTGTGGAGCTGTTCTGGTCTATTCCGTAGGAAGTACAAATACAATTTACTATTATTGACAACATATTCATATTGTACTCATTCTGTAATGTGGAAACGTCCTAAAATAACATGTCATCTCCAACGATGTCACCGTATAGAAATAGTTCATCCGTTGCGGTGTACTTTTCAAAAACGGCGTTCACTTGTGTCGACGCATGAAGTACGCAGCTCAACCTTATGCGTAAATAAGCATATTTATGTCGAAAATGCGACATTCTATCTACCTGATAGAAATATCATATAGCTCCATGCATATCTTAATGACCAAATTTTACCAATTGGTCACTGTAGGCTCGCTGAAAAACAAATATCCTCCCCTGTTGCATCTCGCCAGAGAGCTATTTCCCAATGATCCCTTTAAGCTAAGCACAGCCATGTTTGACCATTATATCAAACATGTATTAACACTAACAATTCGACATACTCATAAAACAATGTGACGAAACAGAGAGAAACTCTTGGAAGTCTGTGTATCTAAAAGGAAACTATTGAATCAAAAGATCTCTCTCTCTCTCTCTCTCTCTCTCTCTCTCTCTCTCTGGAATAGACAACTCAGAGACACTGACAACATTTGGCACACAAGACGCAGGGAGATAGTACGAAGACAAACAAACCACAAAGAAACACAGCACAATACACAAAATTAACAAGATGAGCAACACAGACCCGATAATAAACCATTTCTGTTTCTTATAAACTTTCCACGGAACAGACACAGAAAATGTCAGAGATTAAACCAATCAACATGGATGGACTTAATGATTTGATATAAAGATATCAAAATCAAACCTGCATCATAAAAATCACACAATATGCAGGAAATTACTCTAATACCAACATTAACAGTGCAGCAGTATGTGGGCAGATGTGAAATGGCATTGCAGCAAAACGAAATAGATGTAGCAAAAATTATTGGAGTCGTACAGAAAGAGTGGGGGTTGTTGCGCTGTTTCTATGGCGATTCAATGTTGATGAATGTTAAGTTGATGAATGTTAATGTCCTCCACGGAATATTCTGGATCGACACTATAAGGCAGATCAGTTTAGGATACCAGAGGGGTAAACAGAGGCCGATATTGTCTCATTCCTTATTCATTAAATTTCAGTAAATGTACATTTTTTTGATTGGTTGATAATGTTTGTTGATATCTAATGCCTGGGTTAACCATAAAATAATGAGTGGCGTCATTATCTGTGTCACTATGGCAACTGCTTTGTCGGTAGGGGAATTAGTAATATTCGGTTTTAATGTACCCAATCAATGTCTATCTTCGATTTCTGTAGCCAGAAAATATAGTTCATTACTTTTTTAATAAGTAATTACGTTTTTATAAAATACGATCTAAGCTTTACCGTTATCGAATTAAGCGACCATTTCAATGATATTTGTTTTTCTCGTAGTGGTCTTATTATTTTTATATCGATGAAAAGGAAATGGAAGTATCCTTAAGTCACCGACAGGCTTCTATCACAGAATGTTGTTCTCAGTACAGTGATTTTCCGTCTCTAATACGACACACACGATAATACTCAACAACTCTATATTTAGCGCAAGTGCAGTACACAACAAATCTGGCTGTTCCGATGTGACTCTCGCTGTGAAATTACCGTGACGACCGAGTGTAAACAAACAAAACACCGGCATATAGCGTATTTTTAAAGTTCTTAAAATAAAAATTTCCCCTCAGTTATAAATAAATATTCTGTATCTAAATATTGTTTTATCATTTGTTGATCCCCAGTACCATTGATATGCGTCGGGCATGAATAACCGGAAAATGCACTAATCTTCATGTTTTCCTACGTATACATTGATAACTGGACGGTGATGTAATTAAGTTACTGATATTTTCCAATTTGATGGCATTTTGAATTTTGCTACTCAAACAAGTAAAATGCTCACAAAATCGTAAAATAAAGCAGTAACCAGCTTATGTCAATCAGCGTCCCTTGTAAACAACGTCACAGGATGACGATATATTACAAAAGTCAAAGTCGATAGATGGTTGTCTTAAGTATTTATTCCGGATTTTTTTTTCATGTCAACAATACAAGCTTTTTTTTATTTCATATCTAACAACAACTGTTCAAGTGTTCGATATTATGTTTGACAACTCCGCTCCACCATCTTGTTAGCGCACGAAATGATGAACGAATGAACTCCGACTTTTTTTTAAATATTTTTACGCAGGAATTGTTCAATCGAATCTATGTTGGAAAATACACAATAAATATGTTTTTCATGTTAACATCCATATCTTTGTTTTAAAATATCTCGTTCAAATGCAAATAATTCAAAATCAATTCAAAATTTCCGAAGGAGGTAAATGGAACAACCACCAAATGGCGTGTGCATACAGTTCACGAATGGTTAAAAATTACCGTATTTGTCCTATTAGAATCGAAATAATTCATGGCAAGCATAGAGTTGTGCAAATTTACACATGGGCTGTCGCTCGGGGTAAAATTCGAATATAAAGGCCCAGCCCATCTGTAAATTTGCACAACTCTATGCCTGCCATGAATTATTTCTTAAACAACACAATGGCTAAACAATATACACCTAACCGGGGATGAACTCGAGTGCTCCGGAAGGGTCAGGTGTGCTCCACTAGAGTCCCCCGTCGTGTTAATCTAGTTACAAACCTGGGGATAAATCAAGAAGAAAGAACCGGGAAGTGCTTACGACAAATGGAACACAATATGTGGTCATTTGTGTCACATATACTCCAACACCTGTCTATACTGAACCCTTAATAAACTGATAAGTTGTCTAAGCAGAACCCCGACCTGGATTTACCAACGTCATATGTCATGGTCGTTTTTGTGTTCAGTGAGTTCATTAAGATGAGAGATGCTTGTTCGTTTTGTTGATATTGGTGGACCATCAATATTTAAACTTTATTTTCATAACTCCAATAAACCATAAAGCTGTCAAATCTGAATCCTTATCAACCGTAAGCCTATCAACACAGCATCCTGAATAAGCCGTAAACCTGTCTAAACTGAACCTTGAATAAACCGGAATTTTGACCATTAAATTTTGGCAGATATTTGTACATTTAACCTGTGACCTATTTAATACAAAAGCCTATCTATTGTGGATAATAGCTTTCACTGTATAGCTAACAATCATACAGAAGTGTTTGAAGATACTAAAAGGGTAATCAGAATCTGTATAAATCGAAGGACAGACAACCCAATGACCAAAAGAAAAAGGACAAAAGGACAAACAACGATCTACAAAAAATACACATGAAACAAAAGATCGAGTAACATGAACCCCACTAAAAATCGGGGTGAACTCAGGTGCTCCGGAAGAGTAGACAGTTCCTGTTCCACTAGTTGCACCCGTAGTGTTAATCTATTTACAAACCCGGTGATGAGTCATGAATGAGAGAAGGACCGGGAAGTGTTTACGACAACTGAAACATATCCGTGGTCATTTGTGACACAGATATTCCATAGCTGTCAATCAAGTCATGGTGGAGACCGCAAAACTTTCGAAGTGATGACTTCAACTTAAGCAATAGGAACCCTTGGTTCTGTAGCTTCGATGTTAGCAGCAAACCTCTATCCAGAAAATCCTGATAGGAAGCACAAACTTTGGATTATCGTAACAACTGAGAGATATATACTCCATATGCAGGTTCTGCTGGAATGTTTCTACATATAAATAGAGAGTTCACAATGGGAAAATTTAAATCATCTTTTTTGTCGTAACGTTTCCTTCTTTATCGCTCCTCACTTTCATTTTCGAGGTTAAGGTCAAGGTATGTAGCAGACCTATCTGCATCTGTGGTATCCTTTAACTCAAGCTCAATGGGATAGATGCGATCAATGTATTCACCAAACCTGGAATTATTGAGTGAAAGAATAGCATCGATATAGCGGAACGTGAAATTAAAGGATCGGGCTATCTTATTTTCGTTTTTCGTATGAAGTCTGTTTCGTACGAATAAAAGAATAAGTCCGCGAGCAGAGGAACATTGCTTGCACCCATATGTATGCCGATTATCTGTTGAAAAACACGTCCACCAAACATAATAAATATGTAGTCAATCAAAAACTCGAGCATGTTGATGATATCTGTTTCAGAGAACTTTTTGGTAGAATCAGAGTAGTTTTTTTTTGACAAAACAAGATATGTCCCTTCCTAGCACAATGCATCTATACAATGGTCATTTTTTTTAATGAAACACAGTTGGATCAACTCCCTTAATCTGTCTTGTAGCTTAGAGTGTGGAGTAGTTGTGTAGAGGATAGATAAGTCAAAAGTTGTAATGCTATTGCATTCATTGTACACCATTAACCAACCAACCAACCAACCAACCAACAAAAAGGGTCTGGGTGGCTCAATGAGTTAGGTAGTTGGATTACCTAGCACCTCATACAAGTCTATCACCAATACGGCGTGGGTTCGCGCCCGGCTTTGTAAATTACAAAAATGGTGCACTCGACTCGCAGTCGCAAGTGATAAAGCTTACCAGTTGTTTGCCCATGGTCCCTGGTTCTCTCCGGGTACTCCGGCTTCTTCCACCACTAAAACTGGTCGCCATGATATAGCTGAAAGATTGCTGAAAGTGGCGTTAAACACAATAAAATCAAATGATTAAACCAACCAACCATCCAACAGATCTGTTCTGCAGAATCAAAAACTGATTCACACCATCCCTGGAGTAGCTAGTGTCACAGTAACACTGAAGCCCGGTTTTGACCGCTGATATAATATATGCTAAACATTTGGAAAGAGGTTTCGATGAGCATTGTCCTCTTGTTCATCTAAATCTCTGAAACGCACAGACACCACGGCAACAGTAGCCTATTGTAACATACCAAACCTTGATTGTGTCTCCGTATGACGAGAAATAAGTCTGGGTATTATGAAAACATTGAAGATACTAAAGGGTTAAGTAGAAGCCGTAAATCAGAAGACAGCCAATACAATGGACAAAAGAAAAAAAATGAGACAATAGAATGAAAGGAGAAAGAATACAAAAAACCAACAATGATCTACAAACGATACCACTTAAAACCGGGGGTGATCTCATGTGTTCCGGAAAGCTAAGCAGATTCGTCTTGTCATAAAAGGTTATACGGTGTAATTCAACAGGGATGCATGTTCTTTTATCGACCTGTCTTTATGTAATAATAAATCTTCTTAGTTACATAACCAAGATACAAACAAATCTGGTGTGGTATCTATAATTAATCTAAAGTAAATGAAACGGAATAAAATAAAATCCGAATGGAAATAATAAATAAGAGATCATACAATCAATTTTAAGTCATGAATATAGATGACATGTTTTTTTCATCTTTCTGTAGCCATATATCAACTGCAGCTCGTATTGTGGTGTTGTATCGTGATCTATCGAATAAGTCTATCTAAATTCCTGACTCGACATCCTACAGTAATTGATTTCGACATCCTGCAGTAATTGATTTCTTGTGTTGACTGACAACTATAAAAAGGTTGAAATTGACAGGCAAGTCAATCGAAAATGCAACGTGATAACAATCTGGTTTTTGTAACACATTTTTTATGTTATTGACGAAAAAAGTTGTTCTAAAAGTATAAATAAAATGGATTTATTTGGTGTAAATGGACACTGTCATAGGATATTAAGAATAAAATCGATGCAGTGTTTAAACATGACATTTATTTTAACACTTGTCTTCATTCTATACTTAACCCTTCTATATCAGACACATAGTGCCTTGATTTCAGTACTTAATTCCATTTTAAAAGACAAAAAACACTTTAAATCAATATTTTCCATTAACCAGTAAACGTCTTAAGCTTCTGTCTTGGCAGTCGTTTATTTGTATCCAATTTGTGCTGTGCGTGTCCGATATTATTTTTACGACAAAAATGTTAATTGAATAATCCAGACCTAATGTGTACAGCCTTGCTGAAATCTTATTCCATTTTCTAGATTATTCTTCACGCTGCTGACATTTAGAAATATATACATATATGTAAGACGAATACAGTTATTTAAGACTACACGCCGTCGTCCTTCTTTAAGACATTGCCGAAATCTTATTTCATTTTTTATATTATATTTCACGCTGCTGTCATTTTAGAAATATATACATATATCAGACGGATACATTTATTTACAGACCGCACGTCGTCGTTATTCTGTGAGACGTCGATGACAATAACAAGCTGAATGGGAATTCTATTTCAAATCAATTTCATCTAAGATGGCAGACAAGTGCAATCTGGGAATTTATTTAAACAAATATCGGTCGTTTTGGGAGGAAATAAAGTCGTATAATTAAGTCTCTCAAGGGCAGATAAACAAATAACTAGTCAACTAGTCATGTTTGATGTGTGACGTACGGATATAAGATTTCAATAAGTTATCATTGATTGTGAAATTCACATATTATGCGACAAATCTGAATGTGGTGATTAAAATAATAATGTATATTTAACTACCATGTTGTCGTATTTGGATTTACATAACGATATTGCACGGGATTAGCTTCTAATAAGCACAATATTGTAAAATGTGGAAATATCAGATATCGAGATTATATTTTGGATTTTGCAGGGTAATAACAACACAATCACAAGTATAAGCAGATTAGTTCAGTATCATCATTTCTGAATTGATTTGCTGAGAATTATTGAAAATACGACCGAATAATACAATTGTGTAATTATAGAGAACTGAAAATAGTAATAAAACCTGTGAAACAATGGTTAACACGCTGTGATTCTTGTTTTCGTGGAATTGTATGTGAGCTGACTGAGTTATTTATAATATCTGTAGCGAGGGACTATAATGTGAATATTAAAATGATAAAAACATGTAATTTATTTTGATGGGAGTCTTTTAAAAGTTGAAAGTGTTTTTCGACGCCACGATATAACTAAACTATTGCTAAAGTTGGAGTTAAACACCAATCAATCGAAATTGTTTTCGACTTCAATGCAGTTAGTTGGGAATTTGACTGATGAAGTTACAAACAGATATGTAATGTGAATATTTTTGCATATGAATGGGAGACTTTAAAACTGTTAAACATTGAAAGTGATTTTGACTTAAAGGAAACATTGATCAAGGAAGTCACACATACATGTAATGTTAATATTTGTGGGATAAAAACATCCATTGTCTTTCAATGGGAGACTTTTAAAAATTGAATATGTTTTTGATTTAAATGAAATTAGTTGTGAATTTGACTGATAAAGTTACAGTAAATACTTGTGTGATAAAACATCCATTGTCTTGTAATGAGAGGTTGCTAAACCGTTAAACAATTGAAAGTGGTTTTGACTTAATGGAATCAGTTCTGATTTTTAATTGATAAAGTTCGGACATTCATGGAATAAATGCAATAACACGTTAATTTACATAGTGTGTAATATTGGAAAATTATTGATTATCAGATGAATGGGAGACTTTTAAACCGTTAGAAAAATTGAAAGTGATTTCGACTTTAAAGAAATTAATACTAAATTTGTTTGATAAAGTTGAGGAATACAAGGAATAAATAAATAGCCTGTTAGTTAACAAAGTAAGCAATATTGCAAATTATTGATTATCAATTGAATGCGAGACATTTAAACCGTTGAAAAAATTTGAAACTGATTTCGATTTAAATGAAATTAATACTGATTTTGTTAGATAAGGTTCAAGAATACAGGGAATAAACAACCTGTTATCTTACAAAGTGTGAAATTGGAGAACAGATCGATAGTCAATGTGGCTTTTACCTATATTTGCTTAAATGTCAACTGAACTGGAGAAAATAATTACACAGATAAATAGTTCAGTTTGTGACTAATGAATCAACATTCTGTGTAAATGTGATCAATATTACAGCTGTATTTAATTTATTTAATTATTTACAAAAAATGTATGTAACATTCGGAAAACACCGACTCGGTTAAAATGTGCCTAGTATTCGGAATACATCGACTCTTGTGAATATTTCTAGCATTCGGAATACACCGACCCTGTACAACTGTACCTAACATTCGGAATACACCGACTCTGTGAATGTACCTGACATTCGGAATACAGATATTCTGTAAATATTTCTAAAATTCGGAATACATCAACTCTGTAAATATTCCTACAACGAATCTGTAGATATATCTAACATTCGGAATACACCTACTCTGTTTGAATATATCTATAATTCGGAATACACAGACTCTAAGAATGTATCTAGCATTCGGAATACACCGACTCTGTAAATGTACCTAGCATTCGGAATACACCGACTCTGAATGAATGTATCTAGCATTCGGAATACACTGACTCTGTAAGTGTACATGACAATCGGAATACACGGACTGTGTAAGTGTACCTGACATTCGGAATACACCGACTCTGTAATGAGCTAAGAATATAAAACATTTAATTGAACAGCTGTTGATTGCTATAAAATTGATAGCTACATCAACATCCTTGTTACTGTCGTGTAAATATCACATAAAGACTCGTGTCCTAATCATATAAATAAGGTACTACCTGACCTGGTTAAAACGCTGCTTATTGAACAGTTAACAGTCATATACAACAACATTGTCGTGTCATATTTACTTTTTATGTTAGTATATTGACATTTCGTTGAACAAAGGTATACAATAGAGAAATCGACATTGTCAGTACACATGGTGTGCTCTAAGTGAATGTAGACACATCAACAAAGCGAATTTGACGGCGTAAAATGTACGATATATGTGCTATATTTTTGACAGGGTGTAAGACATTAGTCATTGTTTGAATCATATATTAATACATTCTTGACAAGGTGACTGTTCGTCGTGTGACTGTTTATAACAACACAGAAAAATAGTTCACAACAAACTGTAACCATTGAAGGTCAAGGATGCTAATAGTGTTACTACTTTTGGAAATGTTGTTCATGGATAGGCGAGCAGTAGCATAACCATATTTTTCTATGTCATTTTCAGTTTTTTTAATGGTTTGCCTCGTTCTAACCACCGACGGAATAGACACCATAGATAGTGAGTATATTTTGTATGAATACTTTTGAAATTATTTGACCCCAACAGCAGTTCCATATACTGATGTCGAACACAAATAAATCCCAAAATAAAAAAAAAATGACTAATATTAGGTATTTGCAATTCAGTTACCATCGTTTAGTAGAACTCTTAGCGTGATGTGGCTGTAATGGCATGCTAGTTACAATCAGTGTCTATCAAGGTTAAAGGTTTCTGGTTGAAATGCAACAGAACGTACCGAGGTGTACTCGATACAAACGTATGCGATAAAGCGATAAAATTGTAATTTACGTCCGGAAGTTAATTAGTTGTTTTACTGTCATCAATGCTAATCGTAATCCTACAGTATAATTGATCAGTATATAAACAGCTGTGTAAACCAATAGAGTTTATAATAACTAACTAACACACCATTCCGTACATTGTATCAAGTCAAGCAAGGTAAACAGGATGAAGTCGGCGAAGTGATTACAAATCACACTGCCAAATAATAGTGACAGGAGAGAGCATAATATTATTCCTTTCATTATGAATCCCATAGTCACATAGGTCACAATCCTGTTCTTCTTTCTTCTTTAATTATTTGTAACTGTATTGGTAACCATAGTTACACGACGAGTGCCACTAGTGAGACAGGTGTTGATTTGTTTTCCCACACACTTGAGTTCACACCGAGTTGTTAGTATGATTTTTCTTCCCACACACTTGAGTTCACCCCGAGTTGTTAGTATGATTTTTCTTCCCACACACTTGAGTTCACCCCGAGTTGTTAGTATGATTTTTCTTCCCATACACTTGAGTTCACCCCGAGTTGTTAGTATGATTTTTCTTCCCATACACTTGAGTTCACCCGGAGTTGTTAGTATGATTTTTCTTCCCACACACTTGAGTTCACCCTGAGTTGTTAGTAAGATTTTTCTTCCCACACACTTGAGTTCACCCCGAGTTGTTAGTATGATTTTTCTTCCCACACACTTGAGTTCACCCCGAGTTGTTAGTATGATTTTTCTTCCCACACATTTGAGTTCACCCCGAGTTGTTAGTATGATTTTTCTTCACACACACTTGAGTTCACTCCGAGTTGTTAGTATGATTTTTCTTCCCACACACTTGAGTTCACCCCGAGTTGTTAGTATGATTTTTCGTCCCACACACTTGAGTTCACCCAGAGTTGTTAGTATGATTTTTCTTCCCACACACTTGAGGTCACCCCGAGTTGTTAGTATGGTTTTTATTCCCACACACTTGAGTTCACCCCGAGTTGTTAGTATGATTTTTCTTCCCACACACTTGAGTTCACCCCGAGTTGTTAGTATGATTTTTTTTCCCACACACTTGAGTTCACCCCGAGTTGTTAGTATGATTTTTCTTCCCACACACTTGAGTTCACCCCGAGTTGTTAGTATGATTTTTCTTCCCACACACTTGAGTTCACCCCGAGTTGTTAGTATGATTTTTCTTCCCACACACTTGAGTTCACCCCGAGTTGTTAGTATGATTTTTCTTCCCACACACTTGAGTTCACCCCGAGTTGTTAGTATGATTTTTCTTCCCACACACTTGAGTTCACCCCGAATTGTTAGTATGATTTTTCTTCCCACACACTTGAGTTCACCCGGAGTTGTTAATATGATTTTTCTTCCCACACACTTGAGTTCACCCCGAGTTGTTAATTTGATTTTTCTTCCCACACACTTGAGTTCACCCCGAGTTGTTAGTATGATTTTTCTTCCCACACACTTGAGTTCACCCCGAGTTGTTAGTATGATTTTTCTTCCCACACACTTGAGTTCACCTCGAGTTGTTAGTATGATTTTTCTTCCCAAACACTTGAGTTCACCCCGAGTTGTTAGTATGATTTTTCTTCCCACACACTTGAGTTCACCACGAGTTGTTAGTATGATTTTTCTTCCCACACACTTAAGTTCACCCCGAGTTGTTAGTATGATTTTTCTGCCCACACACTTGAGTTCATCCCGAGTTGTTAGTATGATTTTTCTTCCCACACACTTGAGTTCACCCCGAGTTGTTAGTATGATTTTTCTTCCCACACATTTGAGTTCACCCCGAGTTGTTAGTATGATTTTTCTTCCCACACACTTGAGTTCACTCCGAGTTGTTAGTATGATTTTTCTTCCCACACACTTGAGTTCACCCCCAGTTGTAAGTATGATTTTTCTTCCCACACACTTGAGTTCCCCTCGAGTTTTAGTTAGATTTTTCTTCCCACACACTTGAGGTCACCCCGAGTTGTTAGTATGATTTTTCTTCCCACACACTTGAGTTCACCCCGAGTTGTTAGTATGATTTTTCTTCCCACACACTTGAGTTCACCCCGAGTTGTTAGTATGATTTTTCTTCCCACACACTTGAGTTCACCCCGAGTTGTTAGTATGATTTTTCTTCCCACACATTTGAGTTCACCCCGAGTTGTTAGCATGATTTTTCTACCCACACACTTGAGTTCACCCCGAGTTGTTAGTATGATTTTTCTTCCCACACACTTGAGATCACCCCAAGTTGTTAGTATGATTTTTCTTCCCACACACTTGAGTTCACCCCGAGTTGTTAGTATGATTTTTCTTCCCACACACTTGAGTTCACCCCGAGTTGTTAGTATGATTTGTATTCCTACACACTTAAGTTCACCCCGAGTTGTTAGTATGATTTTTCTTCCCAAACACTTGAGTTCACCCCGAGTTGTTAGTATGATTTTTCTTCCCACACACTTGAGTTTACCCAGAGTTGTTAGTATATTTTTGTTCCCACACACTTGAGTTCACCCCGAGTTGTTAGTATGATTTTTTCCCCACACACTTGAGTTCACCCCGAGTTGTTAGTATGATTTTTCTTCCCACACACTTGGGTTCACCCCGAGTTGTTAGTATGATTTTTCTTCCCACACACTTGAGTTCACCCCGAGTTGTTAGTATGATTTTTCTTCCCACACACTTGAGTTCACTCCGAGTTGTTAGTATGATTTTTCTTCCCACACACTTGAGTTCACCCCGAGTTGTAAGTATAATTTTTCTTCCCACACACTTGAGTTCCCCTCGAGTTGTTAGTTAGATTTTTCTTCCCACACACTTGAGGTCACCCCGAGTTGTTAGTATGATTTTTCTTCCCACACACTTGAGTTCACCCCGAGTTGTTAGTATGATTTTTCTTCCCACACACTTGAGTTCACCCCGAGTTGTTAGTATGATTTTTCTTCCCACACACTTGAGTTCACCCCGAGTTGTTAGTATGATTTTTCTTCCCACACATTTGAGTTCACCCCGAGTTGTTAGCATGATTTTTCTGCCCACACACTTGAGTTCACCCCGAGTTGTTAGTATGATTTTTCTTCCCACACACTTGAGTTCACCCCGAGTTGTTAGTATGATTTTTCTTCCCACACACTTGAGTTCACCCCGAGTTGTTAGTATGATGTTTCTTCCCACACACTTGAGTTCACCCCGAGTTGTTAGTATGATTTGTATTCCTACACACTTAAGTTCACCCCGAGTTGTTAGTATGATTTTTCTTCCCAAACACTTGAGTTCACCCCGAGTTGTTAGTATGATTTTTCTTCCCACACACTTGAGTTTACCCAGAGTTGTTAGTATATTTTTGTTCCCACACACTTGAGTTCACCCCGAGTTGTTAGTATGATTTTTTCCCCACACACTTGAGTTCACCCCGAGTTGTTAGTATGATTTTTCTTCCCACACACTTGAGTTCACCCCGAGTTGTTAGTATGATTTTTCTTCCCACACACTTAAGTTCACCCCGAGTTGTTAGTATGATTTTTCTTCCCACACACTTAAGTTCACCCCGAGTTGTTAGTATGATTTTTCTTCCCACACACTTGAGTTCACCCCGAGTTGTTAGTATGAATTTTCGTCCCACACACTTGAGTTCACCCCGAGTTGTTAGTATGATTTTTCTTCCCACACACTTGAGTTCACCCCGAGTTGTTAGTATGATTTTTCTTCCCACACACTTGAGTTCACCCCGAGTTGTTAGTATGATTTTTCTTCCCACACACTTGAGTTCACCCCGAGTTGTTAGTATGATTTTTCTTCCCACACACTTGAGTTCACCCCGAGTTGTTAGTATGATTTTTCTTCCCACACATTTGAGTTCACCCCGAGTTGTTAGCATGATTTTTCTGCCCACACACTTGAGTTCACCCCGAGTTGTTAGTATGATTTTTCTTCCCACACACTTGAGTTCACCCCGAGTTGTTAGTATGATTTTTCTTCCCACACACTTGAGTTCACCCCGAGTTGTTAGTATGATGTTTCTTCCCACACACTTGAGTTCACCCCGAGTTGTTAGTATGATTTGTATTCCTACACACTTAAGTTCACCCCGAGTTGTTAGTATGATTTTTCTTCCCAAACACTTGAGTTCACCCCGAGTTGTTAGTATGATTTTTCTTCCCACACACTTGAGTTTACCCAGAGTTGTTAGTATATTTTTGTTCCCACACACTTGAGTTCACCCCGAGTTGTTAGTATGATTTTTTTCCCACACACTTGAGTTCACCCCGAGTTGTTAGTATGATTTTTCTTCCCACACACTTAAGTTCACCCCGAGTTGTTAGTATGATTTTTCTTCCCACACACTTGAGTTCACCCCGAGTTGTTAGTATGAATTTTCGTCCCACACACTTGAGTTCACCCCGAGTTGTTAGTATGATTTTTCTTCCCACACACTTGAGTTCACCCCGAGTTGTTAGTATGATTTTTCTTCCCACACACTTGAGTTCACCACGAGTTGTTAGTATGATTTTTCTTCCCACACACTTGAGTTCACCCCGAGTTGTTAGTATGATTTTTCTTCCCAAACACTTGAGTTCACCCCGAGTTGTTAGTATGATTTTTCTTCCCACACACTTGAGTTCACCCCGAGTTGTTAGTATGATTTTTCTTCCCACACACTTGAGTTCACCCCGAGTTGTTAGTATGATTTTTCTTCCCACACACTTGAGTTCACCCCGAGTTGTTAGTATGATTTTTCTTCCCACACACTTGAGTTCACCCCGAGTTGTTAGTATGATTTTTCTTCTCACACATTTGAGTTCACCCCGAGTTGTTAGCATGATTTTTCTTCCCACACACTTGAGTTCACCCCGAGTTGTTAGTATGATTTTTCTTCCCACACACTTGAGTTCATCCCGAGTTGTTAGTATGATTTTTCTTCCCACACACTTGAGTTCACCCCGAGTTGTTAGTATGATTTTTCTTCCCACACACTTGAGTTCACCCCGAGTTGTTAGTATGATTTTTCTTCCCACACACTTGAGTTCACCCCGAGTTGTTAGTATGATTTTTCTTCCCACACATTTGAGTTCACCCCGAGTTGTTAGCATGTTTTTTCTTCCCACACACTTGAGTTCACCCCGAGTTGTTAGCATGATTTTTCCTCCCACACACTTGAGTTCAGCCCGAGTTGTTAGTATGATTTTTCTTCCCACACACTTGAGTTCACCCCGAGTTGTTAGTATGATTTTTCTTCCCACACACTTGAGTTCACCCCGAGTTGTTAGTATGATTTTTCTTCCCACACACTTGAGTTCACCCCGAGTTGTTGATGTGATTTTTCTTCCCACACACTTGAGTTCACCTCGAGTTGTTAGTATGATTTTTCTTCCCACACACTTGAGTTCACCCCGAGTTGTTAGTATGATTCGTATTTTTCATTTGTGAGGTTTCAGTGTAGTTTTTGGTCAGCCATTGTGTCCTTTTGGTCTTGCTTTCTTTCACAATTGTATGGTCCGTACTTCCAGGTTTCTGACCCCTTTGATATCTTCAAACCTTTCTTATCATATACTATTCAAGGGCATGTTCTCTGTTTATGAAATAATGACTGATTGATAATTACTTAACGTCCAGTTAGCAGTATTTCAGTTATATTCAGGACAAGAGCAAGTTCAACACTATATAAAACTATATAGAAAAGATTCGGGTAAGCAAAGCTTGACTGCCATTTGAAAAGTAGGGTTAGTGACATAGCTCGAACTTTGTAGTATTGTGTAGCGACTACAATGTGCCTATATGAAATAATGAAATTATTGTATATATTTATCATTGTTGATAGGGGGTGGGGGTAGTTTTCAGGTTTTCTGTTGTCAATAATCCATCTCTACCAACCACCAAATTCTCACTGACGAAACAAGCTAAATATATGCAATCACCAACCGGAATTTCGGTGCATAAAATCTCGACTATTTCTAGGAAACCTAATCTTAGCGTGTTTTATTTACGTATACTACTGTCCATCATGGTTTCCATATTAGATTATGTTTGTGTACAATAAGTGTATTGTAAATCGTCTCCTTATTGAATTGAATAAATGTACTTAATTTCAGTAAACTTGTGAAAATTATGATAGAATTGAGGGGATCGTGGATTATCATATTCAGTGTGATTATCTGGCACTTTTCCCCTTTAAGTACGGTCTTTAAAAATAGATCAATTCTACATTTTTAACTTGTAGACAGTTAAATACGAACACGGACTATTGTACCGTTCATGTTTATTGTCATTGTTTTATTTTGTGATAGTATGCTATCTTTTTGAGTAGAAGCGAGTTTGTTCTGTTCTATTTGTTCGATTTTTAAATGTTTTTGTATACCTATATTGGCGTTGGGCGTCCAATTACCAAAGAGGTGGAGGACCGTGGTAGTGATTGTAAGGTAGTTGGACTAACGTTGTGAGTTCGAACTCCGCTCATGATAAAATTTCCCAGTGACTTGTGGCAAGTCGGTGGTATTCCCCGGTTACTCTTGTAACCTTCATTGATAAAATTGACCGCCACGATATAACTGACATAATGTTGAAAGGGGCGCTTAATACCACAACTCACCCTCCCCCACTCTCAAAGAGGTTGTGGAGTGCAATTAGCTGGATTAGCCCAGCCACAGGTTTGTGCATGTCCGAGGTGAGGACTTTGATTTCCATCGGCAAATGTCATGAATTCTTTGGTGTTCAACGAATTTGGGTGAGAGGTGGTTGTTCTTTTATATGCCCAGTAGTCAGTGTTTGAAAAGACAAAAGCTCGTATCTGAACATGTGTACGTTTATATTTCCGAATGCACAATACACTTTTTTTCTTTGTACTTTTTCACTTTTGTGCAAAATATATATTATTAGAAACTAACCATACACTCTGCATTTATTTGTTTTAGTTTCACGGTATATGAACCCAGTGAAGTGCTATGAGTGCGTATCCAGATCAAACAATTTTGACAATTATTGTGGAGATCCGTTTAACGCAAGTCATCCGAAAATGAATACCTCTGTATGTACCGGGCCGTGTGTTAAGTGGGTCCGCTTAGAAAGGGTTGGTAAGTTATTTTACAGTAACATCCACCAAGTAGGTTATTGTTTACAACAACTACTTATTGAATGCATTGAAAACAACAACAGAAGAGGAAATCTAGAATGGACAATTCAGAGACAAAACACAGAAAACTAGAAAGCAGAGCAACACAGACCACCCCACTAAAACAAACACCGTTACTGGCCGTTAGAGAAACCCAAATAACAATCAAAAAGGACAATCTAGAGACACATGCAACAACAATGTGAACTTACGAAAGGCGTAGTCGAAGACAATAGACAATACAATGTCCAATGAAAAGCAAGACAAACAATAATCCACAAAAAACTACACAAAAATATAAAGTTTGAGCAACACGAACCTGACAAAAAAACAGGGGTAAACTGAGTTACATCGGTCAGAAAAGTCGTTGTTTGTCCACTAGTAGACTATAATAGTGTATTATAAATATGTGTTGTTGCTTAAGTAGAGTTTGAATGGGATAATCAGAATTCGTAAATAGAAGGACAGACATCATAATGATCAAAAGAAAAAGGACAAATGAAAAAAACTACGATCTACAATACACTACACAGGAATATAAAGATTTACCAACAAGAACACCACCAACGCACGGGGATGACCTCTTGTAGTTAGAGAGGGTAAGCAGTTCCTGCTCCACATATGACACCCGTCGTGTTACTCTAGTTACAAACTCGGTGATAAATCATTAATGATGAAAGAACCGTGAAGTGCTCAAATCAAGTGGAACAAATCCGAATTATTGCCAAGAGTAAAATGTCGAATGTAATTAGTGATGTGTGAAATGTTTACTCTTCCTGCGTTCAAACCGCTTTAATGATGTTCTTGGTGCACAATCTATACATTTCTGTGATTATTTCTATTGTTCATTGTGTTGTTTATCTTGTGGACCATTGTTGTTTTTATTTCTATTGTTCATTGTGTTGTTTATCTTGTGGATCATTGATGTTTTTATTTGTATTGTTCATTGTGTTGTTTATCTTGTGGATCATTGATGTTTTTATTTCTATTGTCCATTGTGTTGTTTATCTTGTGGACCATTGATGTTTTTATTTCTATTGTCCATTGTGTTGTTTATCTTGTGGATCATTGATGTTTTTATTTCTATTGTCCATTGTGTTGTTTATCTTGTGGATCATTGATGTTTTTATTTGTATTGTCCATTGTGTTGTTTATCTTGTGGATCATTGATGTTTTTATTTCTATTGTCCATTGTGTTGTTTATCTTGTGAATCATTGATGTTTTTATTTCTATTGTCCATTGTGTTGTTTATCTTGTGGATCATTGATGTTTTTATTTCTATTGTCCATTGTGTTGTTTATCTTGTGAATCATTGATGTTTTTATTTCTATTGTTCATTGTGTTGTTTATCTTGTAGATCATTGATGTTTTTATTTCTATTGTTCATTGTGTTGTTTATCTTGTGGACCATTGATATTTTTATTTCTATTGTCCATTGTGTTGTTTATCTTGTGGACCATTGATGTTTTTATTTGTATTGTCCATTGTGTTGTTTATCTTGTGGATCATTGATGTTTTTATTTCTATTGTTCATTGTGTTGTTTATCTTGTAGACAATTGATGTTTTTATTTCTATTGTCCATTGTGTTGTTTATCTTGTAGATCATTGATGTTTTTATTTCTATTGTTCATTGTGTTGTTTATCTTGTGGACCATTGTTGTTTTTATTTCTATTGTTCATTGTGTTGTTTATCTTGTAGATCATTGATGTTTTTATTTCTATTGTTCATTGTGTTGTTTATCTTGTGGATCATTGATGTTTTTATTTGTATTGTTCATTGTGTTGTTTATCTTGTGGATCATTGATGTTTTTATTTCTATTGTCCATTGTGTTGTTTATCTTGTGGACCATTGATGTTTTTATTTCTATTGTCCATTGTGTTGTTTATCTTGTGGATCATTGATGTTTTTATTTGTATTGTCCATTGTGTTGTTTATCTTGTGGATCATTGATGTTTTTATTTGTATTGTCCATTGTGTTGTTTATCTTGTGGATCATTGATGTTTTTATTTCTATTGTCCATTGTGTTGTTTATCTTGTGAATCATTGATGTTTTTATTTCTATTGTCCATTGTGTTGTTTATCTTGTGGATCATTGATGTTTTTATTTCTATTGTCCATTGTGTTGTTTATCTTGTGAATCATTGATGTTTTTATTTCTATTGTTCATTGTGTTGTTTATCTTGTAGATCATTGATGTTTTTATTTCTATTGTTCATTGTGTTGTTTATCTTGTGGACCATTGATATTTTTATTTCTATTGTCCATTGTGTTGTTTATCTTGTGGACCATTGATGTTTTTATTTGTATTGTCCATTGTGTTGTTTATCTTGTGGATCATTGATGTTTTTATTTCTATTGTTCATTGTGTTGTTTATCTTGTAGACAATTGATGTTTTTATTTCTATTGTCCATTGTGTTGTTTATCTTGTAGATCATTGATGTTTTTATTTCTATTGTTCATTGTGTTGTTTATCTTGTGGACCATTGATGTTTTTATTTCTATTGTCCATTGTGTTGTTTATCTTGTGGACCATTGATGTTTTTATTTGTATTGTCCATTGTGTTGTTTATCTTGTGGATCATTGATGTTTTTATTTCTATTGTTCATTGTGTTGTTTATCTTGTGGACCATTGATGTTTTTATTTGTATTGTCCATTGTGTTGTTTATCTTGTGGATCATTGATGTTTTATTTCTATTGTTCATTGTGTTGTTTATCTTGTGGACCATTGATGTTTTTATTTGTATTGTCCATTGTGTTGTTTATCTTGTGGATCATTGATGTTTTTATTTCTATTGTTCATTGTGTTGTTTATCTTGTGGACCATTGATGTTTTTATTTCTATTGTTCATTGTGTTGTTTATCTTGTGGACCATTGATGTTTTTATTTGTATTGTCCATTGTGTTGTTTATCTTGTGGATCATTGATGTTTTTATTTCTATTGTTCATTGTGTTGTTTATCTTGTGGATTATTGATGTTTTTATTTCTATTGTCCATTGTGTTGTTTATCTTGTGGACCATTGATGTTTTTATTTCTATTGTCCATTGTGTTGTTTATCTTGTGGATCATTGATGTTTTTATTTCCATTGTCCATTGTGTTGTTTATCTTGTGGATCATTGATGTTTTTATTTCTATTGTCCATTGTGTTGTTTATCTTGTGGATCATTGATGTTTTTATTTCTATTGTCCATTGTGTTGTTTATCTTGTGGACCATTGATGTTTTTATTTCTATTGTCCATTGTGTTGTTTATCTTGTGGATCATTGATGTTTTTATTTCTATTGTCCATTGTGTTGTTTATCTTGTGGATCATCGATGTTTTTATTTGTATTGTCCATTGTGTTGTTTATCTTGTGGATCATTGATGTTTTTATTTCTATTGTCCATTGTGTTGTTTATCTTGTGAATCATTGATGTTTTTATTTCTATTGTCCATTGTGTTGTTTATCTTGTGGATCATTGATGTTTTTATTTCTATTGTCCATTGTGTTGTTTATCTTGTGAATCATTGATGTTTTTATTTCTATTGTTCATTGTGTTGTTTATCTTGTAGATCATTGATGTTTTTATTTCTATTGTTCATTGTGTTGTTTATCTTGTGGACCATTGATATTTTTATTTCTATTGTCCATTGTGTTGTTTATCTTGTGGACCATTGATGTTTTTATTTGTATTGTCCATTGTGTTGTTTATCTTGTGGATCATTGATGTTTTTATTTCTATTGTTCATTGTGTTGTTTATCTTGTAGACAATTGATGTTTTTATTTCTATTGTCCATTGTGTTGTTTATCTTGTAGATCATTGATGTTTTTATTTCTATTGTTCATTGTGTTGTTTATCTTGTGGACCATTGATGTTTTTATTTCTATTGTCCATTGTGTTGTTTATCTTGTGGACCATTGATGTTTTTATTTGTATTGTCCATTGTGTTGTTTATCTTGTGGATCATTGATGTTTTTATTTCTATTGTTCATTGTGTTGTTTATCTTGTGGACCATTGATGTTTTTATTTGTATTGTCCATTGTGTTGTTTATCTTGTGGATCATTGATGTTTTTATTTCTATTGTTCATTGTGTTGTTTATCTTGTGGACCATTGATGTTTTTATTTGTATTGTCCATTGTGTTGTTTATCTTGTGGATCATTGATGTTTTTATTTCTATTGTTCATTGTGTTGTTTATCTTGTGGACCATTGATGTTTTTATTTCTATTGTTCATTGTGTTGTTTATCTTGTGGACCATTGATGTTTTTATTTGTATTGTCCATTGTGTTGTTTATCTTGTGGATCATTGATGTTTTTATTTCTATTGTTCATTGTGTTGTTTATCTTGTGGATTATTGATGTTTTTATTTCTATTGTCCATTGTGTTGTTTATCTTGTGGACCATTGATGTTTTTATTTCTATTGTCCATTGTGTTGTTTATCTTGTGGATCATTGATGTTTTTATTTCCATTGTCCATTGTGTTGTTTATCTTGTGGATCATTGATGTTTTTATTTCTATTGTCCATTGTGTTGTTTATCTTGTGGATCATTGATGTTTTTATTTCTATTGTTCATTGTGTTGTTTATCTTGTGGACCATTGATGTTTTTATTTGTATTGTCCATTGTGTTGTTTATCTTGTGGATCATTGATGTTTTTATTTCTATTGTTCATTGTGTTGTTTATCTTGTGGATTATTGATGTTTTTATTTCTATTGTCCATTGTGTTGTTTATCTTGTGGACCATTGATGTTTTTATTTCTATTGTCCATTGTGTTGTTTATCTTGTGGATCATTGATGTTTTTATTTCCATTGTCCATTGTGTTGTTTATCTTGTGGATCATTGATGTTTTTATTTCTATTGTCCATTGTGTTGTTTATCTTGTGGACCATTGATGTTTTTATTTCTATTGTCCATTGTGTTGTTTATCTTGTGGACCATTGATGTTTTTATTTGTATTGTCCATTGTGTTGTTTATCTTGTAGATCATTGATGTTTTTATTTCCATTGTCCATTGTGTTGTTTATCTTGTGGATCATTGATGTTTTTATTTCTATTGTCCATTGTGTTGTTTATCTTGTGGATCATTGATGTTTTTATTTCTATTGTTCATTGTGTTGTTTATCTTGTGGACCATTGATGTTTTTATTTCTATTGTCCATTGTGTTGTTTATCTTGTGGATCATTGATGTTTTTATTTCTATTGTTCATTGTGTTGTTTATCTTGTGGACCATTGATGTTTTTATTTGTATTGTCCATTGTGTTGTTTATCTTGTGGATCATTGATGTTTTTATTTCTATTGTTCATTGTGTTGTTTATCTTGTGGATCATTGATGTTTTTATTTCTATTGTTCATTGTGTTGTTTATCTTGTGGACCATTGATGTTTTTATTTGTATTGTCCATTGTGTTTTTTATCTTGTGGATCATTGATGTTTTTATTTCTATTGTCCATTGTGTTGTTTATCTTGTGGATCATTGATGTTTTTATTTCTATTGTCCATTTTGTTGTTTATCTTGTGGACCATTGATGTTTTTATTTCTATTGTTCATTGTGTTGTTTATCTTGTGGACCATTGATGTTTTTATTTGTATTGTCCATTGTGTTGTTTATCTTGTGGATCATTGATGTTTTTATTTCTATTGTTCATTGTGTTGTTTATCTTGTGGATCATTGATGTTTTTATTTCTATTGTCCATTGTGTTGTTTATCTTGTGGACCATTGATGTTTTTATTTCTATTGTCCATTGTGTTGTTTATCTTGTGGATCATTGATGTTTTTATTTCTATTGTCCATTGTGTTGTTTATCTTGTAGACCATTGATGTTTTTATTTCTATTGTTCATTGTGTTGTTTATCTTGTGGATCATTGATGTTTTTATTTCTATTGTCCATTGTGTTGTTTATCTTGTGGATCATTGATGTTTTTATTTCTATTGTCCATTGTGTTGTTTATCTTGTGGATCATTGATGTTTTTATTTCTATTGTCCATTGTGTTGTTTATCTTGTGGATCATTGATGTTTTTATTTCTATTGTCCATTGTGTTGTTTATCTTGTAGACCATTGATGTTTTTATTTCTATTGTCCATTGTGTTGTTTATCTTGTGGATCATTGATGTTTTTATTTCTATTGTTCCTTTTGTTGTTTATCTTGTGGATCATTGATGTTTTTATTTCTATTGTCCATTGTGTTGTTTATCTTGTAGACCATTGATGTTTTTATTTCTATTGTCCATTGTGTTGTTTATCTTGTGGATCATTGATGTTTTTATTTCTATTGTCCATTGTGTTGTTTATCTTGTGGACCATTGATGTTTTTATTTCTATTGCCCATTGTGTTGTTTATCTTGTGGACCATTGATGTTTTTATTTCTATTGTTCATTGTGTTGTTTATCTTGTGGATCATTGATGTTTTTATTTCTATTGTTCATTGTGTTGTTTATCTTGTGGACCATTGATGTTTTTATTTGTATTGTCCATTGTGTTGTTTATCTTGTGGATCATTGATGTTTTTATTTCTATTGTTCATTGTGTTGTTTATCTTGTGGACCATTGATGTTTTTATTTCTATTGTTCATTGTGTTGTTTATCTTGTGAATCATTGATGTTTTTATTTCTATTGTTCATTGTGTTGTTTATCTTGTGGATCATTGATGTTTTTATTTCTATTGTCCATTGTGTTGTTTATCTTGTGGATCATTGATGTTTTTATTTCTATTGTCCATTGTGTTGTTTATCTTGTAGATCATTGATGTTTTTATTTCTATTGTTCATTGTGTTGTTTATCTTGTGGACCATTGATGTTTTTATTTCTATTGTCCATTGTGTTGTTTATCTTGTGGACCATTGATGTTTTTATTTGTATTGTCCATTGTGTTGTTTATCTTGTGGATCATTGATGTTTTTATTTCTATTGTTCATTGTGTTGTTTATCTTGTGGACCATTGATGTTTTTATTTGTATTGTCCATTGTGTTGTTTATCTTGTGGATCATTGATGTTTTTATTTCTATTGTTCATTGTGTTGTTTATCTTGTGGACCATTGATGTTTTTATTTGTATTGTCCATTGTGTTGTTTATCTTGTGGATCATTGATGTTTTTATTTCTATTGTTCATTGTGTTGTTTATCTTGTGGACCATTGATGTTTTTATTTCTATTGTTCATTGTGTTGTTTATCTTGTGGACCATTGATGTTTTTATTTGTATTGTCCATTGTGTTGTTTATCTTGTGGATCATTGATGTTTTTATTTCTATTGTTCATTGTGTTGTTTATCTTGTGGATTATTGATGTTTTTATTTCTATTGTCCATTGTGTTGTTTATCTTGTGGACCATTGATGTTTTTATTTCTATTGTCCATTGTGTTGTTTATCTTGTGGATCATTGATGTTTTTATTTCCATTGTCCATTGTGTTGTTTATCTTGTGGATCATTGATGTTTTTATTTCTATTGTCCATTGTGTTGTTTATCTTGTGGATCATTGATGTTTTTATTTCTATTGTTCATTGTGTTGTTTATCTTGTGGACCATTGATGTTTTTATTTGTATTGTCCATTGTGTTGTTTATCTTGTGGATCATTGATGTTTTTATTTCTATTGTTCATTGTGTTGTTTATCTTGTGGATTATTGATGTTTTTATTTCTATTGTCCATTGTGTTGTTTATCTTGTGGACCATTGATGTTTTTATTTCTATTGTCCATTGTGTTGTTTATCTTGTGGATCATTGATGTTTTTATTTCCATTGTCCATTGTGTTGTTTATCTTGTGGATCATTGATGTTTTTATTTCTATTGTCCATTGTGTTGTTTATCTTGTGGACCATTGATGTTTTTATTTCTATTGTCCATTGTGTTGTTTATCTTGTGGACCATTGATGTTTTTATTTGTATTGTCCATTGTGTTGTTTATCTTGTAGATCATTGATGTTTTTATTTCCATTGTCCATTGTGTTGTTTATCTTGTGGATCATTGATGTTTTTATTTCTATTGTCCATTGTGTTGTTTATCTTGTGGATCATTGATGTTTTTATTTCTATTGTTCATTGTGTTGTTTATCTTGTGGACCATTGATGTTTTTATTTGTATTGTCCATTGTGTTGTTTATCTTGTGGATCATTGATGTTTTTATTTCTATTGTTCATTGTGTTGTTTATCTTGTGGACCATTGATGTTTTTATTTGTATTGTCCATTGTGTTGTTTATCTTGTGGATCATTGATGTTTTTATTTCTATTGTTCATTGTGTTGTTTATCTTGTGGATCATTGATGTTTTTATTTCTATTGTTCATTGTGTTGTTTATCTTGTGGACCATTGATGTTTTTATTTGTATTGTCCATTGTGTTGTTTATCTTGTGGATCATTGATGTTTTTATTTCTATTGTCCATTGTGTTGTTTATCTTGTGGATCATTGATGTTTTTATTTCTATTGTCCATTTTGTTGTTTATCTTGTGGACCATTGATGTTTTTATTTCTATTGTTCATTGTGTTGTTTATCTTGTGGACCATTGATGTTTTTATTTGTATTGTCCATTGTGTTGTTTATCTTGTGGATCATTGATGTTTTTATTTCTATTGTTCATTGTGTTGTTTATCTTGTGGATCATTGATGTTTTTATTTCTATTGTCCATTGTGTTGTTTATCTTGTGGACCATTCATGTTTTTATTTCTATTGTCCATTGTGTTGTTTATCTTGTGGATCATTGATGTTTTTATTTCTATTGTCCATTGTGTTGTTTATCTTGTAGACCATTGATGTTTTTATTTCTATTGTTCATTGTGTTGTTTATCTTGTAGATCATTGATGTTTTTATTTCTATTGTCCATTGTGTTGTTTATCTTGTGGATCATTGATGTTTTTATTTCTATTGTCCATTGTGTTGTTTATCTTGTGGATCATTGATGTTTTTATTTCTATTGTCCATTGTGTTGTTTATCTTGTGGATCATTGATGTTTTTATTTCTATTGTCCATTGTGTTGTTTATCTTGTAGACCATTGATGTTTTTATTTCTATTGTCCATTGTGTTGTTTATCTTGTGGATCATTGATGTTTTTATTTCTATTGTTCATTGTGTTGTTTATCTTGTGGATCATTGATGTTTTTATTTCTATTGTCCATTGTGTTGTTTATCTTGTAGACCATTGATGTTTTTATTTCTATTGTCCATTGTGTTGTTTATCTTGTGGATCATTGATGTTTTTATTTCTATTGTCCATTGTGTTGTTTATCTTGTGGACCATTGATGTTTTTATTTCTATTGTCCATTGTGTTGTTTATCTTGTGGACCATTGATGTTTTTATTTCTATTGCCCATTGTGTTGTTTATCTTGTGGACCATTGATGTTTTTATTTCTATTGTTCATTGTGTTGTTTATCTTGTGGATCATTGATGTTTTTATTTCTATTGTTCATTGTGTTGTTTATCTTGTGGACCATTGATGTTTTTATTTGTATTGTCCATTGTGTTGTTTATCTTGTGGATCATTGATGTTTTTATTTCTATTGTTCATTGTGTTGTTTATCTTGTGGACCATTGATGTTTTTATTTCTATTGTTCATTGTGTTGTTTATCTTGTGAATCATTGATGTTTTTATTTCTATTGTTCATTGTGTTGTTTATCTTGTGGATCATTGATGTTTTTATTTCTATTGTCCATTGTGTTGTTTATCTTGTGAATCATTGATGTTTTTATTTCTATTGTCCATTGTGTTGTTTATCTTGTGGACCATTGATGTTTTTATTTCTATTGTTCATTGTGTTGTTTATCTTGTGGACCATTGATGTTTTTATTTCTATTGTCCATTGTGTTGTTTATCTTGTGGATCATTGATGTTTTTATTTCTATTGTTCATTGTGTTGTTTATCTTGTGGACCATTGATGTTTTTATTTGTATTGTCCATTGTGTTGTTTATCTTGTGGATCATTGATGTTTTTATTTCTATTGTCCATTGTGTTGTTTATCTTGTGGATCATTGATGTTTTTATTTCTATTGTCCATTGTGTTGTTTATCTTGTGGATCATTGATGTTTTTATTTCTATTGTTCATTGTGTTGTTTATCTTGTGGACCATTGATGTTTTTATTTCTATTGTCCATTGTGTTGTTTATCTTGTGGATCATTGATGTTTGTATTTCTATTGTTCATTGTGTTGTTTATCTTGTGGATCATTGATGTTTTTATTTGTATTGTCCATTGTGTTGTTTATCTTGTGGATCATTGATGTTTTTATTTCTATTGTCCATTGTGTTGTTTATCTTGTGGATCATTGATGTTTTTATTTCTATTGTCCATTGTGTTGTTTTTCTTGTGGATCATTGATGTTTTTATTTCTATTGTTCATTGTGTTGTTTATCTTGTGGACCATTGATGTTTTTATTTCTATTGTCCATTGTGTTGTTTATCTTGTGGATCATTGATGTTTGTATTTCTATTGTCCATTGTGTTGTTTATCTTGTGGATCATTGATGTTTTTATTTGTATTGTCCATTGTGTTGTTTATCTTGTGGATCATTGATGTTTTTATTTCTATTGTCCATTGTGTTGTTTATCTTGTGGATCATTGATGTTTTTATTTCTATTGTCCATTTTCTTGTTTATCTTGTGGATCATTGATGTTTTTATTTCTATTGTTCATTGTGTTGTTTATCTTGTGAATCATTGATGTTTTTATTTCTATTGTTCATTGTGTTGTTTATCTTGTGGACCATTGATGTTTTTATTTCCATTGTCCATTGTGTTGTTTATCTTGTGGATCATTGATGTTTTTATTTCTATTGTTCATTGTGTTGTTTATCTTGTGAATCATTGATGTTTTTATTTCTATTGTCCATTGTGTTGTTTATCTTGTGGACCATTGATGTTTTTATTTCTATTGTTCATTGTGTTGTTTATCTTGTGGATCATTGATGTTTTTATTTCTATTGTCCATTGTGTTGTTTATCTTGTGGATCATTGATGTTTTTATTTCTATTGTCCATTGTGTTGTTTATCTTGTGGACCATTGCTGTTTTTATTTCTATTGCCCATTTTGTTGTTTATCTTGTGGATCATTGATGTTTTTATTTCTATTATCCATTGTGTTGTTTATCTTGTGGACCATTGATGTTTTTATTTCTATTGTCCATTGTGTTGTTTATCTTGTGGATCATTGATGTTTTTATTTGTATTGTTCATTGTGTTGTTTATCTTGTGGACCATTGATGTTTTTATTTCTATTGTTCATTGTGTTGTTTATCTTGTGGATCATTGATGTTTTTATTTCTATTGCCCATTGTGTTGTTTATCTTGTGGATCATTGATGTTTTTATTTCTATTGTCCATTGTGTTGTTTATCTTGTGGACCATTGATGTTTTTATTTCCATTGTCCATTGTGTTGTTTATCTTGTGGATCATTGATGTTTTTATTTCTATTGCCCATTGTGTTGTTTATCTTGTGGATCATTGATGTTTTTATTTCTATTGTCCATTGTGTTGTTTATCTTGTGGACCATTGATGTTTTTATTTCTATTGTCCATTGTGTTGTTTATCTTGTGGATCAATGATGTTTTTATTTCTATTGTCCATTGCGTTGTTTATCTTGTGGATCATTGATGTTTTTATTTCTATTGTTCATTGTGTTGTTTATCTTGTGGACCATTGATGTTTTTATTTCTATTGTCCATTGTGTTGTTTATCTTGTGGACCATTGATGTTTTTATTTCTATTGCCCATTGTGTTGTTTATCTTGTGGATCATTGATGTTTTTATTTCTATTGTCCATTGTGTTGTTTATCTTGTGGACCATTGATGTTTTTATTTCTATTGTCCATTGTGTTGTTTATCTTGTGGATCATTGATGTTTTTATTTCTATTGTCCATTGCGTTGTTTATCTTGTGGACCATTGATGTTTTTATTTCTATTGTTCATTGTGTTGTTTATCTTGTGGATCATTGATGTTTTTATTTCTATTGTTCATTGTGTTGTTTATCTTGTGGATCATTGATGTTTTTATTTCTATTGTTCATTGTGTTGTTTATCTTGTGGATCATTGATGTTTTTATTTCTATTGTCCATTGTGTTGTTTATCTTGTGGATCATTGATGTTTTTTTTCTATTGTTCATTGTGTTGTTTATCTTGTAGACCATTGATGTTTTTATTTCTATTGTCCATTGTGTTGTTTATCTTGTGGATCATTGATGTTT
Source organism: Bathymodiolus septemdierum (assembly GCA_963383655.1). NCBI lineage: Eukaryota > Metazoa > Mollusca > Bivalvia > Mytilida > Modiolidae > Bathymodiolus > Bathymodiolus septemdierum. The sequence goes on along the minus strand of OY726529.1, from coordinate 6,361,271 downwards.
TTATTTCTATTGTTCATTGTGTTGTTTATCTTGTGGATCATTGATGTTTTTATTTCTATTGTCCATTGTGTTGTTTATCTTGTGGACCATTGATGTTTTTATTTCTATTGTTCATTGTGTTGTTTATCTTGTGGATCATTGATGTTTTTATTTCTATTGTCCATTGTGTTGTTTATCTTGTGGATCATTGATGTTTTTATTTCTATTGTTCATTGTGTTGTTTATCTTGTGGATCATTGATGTTTTTATTTCTATTGTCCATTGTGTTGTTTATCTTGTGGATCATTGATGTTTTTATTTCTATTGTCCATTGTGTTGTTTATCTTGTGGACCATTGATGTTTTTATTTGTATTGTCCATTGTGTTGTTTATCTTGTGGATCATTGATGTTTTTATTTCCATTGTCCATTGTGTTGTTTATCTTGTGGATCATTGATGTTTTTATTTCTATTGTCCATTGTGTTGTTTATCTTGTGGATCATTGATGTTTTTATTTCTATTGTCCATTGTGTTGTTTATCTTGTGGACCATTGATGTTTTTATTTCTATTGTCCATTGTGTTGTTTATCTTGTGGATCATTGATGTTTTTATTTCTATTGTCCATTGTGTTGTTTATCTTGTGGATCATTGATGTTTTTATTTCTATTGTCCATTGTGTTGTTTATCTTGTGGATCATTGATGTTTGTATTTCTATTGTCCATTGTGTTGTTTATCTTGTGGACCATTGCTGTTTTTATTTCTATTGCCCATTGTGTTGTTTATCTTGTGGATCATTGATGTTTTTATTTCCATTGTCCATTGTGTTGTTTATCTTGTGGACCATTGATGTTTTTATTTCTATTGTTCATTGTGTTGTTTATCTTGTGGACCATTGATGTTTTTATTTCTATTGTTCATTGTGTTGTTTATCTTGTGAATCATTGATGTTTTTATTTCTATTGTTCATTGTGTTGTTTATCTTGTGAATCATTGATGTTTTTATTTCTATTGTCCATTGTGTTGTTTATCTTGTGGACCATTGATGTTTTTATTTCTATTGTTCATTGTGTTGTTTATCTTGTGAATCATTGATGTTTTTATTTCTATTGTCCATTGTGTTGTTTATCTTGTGGACCATTGATGTTTTTATTTCTATTGTTCATTGTGTTGTTTATCTTGTGAATCATTGATGTTTTTATTTCTATTGTCCATTGTGTTGTTTATCTTGTGGACCATTGATGTTTTTATTTGTATTGTCCATTGTGTTGTTTATCTTGTGGACCATTGATGTTTTTATTTCTATTGTCCATTGTGTTGTTTATCTTGTGGATCATTGATGTTTTTATTTCTATTGTTCATTGTGTTGTTTATCTTGTGGATCATTGATGTTTTTATTTCTATTGTTCATTTTGTTGTTTATCTTGTAGATTATTGATGTTTTTATTTCTATTGTCCATTGTGTTGTTTATCTTGTGGACCATTGCTGTTTTTATTTCTATTGTCCATTGTGTTGTTTATCTTGTGGACCATTGATGTTTTTATTTGTATTGTCCATTGTGTTGTTTATCTTGTGAATCATTGATGTTTTTATTTCTATTGTTCATTGTGTTGTTTATCTTGTGGATCATTGATGTTTTTATTTCTATTGTCCATTGTGTTGTTTATCTTTTGTCTATTTAAGGCTTCTGAGTGTTCCTTTGACATCTTTTCTGATATAACAAAAAACCATCGGAAAAATATATAATCAATTTAATATGACACATTTAGTCAAATAAAATGAAAAAACAAAAAATACCACACTGCTGGAACAGTTGGCAAATACAAAATAATAATACCACCGTAGAAAGAAGAATAATTGATACACAAATACATGACGACTCACTTTCCTCACCTTACATAGACACTTCAATAAAAAACAAATTACGGGATCAAGTAGATTTATAAACCCAAACATTTCCTCAAAGGATGAGGTCCATGTGTGAGTAAAATGTTATGATCAAAGGGAGACAAATCACGTATTTTTAAAGTAAGACTAATGTCACACATTTTGGTACATTGATATGTTTTATGAAAGGCAACGTGCCGATTGTAACACCTGTATATCTGTACATATATCATTTTCGGATAAAAGATAATATTTGCATACATTAATTTTCGAATCAATTCTGAAATTATACATATATCTCATAAATTCACATAAATATGAACGTGTATTGTACAGAACAATTAGAGGATATTTCTGATGATATGTAATATGTTGACTATTACTCATGATTGACTAAATGACTGCTGGTTGCATAGCATCGATCGATTAATATGTCATGCATATTCATGACGAGAACAGGTCCAACAATGTATGAAATAAACGTTAGAGAAAACCAAAGGGACAATCAATAATAGACAATCAAGAGAGACATAAACGTTAGAGAAAACCAAAGGGACAATCAATAATAGACAATCAAGAGAGACTGGCAACATAGGGTACACAAGATACATCACGACGACATTATACACTAGTGGTCCGTGTAATGTTTTATCGACCACTGGTTGTTTTTTTTTGGTGGGGAGGGCAATTTACGCCTTCTGATTACACCTTTAGAATCTTCAAACTTACGTCAGGTGACCAGTTTTTGAGGTACACGAATGACATTAATACGTTCATGAAAAATACATTAAAACCTTGAGCGAGCACGTGGTACAAACTGTTACTAAATTTAGAGTGTACATTAAGTTTTTCTTGAATGTTCAAGGAGCAATGTATTCAACAAACACAAAACACACACTTTATGTCCGATTCTTATAGAATAAATATATCATTACTTTGTTGGCAAGAATGAATGTTTTAATTCAATAACGTGTAATATTTTGTAGATCGTTGTTTGTTCTTTTGTGCTTTTTCTTTTGGCCATTGTGTTGTCTGTTCTTCTTCGATTTACGGATTATGAATGATCCTTTGGTATCTTCAAACTCTTCATATTAGATATTGGAATTGGTTCGACGATATGGTATATTTTATTCTTCATGTTCTTTATAGTACAATATAAAAAGAGTTTGAAGATGTCAAAGGGCTAACCAGAATTCATAAATCGAAGAAGGACAGACAATGCAATTGCCAAATGAAAAAGGACAAACAACGATCTACAAAATATTACACGTTATGTTCTTTATAGCACAATATAAGAAAAGTTTTGAGATACCAAATGTCTAATCAGAAGTCGTCAATCGAATGACAGATATCACAATAGTCAACAGAAAATGGAGACAAAAGGACAAACAATGATCTACAAAACACTCTAGAGAAAACTAACGATTCCCACTAAAAACTGAGGATGAGGGTTTAGAAAGGTACACCGGAAAGGTAAACTTCCTTTTTCTCTAATGGCTTCTATCGTGTAGCTCTCGTTACAAACATTCGCCTTTCTCAAGATAATACTTTTGTTTCTTCAGGTATATACAGATATCAACGTACTTGCTCAATATCAAAGAATCTTGTAATTGACATGACAATAAATTTAGTATGTATGGAAGAATCCAGACCAAGTACGGGACGGATATGTTTTTGCGAGAAAAATGATTGTAATACAGGCAATACAATTGGAAGGAACAATTCAAATTATGCAATAACGGTGACATTTCTAATTTGGATTGTATCACATGTACGATGATCAAACTCTTTTTATATATTTAAATTGTTAATGTTCCATTAATCATATTCATTGTGATTTGTATTTATCGATATGATAGTTATCGATCTGTGCTTATAATGTGTATTCATCGATTTGTATTTGTCGATTAGTACTTATCGATTGGTAATTATCGATTGAAATGTATAGATTTGCATTTATCGATTAGTTGTATCGATTAATAAATATTTAATTATGTTTATCGATTTGTTATTATCTATTGATTCTTATCGATTGCTACTTGTCGATTATGTAGTTATCGATTGATACTGATCATAGTTTACATTTGTTATGAAATGCCCCAAGAACGCCCGAATGAATATGGCTGTAGAAATTAATATTATAAGAACATTTGTATATTGTAGAAACACTAGAATGATTGTATATTTAAGGTATACATTTTACGTTGAGGAGAAAAGGCTGGATGGAGAACATTATACAAACTTGAATTCGTTTGAATATATCATACCCCCTACATATTGTAAGCTATAACTCAGGTCCTATATTTAATTGATACGTAATAAAGCACACAGCTTTGTGTGGTAATTGCTGAAACCCATTCAATAACACTGGGATATGAATACAATTATACATGTATATACATTTATACCCTAAAAGGACATCCATGCGAGGTTTTTTTAATTAGTATTTTTGGAGCATTTAAGTGGTTCCATGTTATATTATTCCTTTTCTTATATTGTGGAATCCAATATTGTGGCACTTTGAGGAGTCCAATAATGTGGGTAATACATAGAAGTGGCACTTTGGGGAGTCCAACAATGTTGGTAATAATCTGAAGTGGCACTTTGTGGAGTCCAATAATGTGGGTAATACATAGAAGTGGCACTTTGTGGAGTCTAATAATGTGGGTAATACATAGAAGTGGCACTTTGTGGAGTCCAATAATGTGGGTAATACATATAAGTGGCACTTTGTGGAGTCTAATGATGTGGAAAATACATAGAAGTGGCACTTTGTGGAGTTTAATAATGTGGGTAATACATAGAAGTGGCACTTTGTGTAGTCCAATAATATGGGTAATACATGGAAGTGGCACTGTGTCGAGTCCAATAATGTGGGTAATACATAGAAGTGGCACTTTGGGGAGTCTAATATTGTGGGTAATACATAGAAGTGGCACTTTGTGGAGTCCAATAATGTGGGTAATACATAGAAGTGGCACTTTGTGGAATCTAATGATGTGGGTAATACATAGAAGTGGCACTTTGTGGAGTTTAATAATGTGAGTAATACATAGAAGTGGCACTTTGTGGAGTCTAATGATGTGGGTAATACATAGAAGTGGCACTTTGTGGAGTCTAATAATGTGGGTAATACATAGAAGTGACACTTTGTGGAGTCCAATAATATGGGTAATACATGGAAGTGGCACTTTGTGGAGTCCAATAATGTGGGTAATACATAGAAGTGGCACTTTGTGGAGTCCAATAATGTGGGTAATACTCTGAAGTGGCACTTTGTGGAGTCTAATAATGTGGGTAATACATAGAAGTGGCACTTTGTGGAGTCTAATAATGTGGGTAATACGTAGAAGTGGCACTTTGTGGAGTCCAATAATGTGGGTAATACATAGAAGTGGCACTTTGTGGAGTCTAATAATGTGGGTAATACTCTGAAGTGGCACTTTGTGGAGTCTAATAATGTGGGTAATGCATAGAAGTGACACTTTGTGGAGTCTAATAATGTGGGTAATACATAGAAGTGGCATTTTGGGGAGTCCAATAATGTGGGTAATACATAGAAGTGGCACTTTGGGGAGCACAATAATGTAGGTAATACATAGAAGTGGCACTTTGTGGAGTTCAATAATGTGGATAATACATAGAAGTGGCACTTTGTGGAGTCTAATAATGTGGGTAATACATAGAAGTGGCACTTTGTGGAGTCCAATAATGTGGGTAATACATAGAAGTGGCACTTTGTGGAGTCCAGTAATGTGGGTAATACTCTGAAGTGGCACTTTGTGGAGTCTAATTATGTGGGTAATGCATAGAAATGGCACTTTGTGGAGTCCAATAATGTGGGTAATACATAGAAGTGGCACTTTTTGGAGTCCAATAATGTGGTTAATACTCTGAAGAGGCACTTTGTGGAGTCCAATAATGTGGGTAATACATAGAAGTGGCACTTTGTGGAGTCCAATAATGTGGGTAATACTCTGAAGTGGCACTTTGTGGAGTCTAATAATATGGGTAATACAGAGAAGTGGCACTTTGTGGAGTCTAATAATGTGGGTAATACTCTGAAGTGGCACTTTGTGGAGTCTAATAATGTGGGTAATACATAGAAGTGGCACTTTGTGGAGTCTAATAATGTGGGTAATACATAGAAGTGGCACTTTGTGGAGTCCAATAATGTGGGTAATACATAGAAGTGGCACTTTGTGGAGTCTAATAATGTGGATAATACTCTAAAGTGGCACTTTGTGGAGTCTAATAATGTGGGTAATACATAGAAGTGACACTTTGTGGAGTCTATTAAAGTGGGTAATACATAGAAGTGGCACTTTGTGGAGTCTAATAATGTGGGTAATACATAGAAGTGGCACTTTGTGGAGTCCAATAATGTGGGTAATACATAGAAGTGGCACTTTGTGGAGTCCAATAATATGGGTAATACTCTGAAGTGGCACTTTGTGGAGTCTAATTATGTGGGTAATGCATAGAAGTGGCACTTTGTGGAGTCCAATAATGTGGGTAATACATAGAAGTGGCACCTTGTGGAGTCCAATAATGTGGGTAATACCCTGAAGTGGCACTTTGTGGAGTTCAATAATGTGAGTAATACATAGAAGTGGCACTTTGTGGAGTCCAATAATGTGGGTAATACTCTGAAGTGGCACTTTGTGGAGTCTAATAATATGGGTAATACAGAGAAGTGGCACTTTGTGGAGTCCAATAATGTGGGTAATACTCTGAAGTGGCACTTTGTGGAGTCTAATAATGTGGGTAATACATAGAAGTGGCACTTTGGGGAGTCTAATAAAGTGGGTAATACATAAAAGTGGCACCTTGTGGTGTCCAATAATGTGGGTAATACTCTGAAGTGGCACTTTGTGGAGTCTAATAATGTGGTTAATACATAGAAGTGGCACTTTGTGGAGTCTAAAAATGTGGGTAATACATAGAAGTGGCACTTTGGGGAGTCCAATAATGTGGGTAATACATAGAAGTGGCACTTTGGGGAGTCTAATAATGTGGGTAATACATAGAAGTGGCACTTTGGAGAGTCCAATAATGTGGGTAATACATAGAAGTGGCACTTTGTGGAGTCCAGTAATGTGGGTAATACTCTGAAGTGGCACTTTGTGTAGTCTAATTATGTGGGTAGTGCATAGAAGTGACACTTTGTGGAGTCCAATAATGTGGGTAATACATAGAAGTGGCACTTTGTGGAGTCCAATAATGTGGTTAATACTCTGAAGTGGCACTTTGTGGAGTCCAATAATGTGGGTAATACATAGAAGTGGCACTTTGTGGAGTCCAATAATGTGGGTAATACTCTGAAGTGGCACTTTGTGGAGTCTAATAATGTGGGTAATACATAGAAGTGACACTTTGTGGAGTCTATTAAAGTGGGTAATACATTGAAGTGGCACTTTGTGGAGTCTAATAATGTGGGTAATACATAGAAGTGGCACTTTGTGGAGTCCAATAATGTGGGTAATACATAGAAGTGGCACTTTGTGGAGTCCAATAATGTGGGTAATACTCTGAAGTGGCACTTTGTGGAGTCTAATTATGTGGGTAATGCATAGAAGTGGCACTTTGTGGAGTCCAATAATGTGGGTAATAGATAGAAGTGGCACTTTGTGGAGTCCAATAATGTGGGTAATACTCTGAAGTGGCACTTTGTGGAGTCCAATAATGTGGGTAATACATAGAAGTGGCACTTTGTGGAGTCCAATAATGTGGGTAATACTCTGAAGTGGCACTTTGTGGAGTCTAATAATATGGGTAATACAGAGAAGTGGCACTTTGTGGAGTCCAATAATGTGGGTAATACTCTGAAGTGGCACTTTGTGGAGTCTAATAATGTGGGTAATACATAGAAGTGGCACTTTGGGGAGTCTAATAAAGTGGGTAATACATAAATGTGGCACCTTGTGGTGTCCAATAATGTGGGTAATACTCTGAAGTGGCACTTTGTGGAGTCTAATAATGTGGGTAATACATAGAAGTGGCACTTTGTGGAGTCTAAAAATGTGGGTAATACATAGAAGTGGCACTTTGGGGAGTCCAATAATGTGGGTAATACATAGAAGTGGCACTTTAGGGAGTCCAATGATGTGGGTAATACATAGATGTGGCACTTTGGGGAGTCCAATAATGTTGGTAATACATAGAAGTGGCACTTTGGGGAGTCCAATAATGTGGGTAATACATAGAAGTGGCACTTTGGGAGTCTAATAATGTGGGTAATACATAGAAGTGGCACTTTGTGGAGTCCAATAATGTGGGTAATACATAGAAGTGGCACTTTGTGGAATCTAATGATGTGGGTAATACATAGAAGTGGCACTTTATGGAGCCTAATAATGTGGGTAATACATAGAAGTGGCATTTTGGGGAGTCCAATAATGTGGGTAATACATAGAAGTGGCACTTTGTGGAGTCTAATAATGTGGGTAATACATAGAAGTGGCAATTTGGGGAGTCTAATAATGTGGGTAATACATAGAAGTGGCACCTTGTGGTGTCCAATGATGTGGGTAATACTCTGAAGTGGCACTTTGTGGAGTCTAATAATGTGGGTAATACATAGAACTGGCACTTTGTGGAGACTAATAATGTGGGTAATACATAGAAGTGGCACTTTGGGGAGTCCAATAATGTGGGTAATACATAGAAGTGGCACTTTGTGGAGTCCAATAATGTGGGTAATACATAGAAGTGGCACTTTGTGGAATCTAATGATGTGGGTAATACATAGAAGTGGCACTTTGGGGAGTCCAATAATGTGGGTAATACATAGAAGTGGCACTTTGGGGAGTCCAATAATGTGGGTAATACATAGAAGTGGCACTTTGGGGAGTCTAATAATGTGGGTAATACATAGAAGTGGCACCTTGTGGTGTCCAATAATGTGGGTAATACTCTGAAGTGGCACTTTGTGGATTCTAATAATGTGGGTAATACATAGAAGTGGCACTTTGGGAGTCCAATAATGTGGGTAATACATAGAAGTGGCACTTTGGGGAGTCTAATAATGTGGATAATACATAGAAGTGGCACTTTGGGGAGTCTAATAGTGTGGGTAATACATAGAAGTGGCACCTTGTGGTGTCCAATAATGTGGGTAATACTCTGAAGTGGCACTTTGTGGAGTCTAATAATGTGGGTAATACATAGAAGTGGCACTTTGTGGAGTCTAATAATGTGGGTAATACATAGAAGTGGCACTTTGGGGAGTCCAATAATGTGGGTAATACATAGAAGTGGCACTTTGGGGAGTCCAATAATGTGGGTAATACATAGAAGTGGCACTTTGGGGAGTCTAATAAAGTGGGTAATACATAGAAGTGGCACTTTGTGGAGTCCAATAATGTGGGTAATACATAGAAGTGGCACTTTGTGGAGTCTAATGATGTGGGTAATACATAGAAGTGGCACTTTGTGGAGTCTAATAATGTGGGTAATACATAGAAGTGGCACTTTGGGGAATCCTATAATGTGGGTAATACATAGAAGTGGCACTTTGGGGAGTCCAATAATGTGGGTAATACATAGAAGTGGCACTTTGGGGAGTCCAATAATGTGGGTAATACATAGAAGTGGCACTTTGGGAAGTCCAATAATGAGGGTAATACATAGAAGTGGCACTTTGGGGAGTCCAATAATGTGGGTAATATTCTGAAGTGTAAACTTTCGATAATGTGGATACTTTCTTCTGTGATAATTTGTCCTCGTCTTCTATCTCCCGTTTTACATAATACCATATTACTTTCATTATCCTGTACTTGTTCTATTTGAGTATAAAGTCAAAATGCATTGTCTGGATAATTGTTTGTTATATACTTTGTGGAGTCTAATAATGTGGGTAATACATAGAAGTGGCACTTTGTGGAGTCCAATAATGTGGGTAATACATAGAAGTTGCACTTTGGGGAGTCTAATAATGTGGGTAATACATAGAAGTGGCACTTTGGGGAGTCTAATAATGTGGGTAATACATAGAAGTGGCACTTTGGGGAGTCTAATAATGTGGGTAATGCATAGAATTGGCACTTTGGGGAGTCTAATAATGTGGGTAATACATAGAAGTGGCACTTTGGGGAGTCCAATAATGTGGGTAATACATAGAAGTGGCACTTTGGGGAGTCTAATAATGTGGGTAATACATAGAAGTGGCACTTTGGGGAGTCCAATAATGTGGGTAATACATAGAAGTGGCACTTTGGGGAGTCCAATAATGTGGGTAATACATAGAAGTGACACTTTGTGGAGTCTAATAATGTGGGTAATACATAGAAGTGGCACTTTGGGGAGTCTAATAATGTGGGTAATACATAGAAGTGGCACTTTGGGGAGTCCAATAATGTGGGTAATACATAGAAGTGGCACTTTGGGGAGTCCAATAATGTGGTTAATACATAGAAGTGGCACTTTGGGGAGTCCAATAATGTGGGTAATACATAGAAGTGACACTTTGTGGAGTCTAATAATGTGGGTAATACATAGAAGTGGCACTTTGGGGAGTCTAATAATGTGGGTAATACATAGAAGTGGCACTTTGGGGAGTCCAATAATGTGGGTAATACATAGAAGTGGCACTTTGTGGAGTCTAATAATGTGGGTAATACATTGAAGTGGTACCTTGTGGTGTCCACTAATGTGGGTAATACTCTGAAGTGGCACTTTGTGGAGTCTAATGATGTGGGTAATACATAGAAGTGGCACTTTGGGGAGTCCAATAATGTGGGTAATACATAGAAGTGGCACTTTGGGGAGTCCAATAATGGGGGTAATACATAGAAATGGCACTTTGGGAAGTCCAATAATGTGGGTAATACATAGAAGTGGCACTTTGGGGAGTCCAATAATGTGGGTAATACATAGAAGTGGCACTTTGGGGAGTCTAATAATGTGGGTAATACATAGAAGTGGCACTTTGTGGAATCTAATGATGTGGGTAATACATAGAAGTGGCACTTTGTGGAGTCTAATAATGTGGGTAATACATAGAAGTGGCACTTTGGGGAGTCTAATAATGTGGGTAATACATAGAAGTGGCACTTTGTGGAGTCTAATAATGTGGGTAATACATACAAGTGGCACTTTGTGGAGTCTAATAATGTGGGTAATACATAGAAGTGGCACTTTGGGGAATCCTATAATGTGGGTAATACATAGAAGTGGCACTTTGGGGAGTCCAATAATGTGGGTAATACATAGAAGTGGCACTTTGGGGAGTCCAATAATGTGGGTAATACATAGAAGTGGCACTTTGGGAAGTCCAATAATGAGGGTAATACATAGAAGTGGCACTTTGGGGAGTCCAATAATGTGGGTAATATTCTGAAGTGTAAACTTTCGATAATGTGGATACTTTCTTCTGTGATAATTTGTCCTCGTCTTCTATCTCCCGTTTTACATAATACCATATTACTTTCATTATCCTGTACTTGTTCTATTTGAGTATAAAGTCAAAATGCATTGTCTGGATAATTGTTTGTTATATACTTTGTGGAGTCTAATAATGTGGGTAATACATAGAAGTGGCACTTTGTGGAGTCCAATAATGTGGGTAATACATAGAAGTGGCACTTTGGGGAGTCCAATAATGTGGGTAATACATAGAAGTGGCACTTTGTGGAGTCCAATAATGTGGGTAATACATAGAAGTGGCACTTTGTGGAATCTAATGATGTGGGTAATACATAGAAGTGGCACTTTGTGGAGTCTAATAATGTGGGTAATGCATAGAAGTGGCACTTTGGGGAGTCCAATAATGTGGGTAATACATAGAAGTGGCACTTTGGGGAGTCCAATAATGTGGGTAATACATAGAAGTGGCACTTTGGGGAGTCTAATAATGTGGGTAATACATAGAAGTGGCACCTTGTGGTGTCCAATAATGTGGGTAATACTCTGAAGTGGCACTTTGTGGATTCTAATAATGTGGGTAATACATAGAAGTGGCACTTTGGGAGTCCAATAATGTGGGTAATACATAGAAGTGGCACTTTGGGGAGTCTAATAATGTGGATAATACATAGAAGTGGCACTTTGGGGAGTCTAATAGTGTGGGTAATACATAGAAGTGGCACCTTGTGGTGTCCAATAATGTGGGTAATACTCTGAAGTGGCACTTTGTGGAGTCTAATAATGTGGGTAATACATAGAAGTGGCACTTTGTGGAGTCTAATAATGTGGGTAATACATAGAAGTGGCACTTTGGGGAGTCCAATAATGTGGGTAATACATAGAAGTGGCACTTTGGGGAGTCTAATAAAGTGGGTAATACATAGAAGTGGCACTTTGTGGAGTCCAATAATGTGGGTAATACATAGAAGTGGCACTTTGTGGAGTCTAATGATGTGGGTAATACATAGAAGTGGCACTTTGTGGAGTCTAATAATGTGGGTAATACATAGAAGTGGCACTTTGGGGAATCCTATAATGTGGGTAATACATAGAAGTGGCACTTTGGGGAGTCCAATAATGTGGGTAATACATAGAAGTGGCACTTTGGGGAGTCCAATAATGTGGGTAATACATAGAAGTGGCACTTTGGGAAGTCCAATAATGAGGGTAATACATAGAAGTGGCACTTTGGGGAGTCCAATAATGTGGGTAATATTCTGAAGTGTAAACTTTCGATAATGTGGATACTTTCTTCTGTGATAATTTGTCCTCGTCTTCTATCTCCCGTTTTACATAATACCATATTACTTTCATTATCCTGTACTTGTTCTATTTGAGTATAAAGTCAAAATGCATTGTCTGGATAATTGTTTGTTATATACTTTGTGGAGTCTAATAATGTGGGTAATACATAGAAGTGGCACTTTGTGGAGTCCAATAATGTGGGTAATACATAGAAGTTGCACTTTGGGGAGTCTAATAATGTGGGTAATACATAGAAGTGGCACTTTGGGGAGTCTAATAATGTGGGTAATACATAGAAGTGGCACTTTGGGGAGTCTAATAATGTGGGTAATGCATAGAAGTGGCACTTTGGGGAGTCCAATAATGTGGGTAATACATAGAAGTGGCACTTTGGGGAGTCCAATAATGTGGGTAATACATAGAAGTGGCACTTTGGGGAGTCTAATAATGTGGGTAATACATAGAAGTGGCACTTTGGGGAGTCCAATAATGTGGGTAATACATAGAAGTGGCACTTTGGGGAGTCCAATAATGTGGGTAATACATAGAAGTGACACTTTGTGGAGTCTAATAATGTGGGTAATACATAGAAGTGGCACTTTGGGGAGTCTAATAATGTGGGTAATACATAGAAGTGGCACTTTGGGGAGTCCAATAATGTGGGTAATACATAGAAGTGGCACTTTGGGGAGTCCAATAATGTGGTTAATACATAGAAGTGGCACTTTGGGGAGTCCAATAATGTGGGTAATACATAGAAGTGACACTTTGTGGAGTCTAATAATGTGGGTAATACATAGAAGTGGCACTTTGGGGAGTCTAATAATGTGGGTAATACATAGAAGTGGCACTTTGGGGAGTCCAATAATGTGGGTAATACATAGAAGTGGCACTTTGTGGAGTCTAATAATGTGGGTAATACATTGAAGTGCTACCATGTGGTGTCCACTAATGTGGGTAATACTCTGAAGTGACACTTTGTGGAGTCTAATGATGTGGGTAATACATAGAAGTGGCACTTTGGGGAGTCCAATAATGTGGGTAATACATAGAAGTGGCACTTTGGGGAGTCCAATAATGTGGGTAATACATAGAAGTGGCACTTTGGGGAGTCTAATAATGTCGGTAATACATAGAAGTGGCACTTTGTGGAATCTAATGATGTGGGTAATACATAGAAGTGGCACTTTGTGGAGTCTAATAATGTGGGTAATACATAGAAGTGGCACTTTGGGGAGTCTAATAATGTGGGTAATACATAGAAGTGGCACTTTGTGGAGTCTAATAATGTGGGTAATACATAGAAGTGGCACTTTGTGGAGTCTAATAATGTGGGTAATACATAGAAGTGGCACTTTGGGGAGTCCAATAATGTGGGTAAAACATAGAAGTGGCACTTTGGGGAGTCCAATAATGTGGGTAATACATAGAAGTGGCACTTTGTGGAATCTAATGATGTGGGTAATACATAGAAGTGGCACTTTGTGGAGTCTAATAATGTGGGTAATACATAGAAGTGGCACTTTGGGGAATCCTATAATGTGGGTAATACATAGAAGTGGCACTTTGGGGAGTCCAATAATGTGGGTAATACATAGAAATGGCACTTTGGGGAGTCCAATAATGTGGGTAATACATAGAAGTGGCACTTTGGGAAGTCCAATAATGAGGGTAATACATAGAAGTGGCACTTTGGGGAGTCCAATAATGTGGGTAATATTCTGAAGTGTAAACTTTCGATAATGTGGATACTTTCTTCTGTGATAATTTGTCCTCGTCTTCTATCTCCCGTTTTACATAATACCATATTACTTTCATTATCCTGTACTTGTTCTATTTGAGTATAAAGTCAAAATGCATTGTCTGGATAATTGTTTGTTATATACTTTGTGGAGTCTAATAATGTGGGTAATACATAGAAGTGGCACTTTGTGGAGTCCAATAATGTGGGTAATACATAGAAGTTGCACTTTGGGGAGTCTAATAATGTGGGTAATACATAGAAGTGGCACTTTGGGGAGTCTAATAATGTGGGTAATACATAGAAGTGGCACTTTGGGGAGTCTAATAATGTGGGTAATGCATAGAAGTGGCACTTTGGGGAGTCTAATAATGTGGGTAATACATAGAAGTGGCACTTTGGGGAGTCTAATAATGTGGGTAATGCATAGAAGTGGCACTTTGGGGAGTCCAATAATGTGGGTAATACATAGAAGTGGCACTTTGGGGAGTCTAATAATGTGGGTAATACATAGAAGTGGCACTTTGGGGAGTCCAATAATGTGGGTAATACATAGAAGTGGCACTTTGGGGAGTCCAATAATGTGGGTAATACATAGAAGTGACACTTTGTGGAGTCTAATAATGTGGGTAATACATAGAAGTGGCACTTTGGGGAGTCTAATAATGTGGGTAATACATAGAAGTGGCACTTTGGGGAGTCCAATAATGTGGGTAATACATAGAAGTGGCACTTTGGGGAGTCCAATAATGTGGTTAATACATAGAAGTGGCACTTTGGGGAGTCCAATAATGTGGGTAATACATAGAAGTGACACTTTGTGGAGTCTAATAATGTGGGTAATACATAGAAGTGGCACTTTGGGGAGTCTAATAATGTGGGTAATACATAGAAGTGGCACTTTGGGGAGTCCAATAATGTGGGTAATACATAGAAGTGGCACTTTGTGGAGTCTAATAATGTGGGTAATACATTGAAGTGGTACCTTGTGGTGTCCACTAATGTGGGTAATACTCTGAAGTGGCACTTTGTGGAGTCTAATGATGTGGGTAATACATAGAAGTGGCACTTTGGGGAGTCCAATAATGTGGGTAATACATAGAAGTGGCACTTTGGGGAGTCCAATAATGGGGGTAATACATAGAAATGGCACTTTGGGAAGTCCAATAATGTGGGTAATACATAGAAGTGGCACTTTGGGGAGTCCAATAATGTGGGTAATACATAGAAGTGGCACTTTGGGGAGTCTAATAATGTCGGTAATACATAGAAGTGGCACTTTGTGGAATCTAATGATGTGGGTAATACATAGAAGTGGCACTTTGTGGAGTCTAATAATGTGGGTAATACATAGAAGTGGCACTTTGGGGAGTCTAATAATGTGGGTAATACATAGAAGTGGCACTTTGTGGAGTCTAATAATGTGGGTAATACATAGAAGTGGCACTTTGTGGAGTCTAATAATGTGGGTAATACATAGAAGTGGCACTTTGGGGAGTCCAATAATGTGGGTAAAACATAGAAGTGGCACTTTGGGGAGTCCAATAATGTGGGTAATACATAGAAGTGGCACTTTGTGGAATCTAATGATGTGGGTAATACATAGAAGTGGCACTTTATGGAGTCTAATAATGTGGGTAATACATAGAAGTGGCACTTTGTGGAGTCCAATAATGTGGGTAATACATAGAAGTGGCAATTTGGGGTGTCTAATAATGTGGGTAATACATAGAAGTGGCACCTTGTGGTGTCCAATAATGTGGGTAATACTCTGAAGTGGCACTTTGTGGAGTCTAATAATGTGGGTAATACATAGAAGTGGCACTTTGTGGAGTCTAATAATGTGGGTAATACATAGAAGTGGCACTTTGGGGAGTCCAATAATGTGGGTAATACATAGAAGTGGCACTTTGTGGAGTCCAATAATGTGGGTAATACATAGAAGTGGCACTTTGTGGAATCTAATGATGTGGGTAATACATAGAAGTGGCACTTTGTGGAGTCTAATAATGTGGGTAATGCATAGAAGTGGCACTTTGGGGAGTCCAATAATGTGGGTAATACATAGAAGTGGCACTTTGGGGAGTCCAATAATGTGGGTAATACATAGAAGTGGCACTTTGGGGAGTCTAATAATGTGGGTAATACATAGAAGTGGCACCTTGTGGTGTCCAATAATGTGGGTAATACTCTGAAGTGGCACTTTGTGGATTCTAATAATGTGGGTAATACATAGAAGTGGCACTTTGTGGAGTCTAATAATGTGGGTAATACATAGAAGTGGCACTTTGGGGTGTCCAATAATGTGGGTAATACATAGAAGTGGCACTTTGGGGAGTCCAATAATGTGGGTAATACATAGAAGTGGCACTTTGTGGAGTCCAATAATGTGGGTAATACATAGAAGTGGCACTTTGTGGAGTCTAATAATGTGGGTAATACATAGAAGTGGCACTTTTTGGAGTCTAATAATGTGGGTAATACATTGAAGTGGTACCTTGTGGTGTCCAATAATGTGGGTAATACTCTGAAGTGGCACTTTGGGGAGTCCAATAATGTGGGTAATACATAGAAGTGGCACTTTGGGGAGTCCAATAATGGGGGTAATACATAGAAATGGCACTTTGGGAAGTCCAATAATGTGGGTAATACATAGAAGTGGAACTTTGGGGAGTCCAATAATGTGGGTAATACATAGAAGTGGCACTTTGGGGAGTCTAATAATGTGGGTAATACATAGAAGTGGCACTTTGTGGAATCTAATGATGTGGGTAATACATAGAAGTGGCACTTTGTGGAGTCTAATAATGTGGGTAATACATAGAAGTGGCACTTTGGGGAGTCTAATAATGTGGGTAATACATAGAAGTGGCACTTTGTGGAGTCTAATAATGTGGGTAATACATAGAAGTGGCACTTTGTGGAGTCTAATAATGTGGGTAATACATAGAAGTGGCACTTTGGGGAGTCCAATAATGTGGGTAATACATAGAAGTGGCACTTTGGGGAGTCCAATAATGTGGGTAATACATAGAAGTGGCACTTTGTGGAATCTAATGATGTGGGTAATACATAGAAGTGGCACTTTATGGAGTCTAATAATGTGGGTAATACATAGAAGTGGCACTTTGGGGAGTCCAATAATGTGGGTAATACATAGAAATGGCACTTTGTGGAGTCCAATAATGTGGGTAATACATAGAAGTGGCAATTTGGGGAGTCTAATAATGTGGGTAATACATAGAAGTGGCACCTTGTGGTGTCCAATAATGTGGGTAATACTCTGAAGTGGCACTTTGTGGAGTCTAATAATGTGGGTAATACATAGAAGTGGCACTTTGTGGAGTCTAATAATGTGGGTAATACATAGAAGTGGCACTTTGGGGAGTCCAATAATGTGGGTAATACATAGAAGTGGCACTTTGTGGAGTCCAATAATGTGGGTAATACATAGAAGTGGCACTTTGTGGAATCTAATGATGTGGGTAATACATAGAAGTGGCACTTTGTGGAGTCTAATAATGTGGGTAATGCATAGAAGTGGCACTTTGGGGAGTCCAATAATGTGGGTAATACATAGAAGTGGCACTTTGGGGAGTCCAATAATGTGGGTAATACATAGAAGTGGCACTTTGGGGAGTCTAATAATGTGGGTAATACATAGAAGTGGCACCTTGTGGTGTCCAATAATGTGGGTAATACTCTGAAGTGGCACTTTGTGGATTCTAATAATGTGGGTAATACTCTGAAGTGGCACTTTGGGGAGTCCAATAATGTGGGTAATACATAGAAGTGGCACTTTGGGGAGTCCAATAATGGGGGTAATACATAGAAATGGGACTTTGGGAAGTCCAATAATGTGGGTAATACATAGAAGTGGAACTTTGGGGAGTCCAATAATGTGGGTAATACATAGAAGTGGCACTTTGGGGAGTCTAATAATGTGGGCAATACATAGAAGTGGCACTTTGTGGAATCTAATGATGTGGGTAATACATAGAAGTGGCACTTTGTGGAGTCTAATAATGTGGGTAATACATAGAAGTGGCACTTTGGGGAGTCTAATAATGTGGGTAATACATAGAAGTGGCACTTTGTGGAGTCTAATAATGTGGGTAATACATAGAAGTGGCACTTTGTGGAGTCTAATAATGTGGGTAATACATAGAAGTGGCACTTTGGGGAGTCCAATAATGTGGGTAATACATAGAAGTGGCACTTTGGGAAGTCTAATAATGTGGGTAATACATAGAAGTGGCACTTTGTGGAGTCTAATAATGTGGGTAATACATAGAAGTGGCACTTTGTGGAGTCTAAAAATGTGGGTAATACATAGAAGTGGCACTTTGGGGAGTCCAATAATGTGGGTAATACATAGAAGTGGCACTTTGGGGAGTCCAATGATGTGGGTAATACATAGATGTGGCACTTTGGGGAGTCCAATAATGTTGGTAATACATAGAAGTGGCACTTTGGGGAGTCCAATAATGTGGGTAATACATAGAAGTGGCACTTTGGGAGTCTAATAATGTGGGTAATACATAGAAGTGGCACTTTGTGGAGTCCAATAATGTGGGTAATACATAGAAGTGGCACTTTATGGAGCCTAATAATGTGGGTAATACATAGAAGTGGCATTTTGGGGAGTCCAATAATGTGGGTAATACATAGAAGTGGCACTTTGTGGAGTCCAATAATGTGGGTAATACATAGAAGTGGCAATTTGGGGAGTCTAATAATGTGGGTAATACATAGAAGTGGCACCTTGTGGTGTCCAATGATGTGGGTAATACTCTGAAGTGGCACTTTGTGGAGTCTAATAATGTGGGTAATACATAGAACTGGCACTTTGTGGAGACTAATAATGTGGGTAATACATAGAAGTGGGACTTTGGGGAGTCCAATAATGTGGGTAATACATAGAAGTGGCACTTTGTGGAGTCCAATAATGTGGGTAATACATAGAAGTGGCACTTTGTGGAATCTAATGATGTGGGTAATACATAGAAGTGGCACTTTGTGGAGTCTAATAATGTGGGTAATGCATAGAAGTGGCACTTTGGGGAGTCCAATAATGTGGGTAATACATAGAAGTGGCACTTTGGGGAGTCCAATAATGTGGGTAATACATAGAAGTGGCACTTTGGGGAGTCTAATAATGTGGGTAATACATAGAAGTGGCACCTTGTGGTGTCCAATAATGTGGGTAATACTCTGAAGTGGCACTTTGTGGATTCTAATAATGTGGGTAATACATAGAAGTGGCACTTTGGGAGTCCAATAATGTGGGTAATACATAGAAGTGGCACTTTGGGGAGTCTAATAATGTGGATAATACATAGAAGTGGCACTTTGGGGAGTCTAATAGTGTGGGTAATACATAGAAGTGGCACCTTGTGGTGTCCAATAATGTGGGTAATACTCTGAAGTGGCACTTTGTGGAGTCTAATAATGTGGGTAATACATAGAAGTGGCACTTTGTGGAGTCTAATAATGTGGGTAATACATAGAAGTGGCACTTTGGGGAGTCCAATAATGTGGGTAATACATAGAAGTGGCACTTTGGGGAGTCTAATAAAGTGGGTAATACATAGAAGTGGCACTTTGTGGAATCCAATAATGTGGGTAATACATAGAAGTGGCACTTTGTGGAGTCTAATGATGTGGGTAATACATAGAAGTGGCACTTTGTGGAGTCTAATAATGTGGGTAATACATAGAAGTGGCACTTTGGGGAATCCTATAATGTGGGTAATACATAGAAGTGGCACTTTGGGGAGTCCAATAATGTGGGTAATACATAGAAGTGGCACTTTGGGGAGTCCAATAATGTGGGTAATACATAGAAGTGGCACTTTGGGAAGTCCAATAATGAGGGTAATACATAGAAGTGGCACTTTGGGGAGTCCAATAATGTGGGTAATATTCTGAAGTGTAAACTTTCGATAATGTGGATACTTTCTTCTGTGATAATTTGTCCTCGTCTTCTATCTCCCGTTTTACATAATACCATATTACTTTCATTATCCTGTACTTGTTCTATTTGAGTATAAAGTCAAAATGCATTGTCTGGATAATTGTTTGTTATATACTTTGTGGAGTCTAATAATGTGGGTAATACATAGAAGTGGCACTTTGTGGAGTCCAATAATGTGGGTAATACATAGAAGTTGCACTTTGGGGAGTCTAATAATGTGGGTAATACATAGAAGTGGCACTTTGGGGAGTCTAATAATGGGGTAATACATAGAAGTGGCACTTTGGGGAGTCTAATAATGTGGGTAATGCATAGAAGTGGCACTTTGGGGAGTCCAATAATGTGGGTAATACATAGAAGTGGCACTTTGGGGAGTCCAATAATGTGGGTAATACATAGAAGTGGCACTTTGGGGAGTCTAATAATGTGGGTAATACATAGAAGTGGCACTTTGGGGAGTCCAATAATGTGGGTAATACATAGAAGTGGCACTTTGGGGAGTCCAATAATGTGGGTAATACATAGAAGTGACACTTTGTGGAGTCTAATAATGTGGGTAATACATAGAAGTGGCACTTTGTGGAGTCTAATAATGTGGGTAATACATAGAAGTGACACTTTGTGGAGTCTAATAATGTGGGTAATACATAGAAGTGGCACTTTGGGGAGTCCAATAATGTGGGTAATACATAGAAGTGACACTTTGTGGAGTCTAATAATGTGGGTAATACATAGAAGTGGCACTTTGGGGAGTCTAATAATGTGGGTAATGCATAGAAGTGGCACTTTGGGGAGTCCAATAATGTGGGTAATACATAGAAGTGGCACTTTGGGGAGTCCAATAATGTGGGTAATACATAGAAGTGGCACTTTGGGGAGTCTAATAATGTGGGTAATACATAGAAGTGGCACTTTGGGGAGTCCAATAATGTGGGTAATACATAGAAGTGGCACTTTGGGAGTCCAATAATGTGGTTAATACATAGAAGTGGCACTTTGGGGAGTCCAATAATGTGGGTAATACATAGAAGTGACACTTTGTGGAGTCTAATAATGTGGGTAATACATAGAAGTGGCACTTTGGGGAGTCTAATAATGTGGGTAATACATAGAAGTGGCACTTTGGGGAGTCCAATAATGTGGGTAATACATAGAAGTGGCACTTTGTGGAGTCTAATAATGTGGGTAATACATTGAAGTGCTACCTTGTGGTGTCCACTAATGTGGGTAATACTCTGAAGTGGCACTTTGTGGAGTCTAATGATGTGGGTAATACATAGAAGTGGCACTTTGGGGAGTCCAATAATGTGGGTAATACATAGAAGTGGCACTTTGGGGAGTCCAATAATGGGGGTAATACATAGAAATGGCACTTTGGGAAGTCCAATAATGTGGGTAATACATAGAAGTGGCACTTTGGGGAGTCCAATAATGTGGGTAATACATAGAAGTGGCACTTTGGGGAGTCTAATAATGTCGGTAATACATAGAAGTGGCACTTTGTGGAATCTAATGATGTGGGTAATACATAGAAGTGGCACTTTGTGGAGTCTAATAATGTGGGTAATACATAGAAGTGGCACTTTGGGGAGTCTAATAATGTGGGTAATACATAGAAGTGGCACTTTGTGGAGTCTAATAATGTGGGTAATACATAGAAGTGGCACTTTGTGGAGTCTAATAATGTGGGTAATACATAGAAGTGGCACTTTGGGGAGTCCAATAATGTGGGTAAAACATAGAAGTGGCACTTTGGGGAGTCCAATAATGTGGGTAATACATAGAAGTGGCACTTTGTGGAATCTAATGATGTGGGTAATACATAGAAGTGGCACTTTGTGGAGTCTAATAATGTGGGTAATACATAGAAGTGGCACTTTGGGGAATCCTATAATGTGGGTAATACATAGAAGTGGCACTTTGGGGAGTCCAATAATGTGGGTAATACATAGAAGTGGCACTTTGGGGAGTCCAATAATGTGGGTAATACATAGAAGTGGCACTTTGGGAAGTCCAATAATGAGGGTAATACATAGAAGTGGCACTTTGGGGAGTCCAATAATGTGGGTAATATTCTGAAGTGTAAACTTTCGATAATGTGGATACTTTCTTCTGTGATAATTTGTCCTCGTCTTCTATCTCCCGTTTTACATAATACCATATTACTTTCATTATCCTGTACTTGTTCTATTTGAGTATAAAGTCAAAATGCATTGTCTGGATAATTGTTTGTTATATACTTTGTGGAGTCTAATAATGTGGGTAATACATAGAAGTGGCACTTTGTGGAGTCCAATAATGTGGGTAATACATAGAAGTTGCACTTTGGGGAGTCTAATAATGTGGGTAATACATAGAAGTGGCACTTTGGGGAGTCTAATAATGTGGGTAATACATAGAAGTGGCACTTTGGGGAGTCTAATAATGTGGGTAATGCATAGAAGTAGCACTTTGGGGAGTCCAATAATGTGGGTAATACATAGAAGTGGCACTTTGGGGAGTCCAATAATGTGGGTAATACATAGAAGTGGCACTTTGGGGAGTCTAATAATGTGGGTAATACATAGAAGTGGCACTTTGGGGAGTCCAATAATGTGGGTAATACATAGAAGTGGCACTTTGGGGA
Source organism: Bathymodiolus septemdierum (assembly GCA_963383655.1). Classification (NCBI taxonomy): domain Eukaryota; kingdom Metazoa; phylum Mollusca; class Bivalvia; order Mytilida; family Modiolidae; genus Bathymodiolus; species Bathymodiolus septemdierum. Next base: position 6,338,411 of record OY726529.1, on the reverse strand, counting down.
GTCCAATAATGTGGGTAATACATAGAAGTGACACTTTGTGGAGTCTAATAATGTGGGTAATACATAGAAGTGGCACTTTGGGGAGTCTAATAATGTGGGTAATACATAGAAGTGGCACTTTGGGGAGTCCAATAATGTGGGTAATACATAGAAGTGGCACTTTGGGGAGTCCAATAATGTGGTTAATACATATAAGTGGCACTTTGGGGAGTCTAATAATGTGGGTAATACATAGAAGTGGCACTTTGGGGAGTCTAATAATGTGGGTAATGCATAGAAGTGGCACTTTGGGGAGTCCAATAATGTGGGTAATACATAGAAGTGGCACTTTGGGGAGTCCAATAATGTGGGTAATACATAGAAGTGGCACTTTGGGGAGTCCAATAATGTGGGTAATACATAGAAGTGGCACTTTGGGGAGTCTAATAATGTGGGTAATACATAGAAGTGGCACTTTGGGGAGTCCAATAATGTGGGTAATACATAGAAGTGGCACTTTGGGGAGTCCAATAATGTGGGTAATACATAGAAGTGACACTTTGTGGAGTCTAATAATGTGGGTAATACATAGAAGTGGCACTTTGGGGAGTACAATAATGTGGGTAATACATAGAAGTGGCACTTTGGGGAGTCCAATAATGTGGGTAATACATAGAAGTGGCACTTTGGGGAGTCTAATAATGTGGGTAATACATAGAAGTGGCACTTTGGGGAGTCCAATAATGTGGGTAATACATAGAAGTGGCACTTTGGGGAGTCCAATAATGTGGGTAATACATAGAAGTGACACTTTGTGGAGTCTAATAATGTGGGTAATACATAGAAGTGGCACTTTGTGGAGTCTAATAATGTGGGTAATACATAGAAGTGACACTTTGTGGAGTCTAATAATGTGGGTAATACATAGAAGTGGCACTTTGGGGAGTCCAATAATGTGGGTAATACATAGAAGTGACACTTTGTGGAGTCTAATAATGTGGGTAATACATAGAAGTGGCACTTTGGGGAGTCTAATAATGTGGGTAATGCATAGAAGTGGCACTTTGGGGAGTCCAATAATGTGGGTAATACATAGAAGTGGCACTTTGGGGAGTCCAATAATGTGGGTAATACATAGAAGTGGCACTTTGGGGAGTCTAATAATGTGGGTAATACATAGAAGTGGCACTTTGGGGAGTCCAATAATGTGGGTAATACATAGAAGTGGCACTTTGGGAGTCCAATAATGTGGTTAATACATAGAAGTGGCACTTTGGGGAGTCCAATAATGTGGGTAATACATAGAAGTGACACTTTGTGGAGTCTAATAATGTGGGTAATACATAGAAGTGGCACTTTGGGGAGTCTAATAATGTGGGTAATACATAGAAGTGGCACTTTGGGGAGTCCAATAATGTGGGTAATACATAGAAGTGGCACTTTGTGGAGTCTAATAATGTGGGTAATACATTGAAGTGCTACCTTGTGGTGTCCACTAATGTGGGTAATACTCTGAAGTGGCACTTTGTGGAGTCTAATGATGTGGGTAATACATAGAAATGGCACTTTGGGGAGTCCAATAATGTGGGTAATACATAGAAGTGGCACTTTGGGGAGTCCAATAATGGGGGTAATACATAGAAATGGCACTTTGGGAAGTCCAATAATGTGGGTAATACATAGAAGTGGCACTTTGGGGAGTCCAATAATGTGGGTAATACATAGAAGTGGCACTTTGGGGAGTCTAATAATGTCGGTAATACATAGAAGTGGCACTTTGTGGAATCTAATGATGTGGGTAATACATAGAAGTGGCACTTTGTGGAGTCTAATAATGTGGGTAATACATAGAAGTGGCACTTTGGGGAGTCTAATAATGTGGGTAATACATAGAAGTGGCACTTTGTGGAGTCTAATAATGTGGGTAATACATAGAAGTGGCACTTTGTGGAGTCTAATAATGTGGGTAATACATAGAAGTGGCACTTTGGGGAGTCCAATAATGTGGGTAAAACATAGAAGTGGCACTTTGGGGAGTCCAATAATGTGGGTAATACATAGAAGTGGCACTTTGTGGAATCTAATGATGTGGGTAATACATAGAAGTGGCACTTTGTGGAGTCTAATAATGTGGGTAATACATAGAAGTGGCACTTTGGGGAATCCTATAATGTGGGTAATACATAGAAGTGGCACTTTGGGGAGTCCAATAATGTGGGTAATACATAGAAGTGGCACTTTGGGGAGTCCAATAATGTGGGTAATACATAGAAGTGGCACTTTGGGAAGTCCAATAATGAGGGTAATACATAGAAGTGGCACTTTGGGGAGTCCAATAATGTGGGTAATATTCTGAAGTGTAAACTTTCGATAATGTGGATACTTTCTTCTGTGATAATTTGTCCTCGTCTTCTATCTCCCGTTTTACATAATACCATATTACTTTCATTATCCTGTACTTGTTCTATTTGAGTATAAAGTCAAAATGCATTGTCTGGATAATTGTTTGTTATATACTTTGTGGAGTCTAATAATGTGGGTAATACATAGAAGTGGCACTTTGTGGAGTCCAATAATGTGGGTAATACATAGAAGTTGCACTTTGGGGAGTCTAATAATGTGGGTAATACATAGAAGTGGCACTTTGGGGAGTCTAATAATGTGGGTAATACATAGAAGTGGCACTTTGGGGAGTCTAATAATGTGGGTAATGCATAGAAGTAGCACTTTGGGGAGTCCAATAATGTGGGTAATACATAGAAGTGGCACTTTGGGGAGTCCAATAATGTGGGTAATACATAGAAGTGGCACTTTGGGGAGTCTAATAATGTGGGTAATACATAGAAGTGGCACTTTGGGGAGTCCAATAATGTGGGTAATACATAGAAGTGGCACTTTGGGGAGTCCAATAATGTGGGTAATACATAGAAGTGACACTTTGTGGAGTCTAATAATGTGGGTAATACATAGAAGTGGCACTTTGGGGAGTCTAATAATGTGGGTAATACATAGAAGTGGCACTTTGGGGAGTCCAATAATGTGGGTAATACATAGAAGTGGCACTTTGGGGAGTCCAATAATGTGGTTAATACATAGAAGTGGCACTTTGGGGAGTCCAATAATGTGGGTAATACATAGAAGTGACACTTTGTGGAGTCTAATAATGTGGGTAATACATAGAAGTGGCACTTTGGGGAGTCTAATAATGTGGGTAATACATAGAAGTGGCACTTTGGGGAGTCCAATAATGTGGGTAATACATAGAAGTGGCACTTTGTGGAGTCTAATAATGTGGGTAATACATTGAAGTGGTACCTTGTGGTGTCTAATGATGTGGGTAATACATAGAAGTGGCACTTTGGGGAGTCCAATAATGTGGGTAATACATAGAAGTGGCACTTTGGGGAGTCCAATAATGGGGGTAATACATAGAAATGGCACTTTGGGAAGTCCAATAATGTGGGTAATACATAGAAATGGCACTTTGGGGAGTCCAATAATGTGGGTAATACATAGAAGTGGCACTTTGGGGAGTCTAATAATGTCGGTAATACATAGAAGTGGCACTTTGTGGAATCTAATGATGTGGGTAATACATAGAAGTGGCACTTTGTGGAGTCTAATAATGTGGGTAATACATAGAAGTGGCACTTTGGGGAGTCTAATAATGTGGGTAATACATAGAAGTGGTACTTTGTGGAGTCTAATAATGTGGGTAATACATAGAAGTGGCACTTTGTGGAGTCTAATAATGTGGGTAATACATAGAAGTGGCACTTTGGGGAGTCCAATAATGTGGGTAAAACATAGAAGTGGCACTTTGGGGAGTGCAATAATGTGGGTAATACATAGAAGTGGCACTTTGTGGAATCTAATGATGTGGGTAATACATAGAAGTGGCACTTTATGGAGTCTAATAATGTGGGTAATACATAGAAGTGGCACTTTGTGGAGTCCAATAATGTGGGTAATACATAGAAGTGGCAATTTGGGGAGTCTAATAATGTGGGTAATACATAGAAGTGGCACCTTGTGGTGTCCAATAATGTGGGTAATACTCTGAAGTGGCACTTTGTGGAGTCTAATAATGTGGGTAATACATAGAAGTGGCACTTTGTGGAGTCTAATAATGTGGGTAATACATAGAAGTGGCACTTTGGGGAGTCCAATAATGTGGGTAATACATAGAAGTGGCACTTTGTGGAGTCCAATAATGTGGGTAATACATAGAAGTGGCACTTTGTGGAATCTAATGATGTGGGTAATACATAGAAGTGGCACTTTGTGGAGTCTAATAATGTGGGTAATGCATAGAAGTGGCACTTTGGGGAGTCCAATAATGTGGGTAATACATAGAAGTGGCACTTTGGGGAGTCCAATAATGTGGGTAATACATAGAAGTGGCACTTTGGGGAGTCTAATAATGTGGGTAATACATAGAAGTGGCACCTTGTGGTGTCCAATAATCTGGGTAATACTCTGAAGTGGCACTTTGTGGATTCTAATAATGTGGGTAATACATAGAAGTGGCACTTTGTGGAGTCTAATAATGTGGGTAATACATAGAAGTGGCACTTTGGGGAGTCCAATAATGTGGGTAATACATAGAAGTGGCACTTTGGGGAGTCTAATAATGTGGGTAATACATAGAAGTGGCACTTTGTGGAGTCCAATAATGTGGGTAATACATAGAAGTGGCACTTTGTGGAGTCTAATAATGTGGGTAATACATAGAAGTGGCACTTTGTGGAGTATAATAATGTGGGTAATACATTGAAGTGGTACCTTGTGGTGTCCAATAATGTGGGTAATACTCTGAAGTGGCACTTTGGGGAGTCCAATAATGTGGGTAATACATAGAAGTGGCACTTTGGGGAGTCCAATAATGGGGGTAATACATAGAAATGGCACTTTGGGAAGTCCAATAATGTGGGTAATACATAGAAGTGGAACTTTGGGAGTCCAATAATGTGGGTAATACATAGAAGTGGCACTTTGGGGAGTCTAATAATGTGGGTAATACATAGAAGTGGCACTTTGTGGAATCTAATGATGTGGGTAATACATAGAAGTGGCACTTTGTGGAGTCTAATAATGTGGGTATTACATAGAAGTGGCACTTTGGGGAGTCTAATAATGTGGGTAATACATAGAAGTGGCACTTTGTGGAGTCTAATAATGTGGGTAATACATAGAAGTGGCACTTTGTGGAGTCTAATAATGTGGGTAATACATAGAAGTGGCACTTTGGGGAGTCCAATAATGTGGGTAATACATAGAAGTGGCACTTTGGGGAGTCCAATAATGTGGGTAATACATAGAAGTGGCACTTTGTGGAATCTAATGATGTGGGTAATACATAGAAGTGGCACTTTATGGAGTCTAATAATGTGGGTAATACATAGAAGTGGCACTTTGGGGAGTCCAATAATGTGGGTAATACATAGAAGTGGCACTTTGTGGAGTCCAATAATGTGGGTAATACATAGAAGTGGCAATTTGGGGAGTCTAATAATGTGGGTAATACATAGAAGTGGCACCTTGTGGTGTCCAATAATGTGGGTAATACTCTGAAGTGGCACTTTGTGGAGTCTAATAATGTGGGTAATACATAGAAGTGGCACTTTGTGGAGTCTAATAATGTGGGTAATACATAGAAGTGGCACTTTGGGGAGTCCAATAATGTGGGTAATACATAGAAGTGGCACTTTGTGGAGTCCAATAATGTGGGTAATACATAGAAGTGGCACTTTGTGGAATCTAATGATGTGGGTAATACATAGAAGTGGCACTTTGTGGAGTCTAATAATGTGGGTAATGCATAGAAGTGGCACTTTGGGGAGTCCAATAATGTGGGTAATACATAGAAGTGGCACTTTGGGGAGTCCAATAATGTGGGTAATACATAGAAGTGGCACTTTGGGGAGTCTAATAATGTGGGTAATACATAGAAGTGGCACCTTGTGGTGTCCAATAATGTGGGTAATACTCTGAAGTGGCACTTTGTGGATTCTAATAATGTGGGTAATACTCTGAAGTGGCACTTTGGGGAGTCTAATAATGTGGGTAATACATAGAAGTGGCACTTTGTGGAATCTAATGATGTGGGTAATACATAGAAGTGGCACTTTGTGGAGTCTAATAATGTGGGTAATACATAGAAGTGGCACTTTGGGGAGTCTAATAATGTGGGTAATACATAGAAGTGGCACTTTGTGGAGTCTAATAATGTGGGTAATACATAGAAGTGGCACTTTGTGGAGTCTAATAATGTGGGTAATACATAGAAGTGGCACTTTGGGGAGTCCAATAATGTGGGTAATACATAGAAGTGGCACTTTGGGGAGTCCAATAATGTGGGTAATACATAGAAGTGGCACTTTGTGGAATCTAATGATGTGGGTAATACATAGAAGTGGCACTTTATGGAGTCTAATAATGTGGGTAATACATAGAAGTGGCACTTTGGGGAGTCCAATAATGTGGGTAATACATAGAAGTGGCACTTTGTGGAGTCCAATAATGTGGGTAATACATAGAAGTGGCAATTTGGGGAGTCTAATAATGTGGGTAATACATAGAAGTGGCACCTTGTGGTGTCCAATAATGTGGGTAATACTCTGAAGTGGCACTTTGTGGAGTCTAATAATGTGGGTAATACATAGAAGTGGCACTTTGTGGAGTCTAATAATGTGGGTAATACATAGAAGTGGCACTTTGGGGAGTCCAATAATGTGGGTAATACATAGAAGTGGCACTTTGTGGAGTCCAATAATGTGGGTAATACATAGAAGTGGCACTTTGTGGAATCTAATGATGTGGGTAATACATAGAAGTGGCACTTTGTGGAGTCTAATAATGTGGGTAATGCATAGAAGTGGCACTTTGGGGAGTCCAATAATGTGGGTAATACATAGAAGTGGCACTTTGGGGAGTCCAATAATGTGGGTAATACATAGAAGTGGCACTTTGGGGAGTCTAATAATGTGGGTAATACATAGAAGTGGCACCTTGTGGTGTCCAATAATGTGGGTAATACTCTGAAGTGGCACTTTGTGGATTCTAATAATATGGGTAATACATAGAAGTGGCACTTTGTGGAGTCTAATAATGTGGATAATACATAGAAGTGGCACTTTGGGGAGTCCAATAATGTGGGTAATACATAGAAGTGGCACTTTGGGGAGTCTAATAATGTGGGTAATACATAGAAGTGGCACTTTGTGGAGTCCAATAATGTGGGTAATACATAGAAGTGGCACTTTGTGGAGTCTAATAATGTGGGTAATACATAGAAGTGGTACTTTGTGGAGTCTAATAATGTGGGTAATACATAGAAGTGGCACTTTAGGGAGTCCAATAATGTGGGTAATACATAGAAGTAGCACTTTGGGGAGTTCAATAATGTGGGTAATACATAGAAGTGGCACTTTGGGAAGTCCAATAATGTGGGTAATACATAGAAGTGGCACTTTGGGGAGTCCAATGATGTGGGTAATACATAGATGTGGCACTTTGGGGAGTCCAATAATGTGGGTAATACATAGAAGTGGTACTTTGTGGAATCTAATGATGTGGGTAATACATAGAAGTGGCACTTTGTGGAGTCTAATAATGTGGGTAATACATAGAAGTGGCACTTTGGGGAGTCCAATAATGTGGGTAATACATAGAAGTGGCACTTTGTGGAGTCCAATAATGTGGGTAATACTCTGAAGTGGCACTTTGTGGAGTCCAATAATGTGGGTAATACATAGAAGTGGCACTTTGTTTAGTCCAATAATGTGGGTAATACATAGAAGTGACACTTTGTGGAGTCTATTAAAGTGGGTAATACATAGAAGTGGCACTTTGTGGAGTCTAATAATGTGGGTAATACATAGAAGTGGCACTTTGTGGAGTCCAATAATGTGGGTAATACATAGAAGTGGCACTTTGTGGAGTCCAATAATGTGGGTAATACTCTGAAGTGGCACTTTGTGGAGTCCAATAATGTGGGTAATACTCTGAAGTGGCACTTTGAGGAGTCTAATAATATGGGTAATACAGAGAAGTGGCACTTTGTGGAGTCCAATAATGTGGGTAATACTCTGAAGTGGCACTTTGTGGAGTCTAATAATGTGGGTAATACATAGAAGTGGCACTTTGGGGAGTCTAATAAAGTGGGTAATACATAAAAGTGGCACCTTGTGGTGTCCAATAATGTGGGTAATACATAGAAGTGGCACTTTGGGGAGTCCAATAATGTGGGTAATACATAGAAGTGGCACTTTGGGGAGTCTAATAATGTGGGTAATACATAGAAGTGGCACCTTGTGTGTCCAATAATGTGGGTAATACTCTGAAGTGGCACTTTGTGGAGTCTAATGATGTGGGTAATACTCTGAAGTGGCACTTTGTGGAGTCTAATAATGTGGGTAATACATAGAAGTGACACTTTGTGGAATCTATTAAAGTGGGTAATACATAGAAGTGGCACTTTGTGGGGTCTAATAATGTGGGTAATACATAGAAGTGGCACTTTGTGGAGTCCAATAATGTGGGTAATAATTAGAAGTGGCACTTTGTGGAGTCCAATAATGTGGGTAATACTCTGAAGTGGCACGTTGTGGAGTCTAATTATATGGGTAATGCATAGAAGTGGCACTTTGTGGAGTCTAATAATGTGGGTAATACTCTGAAGTGGCACATTGTGGAGTCCAATAATGTGGGTAATACATAGAAGTGGCACTTTGTGGAGTCCAATAATGTGGGTAATACTCAGAAGTGGCACTTTGTGGAGTCTAATAATATGGGTAATACAGAGAAGTGGCACTTTGTGGAGTCCAATAATGTGGATAATACTCTGAAGTGGCACTTTGTGGAATCTAATGATGTGGGTAATACATAGAAGTGGCACTTTATGGAGTCTAATAATGTGGGTAATACATAGAAGTGGCACTTTGGGGAGTCCAATAATGTGGGTAATACATAGAAGTGGCACTTTGTGGAGTCCAATAATGTGGGTAATACATAGAAGTGGCAATTAGGGGAGTCTAATAATGTGGGTAATACATAGAAGTGGCACCTTGTGGTGTCCAATAATGTGGGTAATACTCTGAAGTGGCACTTTGTGGAGTCTAATAATGTGGGTAATACATAGAAGTGGCACTTTGTGGAGTCTAATAATGTGGGTAATACATAGAAGTGGCACTTTGGGGAGTCCAATAATGTGGGTAATACATAGAAGTGGCACTTTGTGGAGTCCAATAATGTGGGTAATACATAGAAGTGGCACTTTGTGGAATCTAATGATGTGGGTAATACATAGAAGTGGCACTTTGTGGAGTCTAATAATGTGGGTAATGCATAGAAGTGGCACTTTGGGGAGTCCAATAATGTGGGTAATACATAGAAGTGGCACTTTGGGGAGTCCAATAATGTGGGTACTACATAGAAGTGGCACTTTGGGGAGTCTAATAATGTGGGTAATACATAGAAGTGGCACCTTGTGGTGTCCAATAATGTGGGTAATACTCTGAAGTGGCACTTTGTGGATTCTAATAATGTGGGTAATACATAGAAGTGGCACTTTGGGGAGTCCAATAATGTGGGTAATACATAGAAGTGACACTTTGGGGAGTCTAATAATGTGGGTAATACATAGAAGTGGCACTTTGTGGAGTCCAATAATGTGGGTAATACATAGAAGTGGCACTTTGTGGAGTCTAATAATGTGGGTAATACATAGAAGTGGCACTTTGTGGAGTCTAATAATGTGGGTAATACATAGAAGTGGAACTTTAGGGAGTCCAATAATGTGGGTAATACATAGAAGTGGCACTTTGAGGAGTACAATAATGTGGGTAATACATAGAAGTGGCACTTTGGGGAGTCCAATAATGTGGGTAATACATAGAAGTGGCACTTTGGGAAGTCCAATAATGTGGGTAATACATAGAAATGGCACTTTGGGGAGTCCAATGATGTGGGTAATACATAGATGTGGCACTTTGGGAGTCCAATAATGTGGGTAATACATATAAGTGGCACTTTGTGGAATCTAATGATGTGGGTAATACTCAGAAGTGGCACTTTGTGGAGTCTAATAATATGGGTAATACAGAGAGGTGGCACTTTGTGGAGTCCAATAATGTGGGTAATACTCTGAAGTGGCACTTTGTGGAGTCTAATAATGTGGGTAATACATAGAAGTGGCACTTTGGGGAGTCTAATAAAGTGGGTAATACATAAAAGTGGCACCTTGTGGTGTCCAATAATGTGGGTAATACTCTGAAATGGCACTTTGTGGAGTCTAATAATGTGGGTAATACATAGAAGTGGCACTTTGTGGAGTCTAAAAATGTGGGTAATACATAGAAGTGGCACTTTGGGGAGTCCCATAATGTGGGTAATACATAGAAGTGGCACTTTGGGGAGTCCAATAATGTGGGTAATACATAGAAGTGGCACTTTGGGGAGTCTAATAATGTGGGTAATACATAGAAGTGGCACTTTGTGGAGTCCAATAATGTGGGTAATACATAGAAGTGGCACTTTGTGGAATCTAATGATGTGGGTAATACATAGAAGTGGCACTTTATGGAGTCTAATAATGTGGGTAATACTCTGAAGTGGCACTTTGGGGAGTCCAATAATGTGGGTAATACATAGAAGTGGCACTTTGTGGAGTCCAATAATGTGGGTAATACATAGAAGTGGCACCTTGTGGTGTTCAATAATGTGGGTAATACTCTGAAGTGGCACTTTGTGGAGTCTAATAATGTGGGTAATACATAGAAGTGGCACTTTGTTGAGTCTAATAATGTGGGTAATACATAGAAGTGGCACTTTGGGGAGTCCAATAATGTGGGTAATACATAGAAGTGGCACTTTGTGGAGTCCAATAATGTGGGTAATACATAGAAGTGGCACTTTGTGGAGTCTAATAATGTGGGTAATGCATAGAAGTGGCACTTTGTGGAGTCTAATAATGTGGGTAATACATAGAAGTGGCACTTTGTGGAGTCTAATAATGTGGGTAATACATAGAAGTGGAACTTTAGGGAGTCCAATAATGTGGGTAATACATAGAAGTGGCACTTTGAGGAGTCCAATAATGTGGGTAATACATAGAAGTGGCACTTTGGGAGTCCAATAATGTGGGTAATACATAGAAGTGGCACTTTGGGGAGTCCAATAATGTGGGTACTACATAGAAGTGGCACTTTGGGGAGTCTAATAATGTGGGTAATACATAGAAGTGGCACCTTGTGGTGTCCAATAATGTGGGTAATACTCTGAAGTGGCACTTTGTGGATTCTAATAATGTGGGTAATACATAGAAGTGGCACTTTGTGGAGTCTAATAATGTGGGTAATACATAGAAGTGGCACTTTGGGGAGTCCAATAATGTGGGTAATACATAGAAGTGGCACTTTGGGGAGTCTAATAATGTGGGTAATACATAGAAGTGGCACTTTGTGGAGTCCAATAATGTGGGTAATACATAGAAGTGGCACTTTGTGGAGTCTAATAATGTGGGTAATACATAGAAGTGGCACTTTGTGGAGTCTAATAATGTGGGTAATACATAGAAGTGGAACTTTAGGGAGTCCAATAATGTGGGTAATACATAGAAGTGGCACTTTGAGGAGTCCAATAATGTGGGTAATACATAGAAGTGGCACTTTGGGGAGTCCAATAATGTGGGTAATACATAGAAGTGGCACTTTGGGGAGTCCAATAATGTGGGTAATACATAGAAATGGCACTTTGGGGAGTCCAATGATGTGGGTAATACATAGATGTGGCACTTTGGGAGTCCAATAATGTGGGTAATACATAGAAGTGGCACTTTGTGGAATCTAATGATGTGGGTAATACATAGAAGTGGCACTTTGTGGAGTCTAATAATGTGGGTAATACATAGAAGTGGCACTTTGGGGAGTCCAATAATGTGGGTAATACATAGAAGTGGCACTTTGGGGAGTCCAATAATGTGGGTAATACATAGAAGTGGCACTTTGGGGAGTCTAATAGTGTGGGTAATACATAGAAGTGGCACCTTGTGGTGTCCAATAATGTGGGTAATACATAGAAGTGGCACTTTGTGGAGTCTAATAATGTGGGTAATACATAGAAGTGGCACTTTGTGGAGTCTAATAATGTGGGTAATACATAGAAGTGGCACTTTGTGGAGTCTAATAATGTGGGTAATACATAGAAGTGGCACTTTGGGGAGTCCAATAATGTAGGTAATACACAGAAGTGGAACTTTGGGGAGTCTAATAATGTGGGTAATACATAGAAGTGGCACTTTGTGGAGTTCAATAATGTGGGTAATACATAGAAGTGGCACTTTGTGGAGTCTAATGATGTGGGTAATACATAGAAGTGGCACTTTGTGGAGTCTAATAATGTGGGTAATACATAGAAGTGGCACTTTGGGGAATCCTATAATGTGGGTAATACATAGAAGTGGCACTTTGGGGAGTCCAATAATGTGGGTAATACATAGAAGTGGCACTTTGGGGAGTCCAATAATGTGGGTAATACATAGAAGTGGCACTTTGGGAAGTCCAATAATGAAGGTAATACATAGAAGTGGCACTTTGGGGAGTCCAATAATGTGGGTAATATTCTGAAGTGTAAACTTTCGATAATGTGGATACTTTCTTCTGTGATAATTTGTCCTCGTCTTCTAGCTCCCGTTTTACATAATACAATATTACTTTCATTATCCTGTACTTGTTCTATTTGAGTATAAAGTCAAAATGCATTGTCTGGATAATTGTTTGTTATATACTTTGTGGAGTCTAATAATGTGGGTAATACATAGAAGTGGCACTTTGTGGAGTCCAATAATGTGGGTAATACATAGAAGTGGCACTTTGGGGAGTCTAATAATGTGGGTAATACATAGAAGTGGCACTTTGGGGAGTCTAATAATGTGGGTAATACATAGAAGTGGCACTTTGGGGAGTCTAATAATGTGGGTAATGCATAGAAGTGGCACTTTGGGGAGTCCAATAATGTGGGTAATACATAGAAGTGGCACTTTGGGGAGTCTAATAATGTGGGTAATACATAGAAGTGGCACTTTGGGGAGTCTAATAATGTGGGTAATACATAGAAGTGGCACTTTGGGGAGTCTAATAATGTGGGTAATACATAGAAGTGGCACTTTGGGGAGTCTAATAATGTGGGTAATGCATAGAAGTGGCACTTTGGGGAGTCCAATAATGTGGGTAATACATAGAAGTGGCACTTTGGGGAGTCTAATAATGTGGGTAATACATAGAAGTGGCACTTTGGGGAGTCCAATAATGTGGGTAATACATAGAAGTGGCACTTTGGGGAGTCCAATAATGTGGGTAATACATAGAAGTGACACTTTATGGAGTCTAATAATGTGGGTAATACATAGAAGTGGCACTTTGAGGAGTCTAATAATGTGGGTAATACATAGAAGTGGCGCTTTGGGGAGTCTAATAATGTGGGTAATACATAGAAGTGGCACTTTGGGGAGTCCAATAATGTGGTTAATACATAGAAGTGGCACTTTGGGGAGTCCAATAATGTGGGTAATACATAGAAGTGACACTTTGTGGAGTCTAATAATGTGGGTAATACATAGAAGTGGCACTTTGGGGAGTCTAATAATGTGGGTAATACATAGAAGTGGCACTTTGGGGAGTCCAATAATGTGGGTAATACATAGAAGTGGCACTTTGGGAAGTCTAATAATGTGGGTAATACATTGAAGTGGTACCTTGTGGTGTCCAATAATGTGGGTAATACTCTGAAGTGGCACTTTGTGGAGTCTAATGATGTGGGTAATACATAGAAGTGGCACTTTGGGGAGTCCAATAATGTGGGTAATACATAGAAGTGGCACTTTGGGGAGTCCAATAATGTGGGTAATACATAGAAGTGGCACTTTGGGGAGTCCAATAATGTGGGTAATACATAGAAGTGGCACTTTGGGAAGTCCAATAATGTGGGTAATACATAGAAGTGGCACTTTGGGGAGTCCAATAATGTGGGTAATACATAGAAGTGGCACTTTGGGGAGTCTAATAATGTGGGTAATACATAGAAGTGGCACTTTGTGGAATCTAATGATGTGGGTAATACATAGAAGTGGCACTTTGTGGAGTCTAATAATGTGGGTAATACATAGAAGTGGCACTTTGGGGAGTCTAATAATGTGGGTAATAGATAGAAGTGGCACTTTGTGGAGTCTAATAATGTGGGTAATACATAGAAGTGGCACTTTGTGGAGTCTAATAATGTGGGTAATACATAGAAGTGGCACTTTGGGGAGTCCAATAATGTGGGTAATACATAGAAGTGGCACTTTGGGGAGTCCAATAATGTGGGTAATACATAGAAGTGGCACTTTGGGGAGTCTAATAATGTGGGTAATACATAGAAGTGGCACCTTGTGGTGTCCAATAATGTGGGTAATACTCTGAAGTGGCACTTTGTGGAGTCTAATGATGTGGGTAATACATAGAAGTGGCACTTTGTGGAGTCTAATAATGTGGGTAATACATAGAAGTGGCACTTTGTGGAGTCCAATATTGTGGGTAATACATAGAAGTGGCACTTTGTGGAGTCTAATTATGTGGGTAATGCATAGAAGTGGCACTTTGTGGAGTCTAATAATGTGGGTAATACATAGAAGTGGCACTTTGTGGAGTCCAATAATGTGGGTAATACATAGAAGTGGCACTTTGAGGAGTCCAATAATGTGGGTAATACATAGAAGTGACACTTTGTGGAGTCTAATAATGTGGGTAATACATAGAAGTGGCACTTTGGGGAGTCTAATAATGTGGGTAATACATAGAAGTGGCACTTTGGGGAGTCCAATAATGTGGGTAATACATAGAAGTGGCACTTTGGGGAGTCCAATAATGTGGGTAATACATAGAAGTGGCACTTTGGGGAGTCCAATAATGTGGGTAATACATAGAAGTGACACTTTGTGGAGTCTAATAATGTGGGTAATACATAGAAGTGGCACTTTGGGGAGTCTAATAATGTGGGTAATACATAGAAGTGGCACTTTGGGGAGTCCAATAATGTGGGTAATACATAGAAGTGGCACTTTGGGGAGTCTAATAATGTGGGTAATACATAGAAGTGGTACCTTGTGGTGTCCAATTATGTGGGTAATACTCTGAAGTGGCACTTTGTGGAGTTTAATGATGTGGGTAATACATAGAAGTGGCACTTTGGGGAGTCCAATAATGTGGGTAATACATAGAAGTGGCACTTTGTGGAATCTAATGATGTGGGTAATACATAGAAGTGGCACTTTGTGGAGTCTAATAATGTGGGTAATACATAGAAGTGGCACTTTGGGGAGTCCAATAATGTGGGTAATACATAGAAGTGGCACTTTGGGGAGTCCAATAATGTGGGTAATACATAGAAGTGGCCCTTTGGGGAGTCCAATAATGTGGGTAATACATAGAAGTGACACTTTGTGGAGTCTAATAATGTGGGTAATACATAGAAGTGGCACTTTGGGGAGTCTAATAATGTGGGTAATACATAGAAGTGGCACTTTGGGGAGTCCAATAATGTGGGTAATACATAGAAGTGGCACTTTGGGGAGTCTAATAATGTGGGTAATACATAGAAGTGGTACCTTGTGGTGTCCAATAATGTGGGTAATACTCTGAAGTGGCACTTTGTGGAGTCTAATGATGTGGGTAATACATAGAAGTGGCACTTTGGGGAGTCCAATAATGTGGGTAATACATAGAAGTGGCACTTTGTGGAATCTAATGATGTGGGTAATACATAGAAGTGGCACTTTGTGGATTCTAATAATGTGGGTAATACATAGAAGTGGCACTTTGGGGAGTCTAATAATGTGGGTAATACATAGAAGTGGCACTTTGTGGAGTCTAATAATGTGGGTAATACACAGAAGCGGCACTTTGTGGAGTCTAATAATGTGGGTAATACATAGAAGTGGCACTTTGGGGAGTTCAATAATGTGGGTAATACATAGAAGTGGCACGTTGGGGAGTCCAATAATGTGGGTAATACATAGAAGTGGCACTTTGGGGAGTCTAATAATGTGGGTAATACATAGAAGTGGCACCTTGTGGTGTCCAATAATGTGGGTGATACTCTGAAGTGGCCCTTTGTGGAGTCTAATGATGTGGGTAATACATAGAAGTGGCACTTTGTGGAGTCTAATAATGTGGGTAATACATAGAAGTGGCACTTTGTGGAGTCCAATATTGTGGGTAATACTCTGAAGTGGCACTTTGTGGAGTCTAATTATGTGGGTAATGCATAGAAGTGGCACTTTGTGGAGTCCAATAATGTGGGTAATACATAGAAGTGGCACTTTGTGGAGTCCAATAATGTGGGTAATACATAGAAGAGGCACTTTGTGGAGTCCAATAATGTGGGTAATACATAGAAGTGGCACTTTGTGGAGTCCAATAATGTGGGTAATACTCTGAAGTGGCACTTTGTGGAGTCTAATAATATGGGTAATACAGAGAAGTGGCACCTTGTGGAGTCCAATAATGTGGGTAATACATAGAAGTGGCACTTTGTGGAGTCTAATAATGTGGGAAATACATAGAAGTGGCACTTTGTGGAGTCTAATAATGTGGATAATACATAGAAGTGGCACTTTGTGGAGTCCAATAATGTGGGTAATACATAGAAGTGGCACTTTGTGGAGTCTAATAATGTGGGTAATACTCTGAAGTGACACTTTGTGGAGTCTAATAATGTGGGTAATACATAGAAGTGACACTTTGTGGAGTCTAATAATGTGGGTAATACATATAAGTGGTACTTTGTGGAGTTCAATAATGTGGGTAATACATAGAAGTGGCACTTTGTGGAGTCTAATAATGTGGGAAATACATAGAAGTGGCACTTTGTGGAGTCTAATAATGTGGATAATACATAGAAGTGGCACTTTGTGGAGTCCAATAATGTGGGTAATACATAGAAGTGGCACTTTGTGGAGTCTAATAATGTGGGTAATACTCTGAAGTGACACTTTGTGGAGTCTAATAATGTGGGTAATACATAGAAGTGACACTTTGTGGAGTCTAATAATGTGGGTAATACATATAAGTGGTACTTTGGGGAGTCCAATAATGTGGGTAATACATAGAAGTGGCACTTCGGGGAGCACAATAATGTAGGTAATACATAGAAGTGGCACTTTGTGGAGTCCAATAATGTGGGTAATACTCTGAAGTGGCACTTTGTGGAGTCCAATAATGTGGGTAATACATAGAAGTGGCACTTTGTGGAGTCCAATAATGTGGGTAATACATAGAAGTGGAACTTTGTGGAGTCCTATAATGTGGGTAATACTCTGAAGTGGCACTTTGTGGAGTCTAATTATGTGGGTAATGCATAGAAGTGGCACTTTGTGGAGTCCAATAATGTGGGTAATACATAGAAGTGGCACTTTGTGGAGTCCAATAATGTGGGTAATACTCTGAAGTGGCACTTTGTGGAGTCCAATAATGTGGGTAATACATAGAAGTGGCACTTTGTGGAGTCTAATAATATGGGTAATACAGAGAAGTGGCACTTTGTGGAGTCTAGTAATGTGGGTAATACATAGAAGTGGCACTTTGTGGAGTCTAATAATGTGGGTAATACATTGAAGTGGTATCTTGTGGAGTCTAATAATGTGGGTAATACATAGAAGTGGCACTTTGGGGAATCCTATAATGTGGGTAATACATAGAAGTGGCACTTTGGGGAGTCTAATAATGTGGGTAATACATAGAAGTGGCACTTTGTGGAGTCCAATATTGTGGGTAATACTCTGAAGTGGCACTTTGTGGAGTCTAATTATGTGGGTAATGCATAGAAGTGGCACTTTGTGGAGTCCAATAATGTGGGTAATACATAGAAGTGGCACTTTGTGGAGTCCAATAATGTGGGTAATACATAGAAGAGGCACTTTGTGGAGTCCAATAATGTGGGTAATACATAGAAGTGGCACTTTGTGGAGTCCAATAATGTGGGTAATACTCTGAAGTGGCACTTTGTGGAGTCTAATAATATGGGTAATACAGAGAAGTGGCACCTTGTGGAGTCCAATAATGTGGGTAATACATAGAGTGGCACTTTGTGGAGTCTAATAATGTGGGAAATACATAGAAGTGGCACTTTGTGGAGTCGAAAATATGTGGGTAATACATAGAAGCGGCACTTTGTGGAGTCCAATAATGTGGGTAATACATAGAAGTGGCACTTTGTGAAGTCTAATAATGTGGGTAATACTCTGAAGTGACACTTTGTGGAGTCTAATAATGTGGGTAATACATAGAAGTGACACTTTGTGGAGTCTAATAATGTGGGTAATACATATAAGTGGCACTTTGGGGAGTCCAATAATGTGGGTAATACATAGAAGTGGCACTTCGGGGAGCACAATAATGTAGGTAATACATAGAAGTGGCACTTTGTGGAGTCCAATAATGTGGGTAATACTCTGAAGTGGCACTTTGTGGAGTCCAATAATGTGGGTAATACATAGAAGTGGCACTTTGTGGAGTCCAATAATGTGGGTAATACATAGAAGTGGAACTTTGTGGAGTCCTATAATGTGGGTAATACTCTGAAGTGGCACTTTGTGGAGTCTAATTATGTGGGTAATGCATAGAAGTGGCACTTTGTGGAGTCCAATAATGTGGGTAATACATAGAAGTGGCACTTTGTGGAGTCCAATAATGTGGGTAATACTCTGAAGTGGCACTTTGTGGAGTCCAATAATGTGGGTAATACATAGAAGTGGCACTTTGTGGAGTCTAATAATATGGGTAATACAGAGAAGTGGCACTTTGTGGAGTCTAGTAATGTGGGTAATACATAGAAGTGGCACTTTGTGGAGTCTAATAATGTGGGTAATACATTGAAGTGGTATCTTGTGGAGTCTAATAATGTGGGTAATACATAGAAGTGGCACTTTGGGGAATCCTATAATGTGGGTAATACATAGAAGTGGCACTTTGGGGAGTCTAATAATGTGGGTAATACATAGAAGTGGCACTTTGTGGAGTCCAATATTGTGGGTAATACTCTGAAGTGGCACTTTGTGGAGTCTAATTATGTGGGTAATGCATAGAAGTGGCACTTTGTGGAGTCCAATAATGTGGGTAATACATAGAAGTGGCACTTTGTGGAGTCCAATAATGTGGGTAATACATAGAAGAGGCACTTTGTGGAGTCCAATAATGTGGGTAATACATAGAAGTGGCACTTTGTGGAGTCCAATAATGTGGGTAATACTCTGAAGTGGCACTTTGTGGAGTCTAATAATATGGGTAATACAGAGAAGTGGCACCTTGTGGAGTCCAATAATGTGGGTAATACATAGAGTGGCACTTTGTGGAGTCTAATAATGTGGGAAATACATAGAAGTGGCACTTTGTGGAGTCGAAAATATGTGGGTAATACATAGAAGCGGCACTTTGTGGAGTCCAATAATGTGGGTAATACATAGAAGTGGCACTTTGTGAAGTCTAATAATGTGGGTAATACTCTGAAGTGACACTTTGTGGAGTCTAATAATGTGGGTAATACATAGAAGTGACACTTTGTGGAGTCTAATAATGTGGGTAATACATATAAGTGGCACTTTGGGGAGTCCAATAATGTGGGTAATACATAGAAGTGGCACTTCGGGGAGCACAATAATGTAGGTAATACATAGAAGTGGCACTTTGTGGAGTCCAATAATGTGGGTAATACTCTGAAGTGGCACTTTGTGGAGTCCAATAATGTGGGTAATACATAGAAGTGGCACTTTGTGGAGTCCAATAATGTGGGTAATACATAGAAGTGGCACTTTGTGGAGTCCAATAATGTGGGTAATACTCTGAAGTGGCACTTTGTGGAGTCCAATAATGTGGGTAATACATAGAAGTGGCACTTTGTGGAGTCTAATAATATGGGTAATACAGAGAAGTGGCACTTTGTGGAGTCTAGTAATGTGGGTAATACATAGAAGTGGCACTTTGTGGAGTCTAATAATGTGGGTAATACATTGAAGTGGTATCTTGTGGAGTCTAATAATGTGGGTAATACATAGAAGTGGCAATAATGTGGGTAATATTCTGAAGTGTAACCTTTCGATAATGTGGATACTTTCTTCTGTGATAATTTGTCCTCGTCTTCTAGCTCCCGTTTTACATAATACCATATTACTTTCATTATCCTGTACTTGTTCTATTTGAGTATAAAGTCAAAATGCATTGTCTGGATAATTGTTTGTTATATACTTTGTGGAGTCTAATAATGTGGGTAATACATAGAAGTGGCACTTTGTGGAGTCCAATAATGTGGGTAATACATAGAAGTGGCACTTTGGGGAGTCTAATAATGTGGGTAATACATAGAAGTGGCACTTTGTGGAGTCTAATAATGTGGGTAATACATAGAAGTGGCACTTTGGGGAGTCTAATAATGTGGGTAATGCATAGAAGTGGCACTTTGGGGAGTCCAATAATGTGGGTAATACATAGAAGTGGCACTTTGGGGAGTCCAATAATGTGGGTAATACATAGAAGTGGCACTTTGGGGAGTCTAATAATGTGGGTAATACATAGAAGTGGCACTTTGGGGAGTCCAATAATGTGGGTAATACATAGAAGTGGCACTTTGGGGAGTCCAATAATGTGGGTAATACATAGAAGTGACACTTTGTGGAGTCTAATAATGTGGGTAATACATAGAAGTGGCACTTTGAGGAGTCTAATAATGTGGGTAATACATAGAAGTGGCACTTTGGGGAGTCCAATAATGTGGGTAATACATAGAAGTGGCACTTTGGGGAGTCCAATAATGTGGTTAATACATAGAAGTGGCACTTTGGGGAGTCCAATAATGTGGGTAATACATAGAAGTGAAACTTTGTGGAGTCTAATAATGTGGGTAATACATAGAAGTGGCACTTTGGGGAGTCCAATAATGTGGGTAATACATAGAAGTGGCACTTTGTGGAGTCTAATAATGTGGGTAATACATAGAAGTGGCACTTTGTGGAGTCCAATAATGTGGGTAATACATAGAAGTGACACTTTGTGGAGTCTAATAATGTGGGTAATACATAGAAGTGACACTTTGTGGAGTCTAATAATGTGGGTAATACATATAAGTGGCACTTTGGGGAGTCCAATAATGTGGGTAATACATAGAAGTGGCACTTCGGGGAGCACAATAATGTAGGTAATACATAGAAGTGGCACTTTGTGGAGTCCAATAATGTGGGTAATACTCTGAAGTGGCACTTTGTGGAGTCCAATAATGTGGGTAATACATAGAAGTGGCACTTTGTGGAGTCCAATAATGTGGGTAATACATAGAAGTGGCACTTTGTGGAGTCCAATAATGTGGGTAATACTCTGAAGTGGCACTTTGTGGAGTCTAATTATGTGGGTAATGCATAGAAGTGGCACTTTGTGGAGTCCAATAATGTGGGTAATACATAGAAGTGGCACTTTGTGGAGTCCAATAATGTGGATAATACATAGAAGTGGCACTTTGTGGAGTCTAATAATATGGGTAATACAGAGAAGTGGCACTTTGTGGAGTCTAGTAATGTGGGTAATACATAGAAGTGGCACTTTGTGGAGTCTAATAATGTGGGTAATACATTGAAGTGGTATCTTGTGGAGTCTAATAATGTGGGTAATACATAGAAGTGGCACTTTGGGGAATCCTATAATGTGGGTAATACATAGAAGTGGCACTTTGGGGAGTCTAATAATGTGGGTAATACATAGAAGTGGCACTTTGTGGAGTCCAATATTGTGGGTAATACTCTGAAGTGGCACTTTGTGGAGTCTAATTATGTGGGTAATGCATAGAAGTGGCACTTTGTGGAGTCCAATAATGTGGGTAATACATAGAAGTGGCACTTTGTGGAGTCCAATAATGTGGGTAATACATAGAAGAGGCACTTTGTGGAGTCCAATAATGTGGGTAATACATAGAAGTGGCACTTTGTGGAGTCCAATAATGTGGGTAATACTCTGAAGTGGCACTTTGTGGAGTCTAATAATATGGGTAATACAGAGAAGTGGCACCTTGTGGAGTCCAATAATGTTTGTAATACATAGAAGTGGCACTTTGTGGAGTCTAATAATGTGGGAAATACATAGAAGTGGCACTTTGTGGAGTCCAATAATGTGGGTAATACTCTGAAGTGGCACTTTGTGGAGTCTAATAATATGGGTAATACAGAGAAGTGGCACCTTGTGGAGTCCAATAATGTGGGTAATACATAGAAGTGGCACTTTGTGGAGTCCAATAATGTGGGTAATACTCTGAAGTGGCACTTTGTGGAGTCTAATAATATGGGTAATACAGAGAAGTGGCACTTTGTGGAGTCCAATAATGTGGGTAATACATAGAAGTGGCACTTTGTGGAGTCCAATAATGTGGGTAATACTCTGAAGTGGCACTTTGTGGAGTCCAATAATGTGGGTAATACATAGAAGTGGCACTTTGTGGAGTCTAATAATATGGGTAATACAGAGAAGTGGCACTTTGTGGAGTCTAGTAATGTGGGTAATACATAGAAGTGGCACTTTGTGGAGTCTAATAATGTGGGTAATACATTGAAGTGGTATCTTGTGGAGTCTAATAATGTGGGTAATACATAGAAGTGGCAATAATGTGGGTAATATTCTGAAGTGTAACCTTTCGATAATGTGGATACTTTCTTCTGTGATAATTTGTCCTCGTCTTCTAGCTCCCGTTTTACATAATACCATATTACTTTCATTATCCTGTACTTGTTCTATTTGAGTATAAAGTCAAAATGCATTGTCTGGATAATTGTTTGTTATATACTTTGTGGAGTCTAATAATGTGGGTAATACATAGAAGTGGCACTTTGTGGAGTCCAATAATGTGGGTAATACATAGAAGTGGCACTTTGGGGAGTCTAATAATGTGGGTAATACATAGAAGTGGCACTTTGTGGAGTCTAATAATGTGGGTAATACATAGAAGTGGCACTTTGGGGAGTCTAATAATGTGGGTAATGCATAGAAGTGGCACTTTGGGGAGTCCAATAATGTGGGTAATACATAGAAGTGGCACTTTGGGGAGTCCAATAATGTGGGTAATACATAGAAGTGGCACTTTGGGGAGTCTAATAATGTGGGTAATACATAGAAGTGGCACTTTGGGGAGTCCAATAATGTGGGTAATACATAGAAGTGGCACTTTGGGGAGTCCAATAATGTGGGTAATACATAGAAGTGACACTTTGTGGAGTCTAATAATGTGGGTAATACATAGAAGTGGCACTTTGAGGAGTCTAATAATGTGGGTAATACATAGAAGTGGCACTTTGGGGAGTTCAATAATGTGGGTAATACATAGAAGTGGCACTTTGGGGAGTCCAATAATGTGGTTAATACATAGAAGTGGCACTTTGGGGAGTCCAATAATGTGGGTAATACATAGAAGTGAAACTTTGTGGAGTCTAATAATGTGGGTAATACATAGAAGTGGCACTTTGGGGAGTCTAATAATGTGGGTAATACATAGAAGTGGCACTTTGGGGAGTCCAATAATGTGGGTAATACATAGAAGTGGCACTTTGGGGAGTCTAATAATGTGGGTAATACATTGAAGTGGTATCTTGTGGTGTCCAATAATGTGGGTAATACTCTGAAGTGGCATTTTGTGGGGTCTAATGATGTGGGTAATACATAGAAGTGGCACTTTGGGGAGTCCAATAATGTGGGTAATACATAGAAGTGGCACTTTGGGGAGTCCAATAATGTGGGTAATACATAGAAGTGGCACTTTGGGGAGTTCAATAATATGGGTAATACATAGAAGTGGCACTTTGGGAAGTCCAATAATGTGGGTAATACATAGAAGTGGCACTTTGGAGAGTCTAATAATGTGGGTAATACATAGAAGTGGCACTTTGTGGAATCTAATGATGTGAGTAATACATAGAAGTGGCACTTTGTGGAGTCTAATAATGTGGGTAATACATAGAAGTGGCACTTTGGGGAGTCTAATAATGTGGGTAATACATAGAAGTGGCACTTTGTGGCGTCTAATAATGTGGGTAATACATAGAAGTGGCACTTTGTGGAGTCTAATAATGTGGGTAATACATAGAAGTGGCACTTTGGGGAGTCCAATAATGTGGGTAATACATAAAAGTGGCACTTTGGGGAGTCCAATAATGTGGGTAATACATAGAAGTGGCACTTTGGGGAGTCTAATAATGTGGGTAATACATAGAAGTGGCACCTTGTGGTGTCCAATAATGTGGGTAATACTCTGAAGTGGCACTTTGTGGAGTCTAATGATGTGGGTAATACATAGAAGTGGCACTTTGGGGAGTCTAATAATGTGGGTAATACATAGAAGTGGCACTTTGTGGAGTCCAATATTGTGGGTAATACATAGAAGTGGCACTTTGTGGAGTCTAATTATGTGGGTAATGCATAGAAGTGGCACTTTGTGGAGTCTAATAATGTGGGTAATACATAGAAGTGGCACTTTGTGGAGTCCAATAATGTGGGTAATACATAGAAGTGACACTTTGTGGAGTCTAATAATGTGGGTAATACATAGAAGTGGCACTTTGGGGAGTCTAATAATGTGGGTAATACATAGAAGTGGCACTTTGGGGAGTCCAATAATGTGGGTAATACATAGAAGTGGCACTTTGGGGAGTCCAATAATGTGGGTAATACATAGAAGTGGCACTTTGGGGAGTCCAATAATGTGGGTAATACATAGAAGTGGTACCTTGTGATGTCCAATTATGTGGGTAATACATAGAAGTGGCACTTTGGGGAGTCTAATAATGTGGGTAATACATAGAAGTGGCACTTTGTGGAGTCTAATAATGTGGGTAATACATAGAAGTGGCACTTTGTGGAGTCTAATAATGTGGGTAATACATAGAAGTGGCACTTTGGGGAGTTCAATAATGTGGGTAATACATAGAAGTGGCACTTTGGGGAGTCCAATAATGTGGGTAATACATAGAAGTGGCCCTTTGGGGAGTCCAATAATGTGGGTAATACATAGAAGTGGCACTTTGGGGAGTCCAATAATGTGGGTAATACATAGAAGTGACACTTTGTGGAGTCTAATAATGTGGGTAATACATAGAAGTGGCACTTTGGGGAGTCTAATAATGTGGGTAATACATAGAAGTTGCACTTTGGGGATTCCAATAATGTGGGTAATACTCTGAAGTGGCACTTTGGGGAGTCTAATAATGTGGGTAATACATAGAAGTGGTACCTTGTGGTGTCCAATAATGTGGGTAATACTCTGAAGTGGCACTTTGTGGAGTCTAATGATGTGGGTAATACATAGAAGTGGCACTTTGGGGAGTCCAATAATGTGGGTAATACATAGAAGTGGCACTTTGTGGAATCTAATGATGTGGGTAATACATAGAAGTGGCACTTTGTGGAGTCTAATAATGTGGGTAATACATAGAAGTGGCACTTTGGGGAGTCTAATAATGTGGGTAATACATAGAAGTGGCACTTTGTGGAGTCTAATAATGTGGGTAATACACAGAAGCGGCACTTTGTGGAGTCTAATAATGTGGGTAATACATAGAAGTGGCACTTTGGGGAGTCCAATAATGTGGGTAATACATAGAAGTGGCACGTTGGGGAGTTCAATAATGTGGGTAATACATAGAAGTGGCACTTTGGGGAGTCTAATAATGTGGGTAATACAAAGAAGTGGCACTTTGTGGTGTCCAATATTGTGGGTAATACTCTGAAGTGGCACTTTGTGGAGTCTAATTATGTGGGTAATGCATAGAAGTGGCACTTTGTGGAGTCCAATAATGTGGGTAATACATAGAAGTGGCACTTTGTGGAGTCCAATAATGTGGGTAATACTCTGAAGTGGCACTTTGTGGAGTCCAATAATGTGGGTAATACATAGAAGTGGCACTTTGTGGAGTCCAATAATGTGGGTAATACTCTGAAGTGGCACTTTGTGGAGTCTAATAATATGGGTAATACAGAGAAGTGGCACTTTGTGGAGTCTAATAATGTGGGTAATACATAGAAGTGGCACTTTGTGGAGTCTAATAATGTGGGTAATACACAGAAGTGGCACTTTGTGGAGTCTAATAATGGGGTAATACTCTGAAGTGGCACTTTGTGGAGTCTAATAATGTGGGTAATACATAGAAGTGACACTTTGTGGAGTCTAATAATGTGGGTAATACATATAAGTGGCACTTTGGGGAGTCCAATAATGTGGGTAATACATAGAAGTGGCATTTCGGGGAGCACAATAATGAAGGTAATACATAGAAGTGGCACTTTGTGGAGTCCAATAATGTGGGTAATACTCTGAAGTGGCACTTTGTGGAGTCCAATAATGTGGGTAATACATAGAAGTGGCACTTTGTGGAGTTCAATAATGTGGGTAATACATAGAAGTGGCACTTTGTGGAGTCCAATAATGTGGGTAATACTCTGAAGTGGCACTTTGTGGAGTCTAATTATGTGGGTAATGCATAGAAGTGGCACTTTGTGGAGTCCAATACTGTGGGCAATACATAGAAGTGGCACTTTGTGGAGTCCAATAATGTGGGTAATACTCTGAAGTGGCACTTTGTGGAGTCCAATAATGTGGGTAATACATAGAAGTGGCACTTTGTGGAGTCCAATAATTTGGGTAATACTCTGAAGTGGCACTTTGTGGAGTCTAATAATATGGGTAATACAGAAAAGTGGCACTTTGTGGAGTCCAATGATGTGGGTAATACTCTGAAGTGGCACTTTGTGGAGTCTAGTAATGTGGGTAATACAAAGAAGTGGCACTTTGTGGAGTCTAATAATGTGGGTAATACATAGAAGTGGCACTTTGGGGAGTCAAATAATGTGGGTAATACATAGAAGTGGCAATTTGGGGAGTCTAATAATGTGGGTAATACATAGAAGTGGCACTTTGTGGAGTCCAATAATGTGAGTAATACATAGAAGTGGTACTTTGTGGTGTCCAATAATGTGGGTAATACTCTGAAGTGGCACTTTGTGGAGTCCAATAATGTGGGTAATACATAGAAGTGGCACTTTGTGGAGTCTAATAATGTGGGTAATACATAGAAGTGGCACTTTGTGGAGTCTAATGATGTGGGTAATACATAGAAGTGGCACTTTGTGGAGTCTAATAATGTGGGTAATACATAGCAGTGGCACTTTGGGGAGTCCAATAATGTGGGTAATACATAGAAGTGGCACTTTGGGGAGTCCAATAATGTGGGTAATACATAGAAGTGGCACTTTGGGGAGTCCAATAATGTGGGTAATACATAGAAGTGGCACTTTGGGGAGTCCAATAATGTGGGTAATACATAGAAGTGGCCCTTTGCGGAGTCCAATAATGTGGGTAATACATAGAAGTGGCACTTTGGGGAGTCCAATAATGTGGGTAATACATAGAAGTGACACTTTGTGGAGTCTAATAATGTGGGTAATACATAGAAGTGGCACTTTGGGGAGTCTAATAATGTGGGTAATACATAGAAGTGGCACTTTGGGGAGTCCAATAATGTGGGTAATACATAGAAGTGGCACTTTGGGGAGTCTAATAATGTGGGTAATACATAGAAGTGGTACCTTGTGGTGTCCAATAATGTGGGTAATACTCTGAAGTGGCACTTTGTGGAGTCCAATGATGTGGGTAATACATAGAAGTGGCACTTTGGGGAGTCCAATAATGTGGGTAATACATAGAAGTGACACTTTGTGGAATCTAATGATGTGGGTAATACATAGAAGTGGCACTTTGTGGAGTGTAATAATGTGGGTAATACATAGAAGTGGCACTTTGGGGAGTCTAATAATGTGGGTAATACATAGAAGTGGCACTTTGTGGAGTCTAATAATGTGGGTAATACATAGAAGTGGCACTTTGTGGAGTCTTATAATGTGGGTAATACATAGAAGTGGCACTTTGGGAGTCCAATAATGTGGGTAATACATAGAAGTGGCACTTTGGGGAGTCCAATAATGTGGGTAATACATAGAAGTGGCACTTTGGGGAGTCTAATAATGTGGGTAATACATAGAAGTGGCACCTTGTGGTGTCCAATAATGTGGGTAATACTCTGAAGTGGCACTTTGTGGAGTCTAATGATGTGGGTAATACATAGAAGTGGCACTTTGTGGAGTCTAATTATGTGGGTAATGCATAGAAGTGGCACTTTGTGGAGTCCAATAATGTGGGTAATACATAGAAGTGGCACTTTGTGGAGTCCAATAATGTGGGTAATACATAGAAGTGGCACTTTGTGGAGTCTAATAATGTGGGTAATACATAGAAGTGGCACTTTGTGGAGTCTAATAATGTGGGTAATACATAGAAGTGGCACTTTGGGGAGTCCAATAATGTGGGTAATACATAGAAGTGACACTTTGTGGAGTCTAATAATGTGGGTAATACATAGAAGTGGCACTTTGAGGAGTCTAATAATGTGGGTAATACATAGAAGTGGCACTTTGGGGAGTCCAATAATGTGGGTAATACATAGAAGTGGCACTTTGGGGAGTCCAATAATGTGGTTAATACATAGAAGTGGCACTTTGGGGAGTCCAATAATGTGGGTAATACATAGAAGTGAAACTTTGTGGAGTCTAATAATGTGGGTAATACATAGAAGTGGCACTTTGGGGAGTCTAATAATGTGGGTAATACATAGAAGTGGCACTTTGGGGAGTCCAATAATGTGGGTAATACATAGAAGTGGCACTTTGGGGAGTCTAATAATGTGGGTAATACATTGAAGTGGTATCTTGTGGTGTCCAATAATGTGGGTAATACTCTGAAGTGGCATTTTGTGGAGTCTAATGATGTGGGTAATACATAGAAGTGGCACTTTGGGGAGTCCAATAATGTGGGTAATACATAGAAGTGGCACTTTGGGGAGTCCAATAATGTGGGTAATACATAGAAGTGGCACTTTGGGGAGTTCAATAATATGGGTAATACATAGAAGTGGCACTTTGGGAAGTCCAATAATGTGGGTAATACATAGAAGTGGCACTTTGGAGAGTCTAATAATGTGGGTAATACATAGAAGTGGCACTTTGTGGAATCTAATGATGTGAGTAATACATAGAAGTGGCACTTTGTGGAGTCTAATAATGTGGGTAATACATAGAAGTGGCACTTTGGGGAGTCTAATAATGTGGGTAATACATAGAAGTGGCACTTTGTGGCGTCTAATAATGTGGGTAATACATAGAAGTGGCACTTTGTGGAGTCTAATAATGTGGGTAATACATAGAAGTGGCACTTTGGGGAGTCCAATAATGTGGGTAATACATAAAAGTGGCACCTTGTGGTGTCCAATAATGTGGGTAATACTCTGAAGTGGCACTTTGTGGAGTCTAATGATGTGGGTAATACATAGAAGTGGCACTTTGGGGAGTCTAATAATGTGGGTAATACATAGAAGTGGCACTTTGTGGAGTCCAATATTGTGGGTAATACATAGAAGTGGCACTTTGTGGAGTCTAATTATGTGGGTAATGCATAGAAGTGGCACTTTGTGGAGTCTAATAATGTGGGTAATACATAGAAGTGGCACTTTGTGGAGTCCAATAATGTGGGTAATACATAGAAGTGACACTTTGTGGAGTCTAATAATGTGGGTAATACATAGAAGTGGCACTTTGGGGAGTCTAATAATGTGGGTAATACATAGAAGTGGCACTTTGGGGAGTCCAATAATGTGGGTAATACATAGAAGTGGCACTTTGGGGAGTCCAATAATGTGGGTAATACATAGAAGTGGCACTTTGGGGAGTCCAATAATGTGGGTAATACATAGAAGTGGTACCTTGTGGTGTCCAATTATGTGGGTAATACATAGAAGTGGCACTTTGGGGAGTCTAATAATGTGGGTAATACATAGAAGTGGCACTTTGTGGAGTCTAATAATGTGGGTAATACATAGAAGTGGCACTTTGTGGAGTCTAATAATGTGGGTAATACATAGAAGTGGCACTTTGGGGAGTTCAATAATGTGGGTAATACATAGAAGTGGCACTTTGGGGAGTCCAATAATGTGGGTAATACATAGAAGTGGCCCTTTGGGGAGTCCAATAATGTGGGTAATACATAGAAGTGGCACTTTGGGGAGTCCAATAATGTGGGTAATACATAGAAGTGACACTTTGTGGAGTCTAATAATGTGGGTAATACATAGAAGTGGCACTTTGGGGAGTCTAATAATGTGGGTAATACATAGAAGTTGCACTTTGGGGATTCCAATAATGTGGGTAATACTCTGAAGTGGCACTTTGGGGAGTCTAATAATGTGGTTAATACATAGAAGTGGTACCTTGTGGTGTCCAATAATGTGGGTAATACTCTGAAGTGGCACTTTGTGGAGTCTAATGATGTGGGTAATACATAGAAGTGGCACTTTGGGGAGTCCAATAATGTGGGTAATACATAGAAGTGGCACTTTGTGGAATCTAATGATGTGGGTAATACATAGAAGTGGCACTTTGTGGAGTCTAATAATGTGGGTAATACATAGAAGTGGCACTTTGGGGAGTCTAATAATGTGGGTAATACATAGAAGTGGCACTTTGTGGAGTCTAATAATGTGGGTAATACACAGAAGCGGCACTTTGTGGAGTCTAATAATGTGGGTAATACATAGAAGTGGCACTTTGGGGAGTCCAATAATGTGGGTAATACATAGAAGTGGCACGTTGGGGAGTTCAATAATGTGGGTAATACATAGAAGTGGCACTTTGGGGAGTCTAATAATGTGGGTAATACAAAGAAGTGGCACTTTGTGGTGTCCAATATTGTGGGTAATACTCTGAAGTGGCACTTTGTGGAGTCTAATTATGTGGGTAATGCATAGAAGTGGCACTTTGTGGAGTCCAATAATGTGGGTAATACATAGAAGTGGCACTTTGTGGAGTCCAATAATGTGGGTAATACTCTGAAGTGGCACTTTGTGGAGTCCAATAATGTGGGTAATACATAGAAGTGGCACTTTGTGGAGTCCAATAATGTGGGTAATACTCTGAAGTGGCACTTTGTGGAGTCTAATAATATGGGTAATACAGAGAAGTGGCACTTTGTGGAGTCTAATAATGTGGGTAATACATAGAAGTGGCACTTTGTGGAGTCTAATAATGTGGGTAATACACAGAAGTGGCACTTTGTGGAGTCTAATAATGGGGTAATACTCTGAAGTGGCACTTTGTGGAGTCTAATAATGTGGGTAATACATAGAAGTGACACTTTGTGGAGTCTAATAATGTGGGTAATACATATAAGTGGCACTTTGGGGAGTCCAATAATGTGGGTAATACATAGAAGTGGCATTTCGGGGAGCACAATAATGAAGGTAATACATAGAAGTGGCACTTTGTGGAGTCCAATAATGTGGGTAATACTCTGAAGTGGCACTTTGTGGAGTCCAATAATGTGGGTAATACATAGAAGTGGCACTTTGTGGAGTTCAATAATGTGGGTAATACATAGAAGTGGCACTTTGTGGAGTCCAATAATGTGGGTAATACTCTGAAGTGGCACTTTGTGGAGTCTAATTATGTGGGTAATGCATAGAAGTGGCACTTTGTGGAGTCCAATACTGTGGGCAATACATAGAAGTGGCACTTTGTGGAGTCCAATAATGTGGGTAATACTCTGAAGTGGCACTTTGTGGAGTCCAATAATGTGGGTAATACATAGAAGTGGCACTTTGTGGAGTCCAATAATTTGGGTAATACTCTGAAGTGGCACTTTGTGGAGTCTAATAATATGGGTAATACAGAAAAGTGGCACTTTGTGGAGTCCAATGATGTGGGTAATACTCTGAAGTGGCACTTTGTGGAGTCTAGTAATGTGGGTAATACAAAGAAGTGGCACTTTGTGGAGTCTAATAATGTGGGTAATACATAGAAGTGGCACTTTGGGGAGTCAAATAATGTGGGTAATACATAGAAGTGGCAATTTGGGGAGTCTAATAATGTGGGTAATACATAGAAGTGGCACTTTGTGGAGTCCAATAATGTGAGTAATACATAGAAGTGGTACTTTGTGGTGTCCAATAATGTGGGTAATACTCTGAAGTGGCACTTTGTGGAGTCCAATAATGTGGGTAATACATAGAAGTGGCACTTTGTGGAGTCTAATAATGTGGGTAATACATAGAAGTGGCACTTTGGGGAGTCAAATAATGTGGGTAATACATAGAAGTGGCAATTTGGGGAGTCTAATAATGTGGGTAATACATAGAAGTGGCACTTTGTGGAGTCCAATAATGTGAGTAATACATAGAAGTGGCACTTTGTGGAGTCTAATGATGTGGGTAATACATAGAAGTGGCACTTTGTGGAGTCTAATAATGTGGGTAATACATAGCAGTGGCACTTTGGGGAGTCCAATAATGTGGGTAATACATAGAAGTGGCACTTTGTGGAGTCCAATAATGTGGGTAATACATAGAAGTGGCACTTTGGGGAGTCCAATAATGTGGGTAATACATAGAAGTGGCACTTTGGGGAGTCCAATAATGTGGGTAATACATAGAAGTGGCCCTTTGCGGAGTCCAATAATGTGGGTAATACATAGAAGTGGCACTTTGGGGAGTCCAATAATGTGGGTAATACATAGAAGTGACACTTTGTGGAGTCTAATAATGTGGGTAATACATAGAAGTGGCACTTTGGGGAGTCTAATAATGTGGGTAATACATAGAAGTGGCACTTTGGGGAGTCCAATAATGTGGGTAATACATAGAAGTGGCACTTTGGGGAGTCTAATAATGTGGGTAATACATAGAAGTGGTACCTTGTGGTGTCCAATAATGTGGGTAATACTCTGAAGTGGCACTTTGTGGAGTCCAATGATGTGGGTAATACATAGAAGTGGCACTTTGGGGAGTCCAATAATGTGGGTAATACATAGAAGTGACACTTTGTGGAATCTAATGATGTGGGTAATACATAGAAGTGGCACTTTGTGGAGTGTAATAATGTGGGTAATACATAGAAGTGGCACTTTGGGGAGTCTAATAATGTGGGTAATACATAGAAGTGGCACTTTGTGGAGTCTAATAATGTGGGTAATACATAGAAGTGGCACTTTGTGGAGTCTTATAATGTGGGTAATACATAGAAGTGGCACTTTGGGGAGTCCAATAATGTGGGTAATACATAGAAGTGGCACTTTGGGGAGTCCAATAATGTGGGTAATACATAGAAGTGGCACTTTGGGGAGTCTAATAATGTGGGTAATACATAGAAGTGGCACCTTGTGGTGTCCAATAATGTGGGTAATACTCTGAAGTGGCACTTTGTGGAGTCTAATGATGTGGGTAATACATAGAAGTGGCACTTTGTGGAGTCTAATTATGTGGGTAATGCATAGAAGTGGCACTTTGTGGAGTCCAATAATGTGGGTAATACATAGAAGTGGCACTTTGTGGAGTCCAATAATGTGGATAATACATAGAAGTGGCACTTTGTGGAGTCTAATAATGTGGGTAATACATAGAAGTGGCACTTTGTGGAGTCTAATAATGTGGGTAATACATAGAAGTGGCACTTTGGGGAGTCCAATAATGTGGGTAATACATAGAAGTGGCACTTTGTGGAGTCTAATAATGTGGGTAATACTCTGAAGTGGCACTTTGTGGAGTCTAATAATGTGGGTAATACATAGAAGTGACACTTTGTGGAGTCTAATAATGTGGGTAATACATAGAAGTGGCACTTTGGGGAGTCCAATAATGTGGGTAATACATAGAAGTGGCACTTCGGGGAGCACAATAATGTAGGTAATACATAGAAGTGGCACTTTGTGGAGTCCAATAATGTGGGTAATACTCTGAAGTGGCACTTTGTGGAGTCCAATAATGTGGGTAATACATAGAAGTGGCACTTTGTGGAGTCCAATAATGTGGGTAATACATAGAAGTGGCACTTTGTGGAGTCCAATAATGTGGGTAATACGCTGAAGTGGCACTTTGTGGAGTCCAATAATGTGGGTAATACATAGAAGTGGCACTTTGTGGAGTCCAATAATGTGGGTAATACTCTGAAGTGGCACTTTGTGGAGTCTAATAATATGGGTAATACAGAGAAGTGGCACTTTGTGGAGTCCAATGATGTGGGTAATACAAAGAAGTGGCACTTTGTGGAGTCTAATAATGTGGGTAATACATAGAAGTGGCACTTTGGGGAGTCCAATAATGTGGGTAATACATAGAAGTGGCAATTTGGGGAGTCTAATAATGTGGGTAATACATAGAAGTGGCACTTTGTGGAGTCCAATAATGTGAGTAATACATAGAAGTGGCACTTTGTGGAGTCTAATGATGTGGGTAATACATAGAAGTGGCACTTTGTGGAGTCTAATAATGTGGGTAATACATAGAAGTGGCACTTTGGGGAGTCCAATAATGTGGGTAATACATAGAAGTGGCACTTTGGGGAGTCCAATAATGTGGGTAATACATAGAAGTGGCACTTTGGGGAGTCCAATAATGTGGGTAATACATAGAAGTGGCACTTTGGGGAGTCCAATAATGTGGGTAATACATTGAAGTGGCCCTTTGCGGAGTCCAATAATGTGGGTAATACATAGAAATGGCACTTTGGGGAGTCTAATAATGTGGGTAATACATAGAAGTGGCACTTTGGGGAGTCCAATAATGTGGGTAATACATAGAAGTGGCACTTTGGGGAGTCTAATAATGTGGGTAATACATAGAAGTGGTACCTTGTGGTGTCCAATAATGTGGGTAATACTCTGAAGTGGCACTTTGTGGAGTCCAATGATGTGGGTAATACATAGAAGTGGCACTTTGGGGAGTCCAATAATGTGGGTAATACATAGAAGTGACACTTTGTGGAATCTAATGATGTGGGTAATACATAGAAGTGGCACTTTGTGGAGTGTAATAATGTGGGTAATACATAGAAGTGGCACTTTGGGGAGTCTAATAATGTGGGTAATACATAGAAGTGGCACTTTGTGGAGTCTAATAATGTGGGTAATACATAGAAGTGGCACTTTGTGGAGTCTTATAATGTGGGTAATACATAGAAGTGGCACTTTGGGGAGTCCAATAATGTGGGTAATACATAGAAGTGGCACTTTGGGGAGTCCAATAATGTGGGTAATACATAGAAGTGGCACTTTGGGGAGTCTAATAATGTGGGTAATACATAGAAGTGGCACCTTGTGGTGTCCAATAATGTGGGTAATACTCTGAAGTGGCACTTTGTGGAGTCTAATGATGTGGGTAATACATAGAAGTGGCACTTTATGGAGTCTAATTATGTGGGTAATGCATAGAAGTGGCACTTTGTGGAGTCCAATAATGTGGGTAATACATAGAAGTGGCACTTTGTGGAGTCCAATAATGTGGGTAATACATAGAAGTGGCACTTTGTGGAGTCTAATAATGTGGGTAATACATAGAAGTGGCACTTTGTGGAGTCTAATAATGTGGGTAATACATAGAAGTGGCACTTTGGGGAGTCCAATAATGTGGGTAATACATAGAAGTGGCACTTGGTGGAGTCTAATAATGTGGGTAATACTCTGAAGTGGCACTTTGTGGAGTCTAATAATGTGGGTAATACATAGAAGTGACACTTTGTGGAGTCTAATAATGTGGGTAATACATAGAAGTGGCACTTTGTGGAGTCCAATAATGTGGGTAATACATAGAAGTGGCACTTTGTGGAGTCCAATAATGTGGGTAATACATAGAAGTGGCACTTTGTGGAGTCTAATAATGTGGGTAATACATAGAAGTGGCACTTTGTGGAGTCTAATAATGTGGGTAATACATAGAAGTGGCACTTTGGGGAGTCCAATAATGTGGGTAATACATAGAAGTGGCACTTTGTGGAGTCTAATAATGTGGGTAATACTCTGAAGTGGCACTTTGTGGAGTCTAATAATGTGGGTAATACATAGAAGTGACACTTTGTGGAGTCTAATAATGTGGGTAATACATAGAAGTGGCACTTTGGGGAGTCCAATAATGTGGGTAATACATAGAAGTGGCACTTCGGGGAGCACAATAATGTAGGTAATACATAGAAGTGGCACTTTGTGGAGTCCAATAATGTGGGTAATACTCTGAAGTGGCACTTTGTGGAGTCCAATAATGTGGGTAATACATAGAAGTGGCACTTTGTGGAGTCCAATAATGTGGGTAATACATAGAAGTGGCACTTTGTGGAGTCCAATAATGTGGGTAATACTCTGAAGTGGCACTTTGTGGAGTCCAATAATGTGGGTAATACATAGAAGTGGCACTTTGTGGAGTCCAATAATGTGGGTAATACTCTGAAGTGGCACTTTGTGGAGTCTAATAATATGGGTAATACAGAGAAGTGGCACTTTGTGGAGTCCAATGATGTGGGTAATACTCTGAAGTGGCACTTTGTGGAGTCTAGTAATGTGGGTAATACAAAGAAGTGGCACTTTGTGGAGTCTAATAATGTGGGTAATACATAGAAGTGGCACTTTGGGGAGTCCAATAATGTGGGTAATACATAGAAGTGGCAATTTGGGGAGTCTAATAATGTGGGTAATACATAGAAGTGGCACTTTGTGGAGTCCAATAATGTGAGTAATACATAGAAGTGGCACTTTGTGGAGTCTAATGATGTGGGTAATACATAGAAGTGGCACTTTGTGGAGTTTAATAATGTGGGTAATACATAGAAGTGGCACTTTGGGGAGTCCAATAATGTGGGTAATACATAGAAGTGGCACTTTGGGGAGTCCAATAATGTGGGTAATACATAGAAGTGGCACTTTGGGGAGTCCAATAATGTGGGTAATACATAGAAGTGGCACTTTGGGGAGTCCAATAATGTGGGTAATACATAGAAGTGGCCCTTTGCGGAGTCCAATAATGTGGGTAATACATAGAAGTGGCACTTTGGGGAGTCTAATAATGTGGGTAATACATAGAAGTGGCACTTTGGGGAGTCCAATAATGTGGGTAATACATAGAAGTGGCACTTTGGGGAGTCTAATAATGTGGGTAATACATAGAAGTGGTACCTTGTGGTGTCCAATAATGTGGGTAATACTCTGAAGTGGCACTTTGTGGAGTCCAATGATGTGGGTAATACATAGAAGTGGCACTTTGGGGAGTCCAATAATGTGGGTAATACATAGAAGTGACACTTTGTGGAATCTAATGATGTGGGTAATACATAGAAGTGGCACTTTGTGGAGTGTAATAATGTGGGTAATACATAGAAGTGGCACTTTGGGGAGTCTAATAATGTGGGTAATACATAGAAGTGGCACTTTGTGGAGTCTAATAATGTGGGTAATACATAGAAGTGGCACTTTGTGGAGTCTTATAATGTGGGTAATACATAGAAGTGGCACTTTGGGGAGTCCAATAATGTGGGTAATACATAGAAGTGGCACTTTGGGGAGTCCAATAATGTGGGTAATACATAGAAGTGGCACTTTGGGGAGTCTAATAATGTGGGTAATACATAGAAGTGGCACCTTGTGGTGTCCAATAATGTGGGTAATACTCTGAAGTGGCACTTTGTGGAGTCTAATGATGTGGGTAATACATAGAAGTGGCACTTTGTGGAGTCTAATTATGTGGGTAATGCATAGAAGTGGCACTTTGTGGAGTCCAATAATGTGGGTAATACATAGAAGTGGCACTTTGTGGAGTCCAATAATGTGGGTAATACATAGAAGTGGCACTTTGTGGAGTCTAATAATGTGGGTAATACATAGAAGTGGCACTTTGTGGAGTCTAATAATGTGGGTAATACATAGAAGTGGCACTTTGGGGAGTCCAATAATGTGGGTAATACATAGAAGTGGCACTTTGTGGAGTCTAATAATGTGGGTAATACTCTGAAGTGGCACTTTGTGGAGTCTAATAATGTGGGTAATACATAGAAGTGACACTTTGTGGAGTCTAATAATGTGGGTAATACATAGAAGTGGCACTTTGGGGAGTCCAATAATGTGGGTAATACATAGAAGTGGCACTTCGGGGAGCACAATAATGTAGGTAAAACATAGAAGTGGCACTTTGTGGAGTCCAATAATGTGGGTAATACTCTGAAGTGGCACTTTGTGGAGTCCAATAATGTGGGTAATACATAGAAGTGGCACTTTGTGGAGTCCAATAATGTGGGTAATACATAGAAGTGGCACTTTGTGGAGTCCAATAATGTGGGTAATACTCTGAAGTGGCACTTTGTGGAGTCTAATTATGTGGGTAATGCATAGAAGTTGCACTTTGTGGAGTCCAATAATGTGGGTAATACATAGAAGTGGCACTTTGTGGAGTCCAATAATGTGGGTAATACTCTGAAGTGGCACTTTGTGGAGTCCAATAATGTGGGTAATACATAGAAGTGGCACTTTGTGGAGTCCAATAATGTGGGTAATACTCTGAA
Organism: Bathymodiolus septemdierum; assembly: GCA_963383655.1. NCBI lineage: Eukaryota > Metazoa > Mollusca > Bivalvia > Mytilida > Modiolidae > Bathymodiolus > Bathymodiolus septemdierum. The sequence continues at coordinate 6,299,967 of OY726529.1, read as the reverse complement.
GTGGCACTTTGTGGAGTCTAATAATATGGGTAATACAGAGAAGTGGCACTTTGTGGAGTCCAATAATGTGGGTAATACTCTGAAGTGGCACTTTGTGGAGTCTAGTAATGTGGGTAATACATAGAAGTGGCACTTTGTGGAGTCTAATAATGTGGGTAATACATAGAAGTGGCACTTTGGGGAGTCCAATAATGTGGGTAATACATAGAAGTGGCACTTTGTGGAGTCCAATAATGTGAGTAATACATAGAAGTGGCACTTTGTGGAGTCTAATGATGTGGGTAATACATAGAAGTGGCACTTTGTGGAGTCTAATAATGTGGGTAATACATAGAAGTGGCACTTTGGGGAGTCCAATAATGTGGGTAATACATAGAAGTGGCACTTTGATGAGTCCAATAATGTGGGTAATACATAGAAGTGGCACTTTGGGGAGTCCAATAATGTGGGTAATACATAGAAGTGGCATTTTGGGGAGTCTAAAGATAATTGTTTGTTATATACTGTCACTGATCGACACATAGCTTTTCTGGTACCCGTGTTACATGTTACCAGTTGAACTTTGGAAACTAATTCTAAATCCTGTTCACTTCCTGCTGACATAAAATATCAAGGTAATCAAAGGATAATTGTGTAGTTATATTATTTAATTTGTAGACGTTGTTCGTTTTCTTTTGGTCACTGTGTTGTCTGTCCTTCGTTTTACGGATTTTTATTACTGTTAGGGGGTTTTATGTTCGTATTCTTTCCACTATCGAACTGTACGCGTGGTGAATTGTATGAGTTGGCTCTTTTCTGTCATTGTTGAATCAATTGAAGAGGAATCTCATATAATAGGAAAACAAAAACGACGTCATTGTTGAATCAATTGAAGAGGAATCTCATATAATAGGAAAACAAAAACGACGTCATTGTTGAATCAATTGAAGAGGAATCTCATATAATAGGAAAACAAAAACGACGTCATTGTTGAATCAATTGAAGAGGAATCTCATATATATAATAGGAAGACAAACACGACGATGGCACGTGCATTTACACTATAAAAACACGCGATGCTTCTGGAGATATTTAAGCTATACAAATGAGACATTCTATGTCTTTTACACTCGATGATCTGCGTTCGACATGGTAAAACATGTAACGTCTGTATATCATATCAATAGTAATCAATATACTGCTATGTAATAGCCTTGTTTTATCAGGGAAAACCGGTAATCTATTTAAATTGATACTCTTGTTATTTCTGTGTCGTGTCGATTTTAATGTACCATTTGACATTTTAAGCTTTTATTTAAATATAATAATTTACATTAAGGTTCCTACATGTATTAGTATTATGTTATTAATATCAAAGTCTGAATGAGTAATTGTTAAAGCACTAATATTATTACTTCCATTTTTTTTTCACATTTTTCATTACCTAACTTTGTTACTCTGTTTTTCTACCTCATGTTAGCCTCGCACAATTTATAAATATAATGTCATATCATTTGATCAAAATAACGCAATAATAAAAATAAATGTTAAACTGTTATTTTTTGAAGACGAATAGACAGTACATTTGCGAAAAGAAAGGAAAAAAAAGAAACAAATAGTTGACTGAACACTACACAAAACATAACCATTGAGCAACGCGAACATCACTTAAAACCTGGGCGAAGTCACGTGTTCCGGAAGGATATTAGTTCCTGCTCCATTAGTGACAACCGTCATGTTACTCTTATATAATATCCGGTGATAACTCATAAAAGAGGACAGAAGTATCTTATTAAATCGTTTTTGCAGCTGTTGATGAGAAACAATCTCCTTAGGAAATGTTTGAACATACAAAAGGGGTTATGAAAAGCCATAAACCGAAGTAGGATAGACAATGCAATGGTCAAGAGAAAAAGGACATAACATCATTAACTAAACACTACACATAAAATTACAGATCGTGCAACACCAATCCCATTAAAACCGGGGATAAGCAGTTCCTGCTCCATATGTGACACCCGTCGTGTTACTCTTGTTCCAAACCTAGTGATAAGTCAGAGGAGTTTGAAGATACCAAATGGGTAATCAGAATCGGTATATAGAAGAAGAACAGACAACACAATGGCCAAAAAAAAAAGTATTAAAGGACAAACAACGATCTACAAAGCACACATAAAACTAAAGATCGAGTAACACGAACTCCACTAAAAACTGAGGGTGAACTCACGTGTTCCGGAGGGGTAAGCAGTTCCTGCTCCACTAGTGGCACTCGTCGTATTAATCTAGTTACAAAGACGGTGATAAGTCATGAATGAGGAAAGACCCGGATTATAATTACAGCAAACAGAACATACAGAGGCAGGAACTATTTATCTTTCGTCAACAATTAGGTCCACTCCTGGTTTTTGTTGGGGTCCGTGTTGCTGATTTTTTAAGTCTGTGTTGTGTTTCTTCGTCATGTGTCTTGTGTACCGAATGTTGCCAGTGTCTTGTGCACCCAATGTTGCCAGTGTCTTGTGTACCCAATGTTGCCAGTGTCTTGTGTACCCAATGTTGCCAGTGTCTTGTGTACCCAATGTTGCCAGTGTCTTGTGTACTTAATGTTGCCAGTGTCTTGTGTACCCAATGTTGCCAGTGTCTTGTGTACCCAATGTTGCCAGTGTCTTGTGTACCCAATGTTGCCAGTGTCTTGTGTACCCAATGTTGCCAGTGTCTTGTGTACCCAATGTTGCCAGTGTCTTGTGTACCCAATGTTGCCAGTGTCTTGTGTACTTAATGTTGCCAGTGTCTTGTGTACCCAATGTTGCCAGTGTCTTGTGTACCCAATGTTGCCAGTGTCTTGTGTACCCAATGTTGCCAGTGTCTTGTGTTCCCAATGTTGCCAGTGTCTTGTGCACCCAATGTTGCCAGTGTCTTGTGTACCCAATGCTGCCAGTGTCTTGTGTACCCAATGTTGCCAGTGTCTCTGTGTTGTCCTTCTTGCTTGATTACCCCTTCGGTTTTTTCTGACGTTTGTTAAAAACTCCACAAACCTACAGATTGAAATCAACACTTGTCATTCTTTGGGACGATTTCAATTGTCATGCAAATGGCGAGGTGTACTTGATACAACATTATGTGATAAAGTCTGTTAGTGATTTACGGCAGGTTGTTGGATTTCGCCGGGTGTTCCGGTTTCCTCCACCAACACGATACAACTGAAATATTGTTGAAAGTGGCGCCAAACACCATAACCCTAAGCCTTCGACAACACGTTCAGAATTCATAAAGTTTGTAGGCTAAGCGAATGGCAATAAGAAGAGTTCTTGAGAACATTTATTGATTGCCAAAGAGAGCTAGTAGCGACAAAATAAATGATGCACATTTATCTAAAATATCAAGTTCAAAAATTGCCATTTCTTTGCTATACTTTATTTTTTTTTTTTGACACGGCAGCTGAAATAGTGCTTGTCGATTCGTTAGAAGATTGGACATGTGTTGCTTTACCACCAGATAAGTACGACATAACATTACATAATAATACCTCTATCGATTAACCGAATCATACAAATAAGAAACTATTTAAATAAATCCTTATTGCTTGTGCTATTATTCGAGAAATTAATATACATGCATACTGTGATAGTACTGTTATTTGTTGCCACCAATTTTCGTACTTTTTACTAAATGCATTGATCCATGGGTTCTTGAATTCGTGATTTCAAGCATTACAGGCCAATGGGAAAAATGCATTTTGATGGATTTTTATTTCCGTGGTTTAAGAGGACCACGAAATCAGCGAAAATTAGAACCCCACGATTAATAATGATGTATGTGGTTATTGTTACTCGATCTTTAGTTTTGTAGATTTGCATCTGTAGATTTTGTGTTTTGTTCCTTCGGTCATTGTGTTGTCTGGCCTTTGATTGACGGATTATGATTTACCCTGTTGGTATCATCACACTCTTCTTATTACAAGCTGTATACATGTATGTTGATATTCTTCTTATTACAAGCTGTATACATGTATGTTGATATTCTTCTTATTACAAGCTGTATACATGTATGTTGATATTCTTCTTATTACAAGCTGTATACATGTATGTTGATATTCTTCTTATTACAAGCTGTATACATGTATGTTGATATTCTTCTTATTACAAGCTGTATACATGTATGTTGATATTCTTCTTATTACAAGCTGTATACATGTATGTTGATATTCTTCTTATTACAAGCTGTATACATGTATGTTGATAATCTTCTTATTACAAGCTGTATACATGTATGTTGATATTCTTTTTATTACAAGCTGTATACATGTATGTTGATAATCTTCTTATTACAAGCTGTATACATGTATGTTGATATTCTTCTTATTACAAGCTGTATACATGTATGTTGATAATCTTCTTATTACAAGCTGTATACATGTATGTTGATATTCTTCTTATTACATGCTGTATACATGTATGTTGATATTCTTCTTATTACAAGCTGCATACATGTATGTTGATATTCTTCTTATTACAAGCTGTATACATGTATGTTGGTATTCTTCTTATTACAAGCTGTATGCATGTATGTTGATATTCTTCTTATTACAAGCTGTATACATATATGTTGATATTCTTCTTATGACAAGCGGCATACATATATGTTGATATTCTTCTTATTACATGCTGTATACATGTATGTTGATACTCTTCTTATTACAAGCTGTATACATGTATGTTGATATTCTTCTTATTACATGCTGTATACATGTATGTTGATATTCTTCTTATTACAAGCTGTATACATATATGTTGATATTCTTCTTATTACATGCTGTATACATGTATGTTGATACTCTTCTTATTACAAGCTGTATACATGTATGTTGATATTCTTCTTATTACATGCTGTATACATGTATGTTGATATTCTTCTTATTACAAGCTGTATACATGTATGTTGATATTCTTCTTATTACAAGCTGTAGACATGTATGTTGATATTCTTCTTATTACATGCTGTATACATGTATGTTGATATTCTTCTTATTACAAGCTGTATACATGTATGTTGCTATTCTTCTTATTACAAGCGGCATACATGTATGTTGATATTCTTCTTATTACAAGCTGTATACATGTATGTTGATATTCTTCTTATTACAAGCGGCATACATGTATGTTGATATTCTTCTTATTACAAGCTGTATGCATGTATGTTGATATTCTTCTTATTACAAGCTGTATACATGTATGTTGATGTTCTTCTTATTACAAGCTGTATACATGTATGTTGATATTCTTCTTATTACAAGCTGTATACATGTATGTTTATATTCTTCTTATTACAAGCTGTATACATGTATGTTGATATTCTTCTTATTACAAGCTGTATACATGTATGTTGATATTCTTCTTATTACAAGCTGTATACATGTATGTTTATATTCTTCTTATTACAAGCTGTATACATGTATGTTGATATTCTTCTTATTACAAGCTGTATACATGTATGTTGATATTCTTCTTATTACATGCTGTATACATGTATGTTGATATTCTTCTTATTACAAGCTGTATACATGTATGTTTATATTCTTCTTATTACAAGCTGTATACATGTATGTTGATATTCTTCTTATTACATGCTGTATACATGTATGTTGATATTCTTCTTATTACAAGCTGTATACATGTATGTTGATATTCTTCTTATTACAAGCTGTATACATGTGTGTTGATATTCTTCTTATTACAAGCTGTATACATGTATGTTGATACTCTTCTTATTACAAGCTGTATACATGTATGTTGATATTCCTCTTATTACAAGCTGTATACATGTATGTTGATACTCTTCTTATTACAAGCTGCATACATGTATGTTGGTATTCTTCTTATTACAAGCTGTATACATGTATGTTGGTATTCTTCTTATTACAAGCTGTATACATGTATGTTGGTATTCTTCTTATTACAAGCTGTATACATGTATGTTGGTATTCTTCTTATTACAAGCTGTATACATGTATGTTGATATTCCTCTTATTACAAGCTGTATACATGTATGTTGATATTCTTCTTATTACAATCTGTATACATGTATGTTGATATTCTTCTTATTACAAACTGAATATATGTATGTTGATATTCCTCTTATTACAAGCTGTATACATGTATGTTGATATTCTTCTTATTACAAGCTGCATACATGTATGTTGATATTCTTCTTATTACAAGCTGTATACATGTATGTTTATATTCTTCTTATTACAAGCTGTATACATGTATGTTTATATTCTTCTTATTACAAGCTGTATACATGTATGTTTATATTCTTCTTATTACAAGCTGTATGCATGTATGTTGATATTCTTCTTATTACATGCTGTATACATGTATGTTGATATTCTTCTTATTACAATCTGTATACATGTATGTTGATATTCTTCTTATTACAAACTGAATATATGTATGTTGATATTCCTCTTATTACAAGCTGTATACATGTATGTTGATATTCTTCTTATTACAAGCTGCATACATGTATGTTGATATTCTTCTTATTACAAGCTGTATACATGTATGTTTATATTCTTCTTATTACAAGCTGTATACATGTATGTTTATATTCTTCTTATTACAAGCTGTATACATGTATGTTGATATTCTTCTTATTACAAGCTGCATACATGTATGTTGATATTCTTCTTATTACAAGCTGTATACATGTATGTTTATATTCTTCTTATTACAAGCTGTATACATGTATGTTGATATTCTTCTTATTACAAGCTGCATACATGTATGTTGATATTCTTCTTATTACAAGCTGTATACATGTATGTTGATATTCTTCTTATTACAATCTGTATACATGTATGTTGATATTCTTCTTATTACAAACTGAATATATGTATGTTGATATTCCTCTTATTACAAGCTGTATACATGTATGTTGATATTCTTCTTATTACAAGCTGCATACATGTATGTTGATATTCTTCTTATTACAAGCTGTATACATGTATGTTTATATTCTTCTTATTACAAGCTGTATACATGTATGTTTATATTCTTCTTATTACAAGCTGTATACATGTATGTTGATATTCTTCTTATTACAAGCTGCATACATGTATGTTGATATTCTTCTTATTACAAGCTGTATACATGTATGTTTATATTCTTCTTATTACAAGCTGTATACATGTATGTTGATATTCTTCTTATTACAAGCTGCATACATGTATGTTGATATTCTTCTTATTACAAGCTGTATACATGTATGTTTATATTCTTCTTATTACAAGCTGTATACATGTATGTTTATATTCTCCTTATTACAAGCTGTATACATGTATGTTGATATTCTTCTTATTACAAGCTGTATACATGTATGTTGATATTCTTCTTATTACAAGCTGTATACATGTATGTTGATATTCTTCTTATTACAAGCTGTATACATGTATGTTGATATTCTTCTTTTTACAAGCTGTATATATGTATGTTTATATTCTCCTTATTACAAGCTGTATGCATGCATGTTGATGTTCTTCTTATTACAAGCTGTATACATGTATGTTGATATTCTTCTTATTACAAGCTGTATACATGTATGTTGATATTCTTCTTATTACAAGCTGTATACATGTATGTTGATATTCTTCTTATTACAAGCTGTATACATCTATGTTGATATTCTTCTTATTACAAGTTGTATACATGTATGTTGATATTCTTCTTATTACGAGCTGTTATACATGTATATTGTTATTCTTCTTATTACAAGCTGTTATACATGTATGTTGATATTCTTCTTATTACATGCTGTATATATGTATGTTGATATTCTTCTTATTACAAGCTGTATGCATGTATGTTGATATTCTTCTTATTACATGCTGTATACATGTATGTTGATATTCTTCTTATTACAAGCTGTATACATGTATGTTGATATTCTTCTTATTACAAGCTGTATACATGTATGTTGATATTCGTCGTATTACAAGCTGTATACATGTATGTTGATATTCTTCTTATTACAAACTGAATATATGTATGTTGATATTCCTCTTATTACAAGCTGTATACATGTATGTTGATATTCTTCTTATTACAAGCTGCATACATGTATGTTGATATTCTTCTTATTGCAAGCTGTATACATGTATGTTTATATTCTTCTTATTACAAGCTGTATACATGTATGTTGATATTCTTCTTATTACAAGCTGCATACATGTATGTTGATATTCTTCTTATTACAAGCTGTATACATGTATGTTTATATTCTTCTTATTACAAGCTGTATACATGTATGTTTATATTCTTCTTATTACAAGCTGTATACATGTATGTTGCTATTCTTCTTATTACAAGCTGCATACATGTATGTTGATATTCTTCTTATTACAAGCTGTATACATGTATGTTTATATTCTTCTTATTACAAGCTGTATACATGTATGTTTATATTCTCCTTATTACAAGCTGTATGCATGCATGTTGATATTCTTCTTATTACAAGCTGTATACATGTATGTTGATATTCTTCTTATTACAAGCTGTATGCATGTATGTTGATATTCTTCTTATTACAAGCTGTATACATATATGTTGATATTCTTCTTATTACAAGCTGTATACATGTATGTTGATATTCTTCTTTTTACAAGCTGTATATATGTATGTTTATATTCTCCTTATTACAAGCTGTATGCATGCATGTTGATGTTCTTCTTATTACAAGCTGTATACATGTATGTTGATATTCTTCTTATTACAAGCTGTATACATGTATGTTGATATTCTTCTTATTACAAGCTGTATACATGTATGTTGATATTCTTCTTATTACAAGCTGTATACATCTATGTTGATATTCTTCTTATTACAAGTTGTATACATGTATGTTGATATTCTTCTTATTACGAGCTGTTATACATGTATATTGTTATTCTTCTTATTACAAGCTGTTATACATGTATGTTGATATTCTTCTTATTACATGCTGTATATATGTATGTTGATATTCTTCTTATTACAAGCTGTATGCATGTATGTTGATATTCTTCTTATTACAAGCTGTATACATGTATGTTGATATTCTTCTTATTACATGCTGTATACATGTATGTTGATATTCTTCTTATTACAAGCTGTATACATGTATGTTGATATTCTTCTTATTACAAGCTGTATACATGTATGTTGATATTCGTCGTATTACAAGCTGTATACATGTATGTTGATATTATTTTTATTACAAACTGTTATACATGTATGTTGATATTCTTCTTATTACAAGCTGTATATATGTATGTTGATATTCTTTTTATTACAAGCTGTATGCATGTATGTTGATATTCTTCTTATTACAAGCTGTATGCATGCATGTTGATATTCTTCTTATTACAAGCTGTATACATATGTGTTGATATTCTTCTTATTACAAGCTGTCTACATATATGTTGATATTCTTCTTATTACAAGCTGTATACATGTATGTTTATATTCTTCTTATTACAAGCTGCATACATGTATGTTGATATTCTTCTTATTACAAGCTGTATACATGTATGTTTATATTCTTCTTATTACAAGCTGTATACATGTATGTTTATATTCTTCTTATTACAAGCTGTATACATGTATGTTGATATTCTTCTTATTACAAGCTGCATACATGTATGTTGATATTTTTCTTATTACAAGCTGTATACATGTATGTTTATATTCTTCTTATTACAAGCTGTATACATGTATGTTTATATTCTCCTTATTACAAGCTGTATGCATGCATGTTGATATTCTTCTTATTACAAGCTGTATACATGTATGTTGATATTCTTATTATTACAAGCTGTATACATGTATGTTGATATTCTTCTTATTACAAGCTGTATACATGTATGTTGATATTCTTCTTATTACAAGCTGTATACATGTATGTTGATATTCTTCTTTTTACAAGCTGTATATATGTATGTTTATATTCTCCTTATTACAAGCTGTATGCATGCATGTTGATGTTCTTCTTATTACAAGCTGTATACATGTATGTTGATATTCTTCTTATTACAAGCTGTATACATGTATGTTGATATTCTTCTTATTACAAGCTGTATGCATGTATGTTGATATTCTTCTTATTACAAGCTGTATACATCTATGTTGATATTCTTCTTATTACAAGTTGTATACATGTATGTTGATATTCTTCTTATTACGAGCTGTTATACATGTATATTGTTATTCTTCTTATTACAAGCTGTTATACATGTATGTTGATATTCTTCTTATTACATGCTGTATATATGTATGTTGATATTCTTCTTATTACAAGCTGTATACATGTATGTTGATATTCTTCTTATTACATGCTGTATACATGTATGTTGATATTCTTCTTATTACAAGCTGTATACATGTATGTTGATATTCTTCTTATTACAAGCTGTATACATGTATGTTGATATTCGTCGTATTACAAGCTGCATGTATGTTGATATTATTTTTATTACAAACTGTTATACATGTATGTTGATATTCTTCTTATTACAAGCTGTATATATGTATGTTGATATTCTTCTTATTACATGCTGTATGCATGTATGTTGATATTCTTCTTATTACAAGCTGTATGCATGCATGTTGATATTATTCTTATTACAAGCTGTATGCATGCATGTTGATATTCTTCTTATTACAAGCTGTATACATATATGTTGATCTTCTTCTTATTACAAGCTGTATGCATGCATGTTGATATTCTTCTTATTACAAGCTGTATACATTTATGTTGATTTCTTCCTATTACAAGCTGTATACATGTATGTTGATATTCTTCTTATTACAAGCTGTATGCATGTATGTAGATACTCTTCTTATTACAAGCTGTATCCATGTATTTTGATATTCTTCTTATTACAAGCTGCATACATGAATGGTCATACTCCTCTTATTACAAGCTGCATACATTTATGTGAATACTCTTCTCATTACGAGCTGTATACATGTATGTTGATATTCTTCTTATTACGAGCTGTTAAACATGTATGCTGATATTTTTCTTATTACAAGCTGTTATACATGTATGTTGATATTCTTCTTATTACAAGCTGTATGCATGTATGTTGATATTCTTCTTATTACAAGCTGTATGCATGTATGTTGATATTCTTCTTATTACAAACTGTATACATGTATGTTGATATTCTTCTTATTACAAGCTGTATGCATGTATGTTGATATTCTTCTTATTACAAGCTGTTATACATGTATGTTGATATTCTTCTTATTACAAGCTGTATGCATGTATGTTGATATTCTTTTTATTACAAGCTGTATGCATGTATGTTGATATTCTTCTTATTATAAGTTGTATACATGTATGTTGATATTCTTCTTATTACAAGCTGTATACATGTATGGTGATATTCTTCTTATTACAAGCTGTATGCATGCATGTTGATATTCTTCTTATTACAAGCTGCATACATGTATGTTGATATTCTTCTTATTACAAGCTGTTATACATGTATGTTGATATTCTTCTTATTACAAGGTGTATGTATGTATGTTGATATTCTTCCTATTACAAGCTGTATATATGTGTGTTGATATTCTTCTTATTACAAGCTGTATACATGTCTGTTGATATTCTTCTTATTACAAGCTGTATGCATGTATGTTGATATTCTTCTTATTACAAGCTGTTATACATGTGTGTTGATATTCTTTTTATTACAAGTTGTATACATGTATGTTGATATTCTTCTTTTTACAAGCTGTATGCATGTATGTTGATATTCTTTTTATTACAAGCTGTATACATGTATGTTGATATTCTTCCTATTACAATCTGTATACATGTATGTTAATATTCTTCTTTTTACAAGCTGTATGCATGTAAGTTGATATTCTTCTTATTACAAGCTGCATACATGTATGTTTATATTCTTCTTATTATAAGCTGTATACATGTATGTTGATATTCTTCTTATTACAAACTCTATACATGTATGTTGATACTCTTCTTATTACAAGCTGTATACATGTATGTTGATATGCTTCTTATTACAAGCTGCATACATGTATGCTGATATTCTTTTTATTACAATCTGTATACATGTATGTTGATATTCTTCCTATTACAATCTGTATACATGTATGTTGATACTCTTCTTAGTACAAGCTGTACACATGTATGTTGATATTTGTCTTATTATAAGCTGTATGCATGTATGTTGATACTCTTCTTATTACAAGCTGTATACATGTATGTTGATATTCTTCTTATTACAAGCTGTATACATGTATGTTGATATTCTTCTTATTACAAGCTGTATGCATGTTATATGTTATTCAGCTCTCAGACAGTGTATATAATGTGACATTCTCGGCTTAGGATCTATATTCCCTGAGGCGCAGCCGAAGGGAATATACACCATAAGCCGGGAATGTCACATTATATACCCTGTCTGATAGCTGAATAACAGATATATTAAGGATTTAACCATTTTTTTTTTAAATACAACATCCAACTGTATTAAATAAATTTGCCTCTTTTATTTTCAATTTTCGTATCTCTAGATGTCCGTTTCCGTACCTTTGACGTCATTCTTCAATGACGTCAAAATATGTGTCACGTCATGTTTCATGTATAGGTTGTCTCATGAAGGAAAATACTGTACTAAATTTCTAAGTCAATACAGTTTCATATGTAGTAAATTTTATCAACTTTATAAATATAACATTAATATATCACATAACAAAACAACGGGTTTGCGAAACAGTTTCAATAATTTAAATGTTAACTACATGTAAATAAAACCTTGGTGTGGCCCCATGACGTCGAAAGTTTTCAAGGCTCAACGTTTTGTTTATTTGTTATGGTACAGCCGTGGAACATAGGAGTTTGCTGAATCGATCAGGTATTTGTGACGGAATTAACCGTTGTAATTTTTTGTTCGTGCAGCCGTTTTGAGTATAAAAACAGCATTTAATTTGGTAAAAATACATTTATTATCCCATATTATACCATTGATTCAGTGAAGCGTAATGTTTTGTCGTCCATGTTTTAATCGTTCTTGTGGACTGAAATATATACCCCGTCTGTTTTCCGAATATATGCTGACATTCAGTGCTGAAGAACTAATGAAAATATGTGTAACAAACTAAATCCGTAATATACATGTATGTTGATATTCTTCCTTTTACAAGCTGTATACATGTATGTTGATATTCTTCTTATTAGAAGCTGTGCACATGTATGTTGATATTCTTCTTATTACAAGCTGTATACATGTATGTTAATATTCTTCCTTTTACAAGCTGTATACATGTATGTTGATATTCTTCTTATTAGAAGCTGTGCACATGTATGTTGATATTCTTCTTATTACAAGCGGTATACATGTATGTTAATATTCTTCCTATTACAAGCTGTATACATGTATGTTGATATTCTTCTTATTACAAGCTGTATACATGTATGTTGATATTCTTCTTATTACGAGCTGCTATACATGTATGTTGATATTCTTCTTATTACAAGCTGTTATACATGTATGTTGATATTCTTCTTATTACAAACTGTATGCATATATGTTGATATTCTTCTTATTACAAGTTGTATGCATGTATGTTGATATTCTTCTTATTACAATCTGTATACATGTATGTTGATATTCTTCTTATTACAAGCTGTATACATGTATGTTGATACTCTTCGTATTACAAGCTGCATACATGTATGTTGATATTCTTCTTATTACAAGCTGTATACATGTATGTTGATATTCTTCTTATTACGAGCTGCTATACATGTATGTTGATATTCTTCTTATTACAAGCTGTTATACATGTATGTTGATATTCTTCTTATTACAAACTGTATGCATATATGTTGATATTCTTCTTATTACAAATTGTATGCATGTATGTTGATATTCTTCTTATTACAAGCTGTATACATGTATGTTGATATTCTTCCTATTACAAGCTGTATGCATGTATGTTGATATTCTTCTTATTACAAGCTGTATACATGTGTGTTGATATTCTTCTTATTACAAGCGTATACATGTATGTTGATATTCTTCTTATTACAAGCTGTTATACATGTGTGTTGATATTCTTCTTATTACAAGCTGTATACATGTATGTTGATATTCTTCTTATTACAAGCTGTATGCATGTATGTTGATATTCTTCTTATTACAAGAGATATACATGTATGTTGATATTCTTCTTATTACAAGCTGTATACATGTATGTTGATATTCTTCCTATTACAATCTGTATGCATGTATGTTGATACTCTTCTTATTACAAGCTGCATACATGTATGTTGATATTCTTCTTATTAAAAGAGATATACATGTATGTTGATATTCTTCTTATTACAAGCTGTATGCATGTATGTTGATACTCTTCTTATTACAAGCTGCATACATGTATGTTGATATTCTTCTTATTACAAGCTGTATACATGTATGTTCATATTCTTCTTATTACAAGCTGTATACATGTATGTTGATATTCTTCTTATTACAAGCTGCATACATGTATGTTGATATTCTTCTTATTACAAGCTGTATACATGTATGTTGATATTCTTCTTATTACAAGCTGTATACATGTATGTTGATATTCTTCTTATTAGAAGCTGTGCACATGTATGTTGATATTCTTCTTATTACAAGCTGTATACATGTATGTTGATATTATTTTTATTACAAACTGTTATACATGTATGTTGATATTCTTCTTATTACAAGCTGTATATATGTATGTTGATATTTTTCTTATTACAAGCTGTATGCATGTATGTTGATATTCTTCTTATTACAAGCTGTATACATGTATGTTGATATTCTTCTTATTACGAGCTGCTATACATGTATGTTGATATTCTTCTTATTACGAGCTGTATACATGTATGTTGATACTCTTCTTATTACAAGAGATATACATGTATGTTGATATTCTTCTTATTACAAGCTGTATACATGTATGTTGATATTCTTCTTATTACAAGAGATATACATGTATGTTGATATTCTTCTTATTACAAGCTGTATGCATGCATGTTGATATTCGTCGTATTACAAGCTGTATACATGTATGTTGATATTCTTCTTATTACAAGCTGTATGCATGCATGTTGATATTCGTCGTATTACAAGCTGTATGCATGCATGTTGATATTCTTCTTATTACAAGCTGTATGCATGTTGATATTCTTCTTATTACAAGCTGTATACATGTATGTTGATATTCTTCTTATTACAAGCTGTATACATGTATGTTGATATTCGTCATATTACAAGCTGTATGCATGCATGTTGATATTCTTCTTATTACAAGCTGTATGCATGTATGTTGATATTATTTTTATTACAAACTGTTATACATGTATGTTGATATTCTTCTTATTACAAGCTCTATATATGTATGTTGATATTTTTCTTATTACAAGCTGTATGCATGTATGTTGATATTCTTCTTATTACAAGCTGTATGCATGCATGTTGATATTCTTCTTATTACAAGCTGTATACATATATGTTGATATTCTTCTTATTACAAGCTGTATACATGTCTGTTGATATTCTTCTTATTACAAGCTGTATACATGTATGTTTATATTCTCCTTATTACAAGTTGTATGCATGCATGTTGATATTCTTCTTATTACAAGCTGTTATGCATGTATGTTGATATTCTTCTTATTACGAGCTGTTATACAGGTATGTTGATATGCTTCTTATTACAAGCTGTATACATGTATGTTGATATTCTTCTTATTACAAGCTGTATACATGTATGTTTATATTCTTCTTATTACAAGCTGTATACATGTATGTTGATATTCTTCTTATTACAAGCTGTATGCATGCATGTTGATATTCTTCTTATTACAAGCTGTATACATGTATGTTTATATTCTCCTTATTACAAGTTGTATGCATGCATGTTGATATTCTTCTTATTACAAGCTGTATACATGTATGTTGATATTCTTCTTATTACGAGCTGTTATACAGGTATGTTGATATTCTTCTTATTACAAGCTGTATACATGTATGTTGATATTCTTCTTATTACAAGCTGTATACATGTATGTTTATATTCTCCTTATTACAAGCTGTATACATGCATGTTGATATTCTTCTTATTACAAGCTGTATACATGTATGTTGATATTCTTCTTATTACGAGCTGTTATACAGGTATGTTGATATTCTTCTTATTACAAGCTCTATACATGTATGTTGATATTCTTCTTATTACAAGCTGTATGCATGTATGTTGATATTCTTCTTATTACAAGCTGTATACATGTATGTTTATATTCTTCTTATTATAAGCTGTATACATGTATGTTGATATTCTTCTTATTACAAGCTGTATACATGTATGTTGATATTCTTCTTATTACAAGCTGTATACATGTATGTTGATATTCTTCTTATTACAAGCTGTATACATGTATGTTTATATTCTTCTTATTACAAGCTGTATACATGTATGTTGATATTCTTCTTATTACAAGCTGTATACATGTATGTTTATATTCTTCTTATTACAAGCTGTATACATGCATGTTGATATTCTTCTTATTACAAGCTGTATACATGTATGTTGATATTCTTCTTAATACAAGCTGTATACATGTATGTTGATATTCTTCTTATTACAAGCTGTATACATGTATGTTTATATTCTTCTTATTATGAGCTGTATACATGTATGTTGATATTCTTCTTATTACAAGCTGTATGCATGTATGCTGCTATTCTTCTTATTACAAGCTGTATACATGTATGTTGATATTCTTCTTATTACAAGCTGTATACATGTATGTTGATATTCTTCTTATTACAAGCTGTATGCATGTATGTTGATATTCTTCTTATGACAAGCTGTATGCATGTATGTTGATATTCGTCTTATTACAAGCTGTATGCATGTATGTTGATACTCTTCTTATTACAAGCTGTATACATGTATGTTGATATTCTTCTTATTACAAGCTGTATGCATGTATGTTGATTTCTTCCTATTACAAGCTGTATACATGTATGTAGATACTCTTCTTATTACAAGCTGCATACATGTATTTTGATATTCTTCTTATTACAAGCTGCATACATGTATGTGAATACTCTTCTCATTACAAGCTGTATTCATGTATGTTGATATTCTTCTTATTACGAGCTGTTAAACATGTATGCTGATATTTTTCTTATTACAAGCTGTTATACATGTATGTTGATATTCTTCTTATTACAAGCTGTATGCATGTATGTTGATATTCTTTTTATTACAAGCTGTATGCATGTATGTTGATATTCTTCTTATTACAAACAGTATACATGTATGTTGATATTCTTCTTATTACAAGCTGTATGCATGTATGTTGATATTCTTCTTATTACAAGCTGTTATACATGTATGTTGATATTCTTCTTATTACAAGCTATATACATGTATGTTGATATTCTTTTTATTACGAGCTGTTATACATGTATGTTGATATTCTTCTTATTACAAGCTGTTATACATGTATGTTGATATTCTTATTATTACAAGCTGTATGCATGTATATTGATATTCTTCTTATTACAAGCTGTATGCATGTATGTTGATATTCTTCTTATTACAAGTTGTATACATGTATGTTGATATTCTTCTTATTACAAGCTGTATACATGTATGGTGATATTCTTCTTATTACAAGCTGTATGCATGCATGTTGATATTCTTCTAATTACAAGCTGCATACATGTATGTTGATATTCTTCTTATTACAAGCTGTTATACATGTATGTTGATATTCTTCTTATTACAAGCTGTATGTATGTATGTTGATATTCTTCCTATTACAAGCTGTATATATGTGTGTTGATATTCTTCTTATTACAAGCTGTATGCATGTATGTTGATATTCTTCTTATTACAAGCTGTATGCATGTATGTTGATATTCTTCTTATTACAAGCTGTTATACATGTGTGTTGATATTCTTTTTATTACAAGTTGTATACATGTATGTTGATATTCTTCTTTTTACAAGCTGTATGCATGTATGTTGATATTCTTTTTATTACAAGCTGTATACATGTATGTTGATATTCTTCCTATTACAAGCTGTATACATGTATGTTGATATTCTTCTTATTACAAGCGGTATACATGTATGTTGATATTCTTCCTATTACAATCTGTATACATGTATGTTAATACTCTTCTTAGTACAAGCTGTACCCATGTATGTTGATATTTGTCTTATTATAAGCTGTATGCATGTATGTTGATACTCTTCTTATTACAAGCTGTATACATGTATGTTGATATTCTTCTTATTACAAGCTGTATGCATGTATGTTGATATTCTTCTTATTACAAGCTGTATGCATGTTATATGTTATTCAGCTCTCAGACAGTGTATATAATGTGACATTCTCGGCTTAGGATCTATATTCCCTGAGGCGCAGCCGAAAGGAATATACACCATAAGCCGGGAATGTCACATTATATACCCTGTCTGATAGCTGAATAACAGATATATTAAGGATTTAACCATTTTTTTTTTAAATACAACATCCAACTGTATTAAATAAATTTGCCTCTTTTATTTTCAATTTTCGTATCTCTAGATGTCCGTTTCCGTACCTTTGACGTCATTCTTCAATGACGTCAAAATATGTGTCACGTCATGTTTCATGTATAGGTTGTCTCATGAAGGAAAATACTGTACTAAATTTCTAAGTCAATACAGTTTCATATGTAGTAAATTTTATCAAATTTATAAATATAACATTAATATATCACATAACAAAACAACGGGTTTGCGAAACAGTTTCAATAATTTAAATGTTAACTACATGTAAATAAAACCTTGGTGTGGCCTCATGACGTCGAAAGTTTTCAAGGCTCAACGTTTTGTTTATTTGTTATGGTACAGCCGTGGAACATAGGAGTTTGCTGAATCGATCAGGTATTTGTGACGGAATTAACCGTTGTAATTTTTTGTTCGTGCAGCCGTTTTGAGTATAAAAACAGCATTTAATTTGGTAAAAATACATTTTTTATCCCATATTATACCATTGATTCAGTGAAACGTAATGTTTTGTCGTCCATGTTTTAATCGTTCTTGTGGACTGAAATATATACCCCGTCTGTTTTCCGAATATATGCTGACATTCAGTGCTGAAGAACCAATGAAAATATGTGTAACAAACTAAATCCGTAATATACATGTATGTTGATATTCTTCCTTTTACAAGCTGCATACATGTATGTTAATATTCTTCCTATTACAAGCTGTGCACATATATGTTGATATTCTTCGTATTACAAGCTGCATACATGTATGTTGATATTCTTCTTATTACAAGCTGTATACATATATGTTGATATTCTTCTTATTACAAGCTGTATACATGTATGTTGATATTCTTCTTATTAGAAGCTGTGCACATGTATGTTGATATTCTTCTTATTACAAGCTGTATACATGTATGTTGATATTCTTCTTATTACAAGCTGTATACATATATGTTGATATTCTTCGTATTACAAGCTGCATACATGTATGTTGATATTCTTCTTATTACAAGCTGTATACATATATGTTGATATTCTTCTTATTACGAGCTGCTATACATGTATGTTGATATTCTTCTTATTACAAGCTGTTATACATGTATGTTGATATTCTTCTTATTACAAGCTGTATGCATATATGTTGATATTCTTCTTATTACAAGTTGTATGCATGTATGTTGATGTTCTTCTTATTACAAGCTGTATACATGTATGTTGATATTCTTCCTATTACAAGCTGTATACATGTATGTTGATATTCTTCTTATTACAAGCTGTATACATGTGTGTTGATATTCTTCTTATTACAAGCTGTATACATGTATGTTGATATTCTTCTTATTACAAGCTGTATGCATGTATGTTGATATTCTTCTTATTACAAGAGATATACATGTATGTTGATATTCTTCTTATTACAAGCTGTATACATGTATGTTGATATTCTTCCTATTACAATCTGTATGCATGTATGTTGATACTCTTCTTATTACAAGCTGCATACATGTATGTTGATATTCTTCTTATTACAAGCTGTATACATGTATGTTGATACTCTTCTTATTACAAGCTGCATACATGTATGTTGATATTCTTCTTATTACAAGCTGTATACATGTATGTTCATATTCTTCTTATTACAAGCTGCATACATGTATGTTGATATTCTTCTTATTACAAGCTGTATAGATGTATGTTGATACTCTTCTTATTACAAGCTGCATACATGTATGTTGATATTCTTCTTATGACAAGCTGTATACATGTATGTTGATATTCTTCGTATTACAAGCTGCATACATGTATGTTGATATTCGTCTTATTACAAGCTGTATACATGTATGTTGATATTCTTTTTATTACGAGCTGTATGCATGTATGTTGATATTCTTTCTATTACAAGCTGTATGCATGTATGTTGATATTCTTCCTATTACAAGCTGTATACATGTATGTTGATATTCTTCTTATTACAAGCTGTATATATGTGTGTTGATATTCTTCTTATTACAAGCTGTATACATGTATGTTGATATTCTTCTTATTACAAGCTGTATACATGTATGTTGATACTCTTTTTATTACAAGCTGCATACATGTATGTTGATATTCTTCTTATTACAAGCTGTTATACATGTGTGTTGATATTCTTCTTATTACAAGCTGTATACATGTATGTTGATATTCTTCTTATTACAAGCTGTATGCATGTATGTTGATATTCTTCTTATTACAAGAGATATACATGTATGTTGATATTCTTCGTATTACAAGCTGTATACATGTATGTTGATACTCTTCTTATTACAAGCTGCATACATGTATGTTGATATTCTTCTTATTACAAGCTGTATACATGTATGTTCATATTCTTCTTATTACAAGCTGTATTCATGTATGTTGATATTCTTCCTATTACAATCTGTATACATGTATGTTGATACTCTTCTTATTACAAGCTGCATACATGTATGTTGATATTCTTCTTATTACAAGCTGTATACATGTATGTTGATACTCTTCTTATTACAAGCTGCATACATGTATATTGTTATTCTTCTTATTACAAGCTGTATGCATGTATGTTGATATTCTTCCTATTACAATCTGTATACATGTATGTTGATATTGTTCTTATTACAAGCTGCATACTTGTATGTTGATATTCTTCTTATTACAAGCTGTATGCATGTATGTTGATACTCTTCTTATTACAAGCTGTATACATGTATGTTGATACTCTTCTTATTACAAGCTGTATACATGTATGGTGATATTCTTCTTATTACGAGCTGTTATACATGTATGTTGATATTCTTCTTATTACAAGCTGTTATGCATGTATGTTGATATTCTTCTTATTGCAAGCTGTATGCATGTATGTTGATTATCTTCTTATTACAAGCTGTATACATATATGTTGATATTCTTCTTATTACAAGCTGTATGCATGTTATATGTTATTCAGCTATCAGACAGGGTATATAATGTGACATTCCCGGCTTAGGATCTATATTCCCTGAGGCGCAGCCGAAGGGAATATACATCATAGGCCGGAAATGTCACATTATATACCCTGTCTGATAGCTGAATAACAGATATATGAAGGATTTAACCATTTTTTTTTTAAATACAACATCCAACTGTATTAAATAAATTTGCCTCTTTTATTTTCAATTTTCGTATCTCTAGATGTCCGTTTCCGTACCTTTGACGTCATTCTTCAATGACGTCAAAATATGTGTCACGTCATGTTTCATGTATAGGGTGTCTCATGAAGGAAAATACTGTACTAAATTTCTAAGTCAATACAGTTTCATATGTAGTAAATTTTATCAACTTTATAAATATAACATTAATATATCACATAACAAAACAACGGGTTTGCGAAACAGTTTCAATAATTTAAATGTTAACTACATGTAAATAAAACCTTGGTGTGGCCCCATGACGTCGACAATTTTCAAGCTCAACGTTTTATTTATTTGTTATGGCACTGCCGTGGAACATAGGAGTTTGCTGAATCGTTCAGGTATTTGTGACGGAATTAACCGTTGTAATTTTTTGTTCGTGCAGCCGTTTTGAGTATAAAAACAGCATTTAATTTGGTAAAAATACATTTATTATCCCATATTATACCATTGATTCAGTGAAGCGTAATGTTTTGTCGTCCATGTTTTAATCGTTCTTGTGGACTGAAATATATACCCCGTCTGTTTTCCGAATATATGCTGACATTCAGTGCTGAAGAACCAATGAAAATATGTGTAACAAACTAAATCCGTAATATACATGTATGTTGATATTCTTCCTTTTACAAGCTGTATACATGTATGTTGATATTCTTCTTATCAGAAGCTGTGCACATGTATGTTGATATTCTTCTTATTACAAGCTGTATACATGTATGTTAATATTCTTCCTATTACAAGCTGTATACATGTATGTTGATATTCTTCTTATTACGAGCTGCTATACATGTATGTTGATATTCTTCTTATTAGAAGCTGTGCACATGTATGTTGATATTCTTCTTATTACAAGCTGTATACATGTATGTTGATACTCTTCGTATTACAAGCTGCATACATGTATGTTGATATTCTTCTTATTACGAGCTGCTATACATGTATGTTGATATTCTTCTTATTACAAGCTGTTATACATGTATGTTGATATTCTTCTTATTACAAGCTGTATGCATATATGTTGATATTCTTCTTATTACAAGTTGTATGCATGTATGTTGATATTCTTCTTATTACAAGCTGTATACATGTATGTTGATATTCTTCCTATTACAAGCTGTATACATGTATGTTGATATTCTTCTTATTACAAGCTGTATACATGTGTGTTGATATTCTTCTTATTACAAGCGGTATACATGTATGTTGATATTCTTCTTATTACAAGCTGTTATACATGTGTGTTGATATTCTTCTTATTACAAGCTGTATACATGTATGTTTATATTCTCCTTATTACAAGCTGTTATACATGTGTGTTGATATTCTTCTTATTACAATCTGTATACAGGTATGTTGATATTCTTCTTATTACAAGCTGTATGCATGTATGTTGATATTCTTCTTATTACAAGAGATATACATGTATGTTGATATTCTTCTTATTACAAGCTGTATACATGTATGTTGATATTCTTCCTATTACAATCTGTATACATGTATGTTGATACTCTTCTTATAAAAGCTGCATACATGTATGTTGATATTCTTCTTATTACAAGCTGTATACATGTATGTTGATACTCTTCTTATTACAAGCTGCATACATGTATGTTGATATTCTTCTTATTACAAGCTGTATACATGTATGTTCATATTCTTCTTATTACAAGCTGTATACATGTATGTTGATACTCTTCTTATTACAAGCTGCATACATGTATGTTGATATTCTTCTTATTACAAGCTGTATACATGTATGTTGATACTCTTCTTATTACAAGCTGCATACATGTATGTTGATATTCTTCTTATTACAAGCTGTATATATGTATGTTGATATTCTTCTTATTAGAAGCTGTGCACATGTATGTTGATATTCTTCTTATTACAAGCTGTATACATGTATGTTAATATTCTTCCTATTACAAGCTGTATACATGTGTGTTGATACTCTTCTTATTACAAGCTGCATACATGTATGTTGATATTCTTCTTATTACAAGCTGTATATATGTATGTTGATATTCTTCTTATTAGAAGCTGTGCACATGTATGTTGATATTCTTCTTATTACAAGCTGTATACATGTATGTTAATATTCTTCTTATTACAAGCTGTATACATGTATGTTGATACTCTTCGTATTACAAGCTGCATACATGTATGTTGATATTCGTCTTATTACAAGCTGTATACATGTATGTTGATATTCTTCTTATTACGAGCTGTATGCATGTCTGTTGATATTCTTTCTATTACAAGCTGTATGCATGTATGTTGATATTCTTCTTATTACAAGCTGTATGCATGTATGTTGATATTCTTCTTATTACAAGCTGTATACATGTATGTTGATATTCTTCCTATTACAAGCTGTATACATGTATGTTGATATTCTTCTTATTACAAGCTGTATACATGTGTGTTGATATTCTTCTTATTACAAGCTGTATACCTGTATGTTGATATTCTTCTTATTACAAGCTGTATACATGTATGTTGATACTCTTCTTATTACAAGCTGCATACATGTATGTTGATATTCTTCTTATTACAAGCTGTTATACATGTGTGTTGATATTCTTCTTATTACAAGCTGTATGCATGTATGTTGATATTCTTCTTATTACAAGAGATATACATGTATGTTGATATTCTTCTTATTACAAGCTGTATACATGTATGTTGATATTCTTCCTATTACAATCTGTATACATGTATGTTGATACTCTTCTTAATACAAGCTGTATACATGTATGTTGATACTCTTCTTATTACAAGCTGCATACATGTATGTTGATACTCTTCTTATTACAAACTGTATACATATATGTTGATATTCTTCTTATTACAAGCTGTATACATGTATGTTGATATTCTTCTTATTACAAGCTGCATACATGTCTGTTGATATTCTTCTTATTACAAGCTGCATACATGTATGTTGATATTTTTACTATTACAATCTGTATACATGTATGTTGATATTCTTCTTATTACAAGCTGCATACATGTATGTTGATACTCTTCTTATTACAAACTGTATACATGTATGTTGATATTCTTCCTATTACAATCTGTATACATGTATGTTGATATTCTTCTTATTACAAGCTGCATACATGTATGTTGATATTCTTCTTATTACAAGCTGTATACATGTATGTTGACACTCTTCTTATTACAAGCTGTATACATGTATGTTCATATTCTTCCTATTACAATCTGTATACATGTATGTTGATATTCTTCTTATTACAAGCTGTATGCATGTATGTTGATACTCTTCTTAATACAAGCTGTATACATGTATGTTGATATTCTTCTTATTACAAGCTGTATACATGTGTGTTGATATTCTTCTTATTACAAGCTGTATACATGTATGTTGATACTCTTCTTATTACAAGCTGTATACATGTATGGTGATATTCTTCTTATTACGAGCTGTTATACATGTATGTTGATATTCTTCTTATTACAAGTTGTATACATGTATGTTGATATTCTTCTTATTACAAGCTGTATACATGTATGTTTATATTCTTCTTATTACAAGCTGCATACATGTATGTTGATATTCTTCTTATTACAAGCTGTATACATGTATGTTCATATTCTTCTTATTACAAGCTGCATACATGTATGTTGATATTCTTCTTATTACAAGCTGTATACATGTATGTTCATATTCTTCTTATTACAAGCTGTATACATGTATGGTGATATTCTTCTTATTACGAGCTGTTATACATGTATGTTGATATTCTTCTTATTACAAGCTGTATACATGTATGTTGATACTCTTCTTATTACAAGCTGCATACATGTATGTTGATATTCTTCCTATTACAATCTGTATACATGTATGTTGATATTCTTCTTATTACAAGCTGTATACATGTATGTTGATACTCTTCTTATTACAAGCTGCATACATGTATATTGTTATTCTTCTTATTACAAGCTGTATGCATGTATGTTGATATTCTTCCTATTACAATCTGTATACATGTATGTTGATATTCTTCTTATTACAAGCTGCATACTTTTATGTTGATACTCTTCTTATTACAAGCTGCATACATGTATGTTGATATTCTTGTTATTACAAGCTGTATACATGTATGTTGATACTCTTCTTATTACAAGCTGCATACATGTATGTTGATACTCTTCTTATTACAAGCTGCATACATGTATGTTGATATTCCTCCTATTACAAGCTGTATACATGTATGTTGATATTCTTCTTATTACAAGCTGCATACTTGTATGTTGATATTCTTCTTATTACAAGCTGTATACATGTATGTTGATACTCTTCTTATTACAAGCTGTATACATGTATGTTGATACTCTTCTTATTACAAGCTGCATACATGTATGTTGATATTCTTGTTTTTACAAGCTGTATACATGTATGTTGATACTCTTCTTATTACAAGCTGCATACATGTATGTTGATACTCTTCTTATTACAAGCTGCATACATGTATGTTGATATTCCTCCTATTACAAGCTGTATACATGTATGTTGATATTCTTCTTATTACAAGCTGCATACTTGTATGTTGATATTCTTCTTATTACAAGCTGTATACATGTATGTTGATACTCTTCTTATTACAAGCTGTATACATGTATGTTGATACTCTTCTTATTACAAGCTGTATACATGTATGGTGATATTCTTCTTATTACGAGCTGTTATACATGTATGTTGATATTCTTCTTATTACAAGCTGTTATGCATGTATGTTGATATTCTTCTTATTGCAAGCTGTATGCATGTATGTTGATATTCTTCTTATTACAAGCTGTATACATATATGTTGATATTCTTCTTATTACAAGCTGTATGCATGTTATATGTTATTCAGCTATCAGACAGGGTATATAATGTGACATTCCCGGCTTAGGATCTATATTCCCTGAGGCGCAGCCGAAGGGAATATACATCATAGGCCGGAAATGTCACATTATATACCCTGTCTGATAGCTGAATAACAGATATATGAAGGATTTAACCATTTTTTTTTTAAATACAACATCCAACTGTATTAAATAAATTTGCCTCTTTTATTTTCAATTTTCGTATCTCTAGATGTCCGTTTCCGTACCTTTGACGTCATTCTTCAATGACGTCAAAATATGTGTCACGTCATGTTTCATGCATAGGGTGTCTCATGAAAGAAAATACTGTACTAAATTTCTAAGTCTATACAGTTTCATATGTAGTAAATTTTATCAACTTTATAAAGATAACATTAATATATCACATAACAAAACAACGGGTTTGCGAAACAGTTTCAATAATTTAAATGTTAACTACATGTAAATAAAACCTTGGTGTGGCCCCATGACGTCGAAAATTTTCAAGGCTCAACGTTTTGTTTATTTGTTATGGCACTGCCGTGGAACATAGGAGTTTGCTGAATCGTTCAGGTATTTGTGACGGAATTAACCGTTGTAATTTTTTGTTCGTGCAGCCGTTTTGAGAATAAAAACAGCATTTAATTTGGTAAAAATACATTTATTATCCCATATTATACCATTGATTCAGTGAAGCGTAATGTTTTGTCGTCCATGTTTTAATCGTTCTTGTGGACTGAAATATATACCCCGTCTGTTTTCCGAATATATGCTGACATTCAGTGCTGAAGAACCAATGAAAATATGTGTAACAAACTAAATCCGTAATATACATGTATGTTGATATTCTTCCTTTTACAAGCTGTATACATGTATGTTGATATTCTTCTTATTAGAAGCTGTGCACATGTATGTTGATATTCTTCTTATTACAAGCTGTATACATGTATGTTAATATTCTTCCTATTACAAGCTGTATACATGTGTGTTGATATTCTTCTTATTACAAGCTGTATACATGTATGTTGATATTCTTCTTATTACGAACTGCTATACATGTATGTTGATATTCTTCTTATTACAAGCTGTTATACATGTATGTTGATATTCTTCTTATTACAAGCTGTATGCATATATGTTGATATTCTTCTTATTACAAGTTGTATGCATGTATGTTGATATTCTTCTTATTACAAGCTGTATACATGTATGTTGATATTCTTCCTATTACAAGCTGTATGCATGTATGTTGATATTCTTCTTATTACAAGCTGTATACATGTGTGTTGATATTCTTCTTATTACAAGCGGTATACATGTATGTTGATATTCTTCTTATTACAAGCTGTTATACATGTGTGTTGATATTCTTCTTATTACAAGCTGTATACATGTATGTTGATATTCTTCTTATTACAAGCTGTATGCATGTATGTTGATATTCTTCTTATTACAAGAGATATACATGTATGTTGATATTCTTCTTATTACAAGCTGTATACATGTATGTTGATATTCTTCCTATTACAATCTGTATACATGTATGTTGATACTCTTCTTATTACAAGCTGCATACATGTATGTTGATATTCTTCTTATTACAAGCTGTATACATGTATGTTGATATTCTTCTTATTACAAGCTGTATGCATGTATGTTGATATTCTTCTTATTACAAGAGATATACATGTATGTTGATACTCTTCTTATTACAAGCTGCATACATGTATGTTGATATTCTTCTTATTACAATCTGTATACATGTATGTTGATACTCTTCTTATTACAAGCTGCATACATGTATGTTGATATTCTTCTTATTACAAGCTGTATGCATGTATGTTGATACTCTTCTTATTACAGGCTGCATACATGTATGTTGATATTCTTCTTATTACAAGCTGCATACATGTATGTTGATATTCTTCTTATTAGAAGCTGTGCACATGTATGTTGATATTCTTCTTATTACAAGCTGTATACATGTATGTTAATATTCTTCCTATTACAAGCTGTATACATGTATGTTGATACTCTTCTTATTACAAGCTGTATACATGTATGTTGATACTCTTCGTATTACAAGCTGCATACATGTATGTTGATATTCTTCTTATTACAAGCTGTATACATGTATGTTGATATTCTTCTTATTACGAGTTGTATGCATGTATGTTGATATTCTTTCTATTACAAGCTGTATGTATGTATGTTGATATTCTTCTTATTACAAGCTGTATGCATGTATGTTGATATTCTTCTTATTACAAGCTGTATACATGTATGTTGATATTCTTCCTATTACAAGCTGTATGCATGTATGTTGATATTCTTCTTATTACAAGCTGTATACATGTGTGTTGATATTCTTCTTATTACAAGCTGTATACATGTATGTTGATATTCTTCTTATTACAAGCTGTATACATGTATGTTGATACTCTTCTTATTACAAGCTGCATACATGTATGTTGATATTCTTCTTATTACAAGCTGTTATACATGTGTGTTGATATTCTTCTTATTACAAGCTGTATACATGTATGTTGATATTCTTCTTATTACAAGCTGTATGCATGTATGTTGATATTCTTCTTATTACAAGAGATATACATGTATGTTGATATTCTTCTTATTACAAGCTGTATACATGTATGTTGATATTCTTCCTATTACAATCTGTATACATGTATGTTGATACTCTTCTTATTACAAGCTGCATACATGTATGTTGATATTCTTGTTATTACAAGCTGTATACATGTATGTTGATACTCTTCTTATTACAAGCTGTATGCATGTATGTTGATATTCTTCTTATTACAAGCTGTATACATGTATGTTGATATTCCTCCTATTACAAGCTGTATACATGTATGTTGATATTCTTCTTATTACAAGCTGCATACTTGTATGTTGATATTCTTCTTATTACAAGCTGTATACATGTATGTTGATACTCTTCTTATTACAAGCTGTATACATGTATGTTGATACTCTTCTTATTACAAGCTGTATACATGTATGGTGATATTCTTCTTATTACGAGCTGTTATACATGTATGTTGATATTCTTCTTATTACAAGCTGTTATGCATGTATGTTGATATTCTTCTTATTGCAAGCTGTATGCATGTATGTTGATATTCTTCTTATTACAAGCTGTATACATATATGTTGATATTCTTCTTATTACAAGCTGTATGCATGTTATATGTTATTCAGCTATCAGACAGGGTATATAATGTGACATTCCCGGCTTAGGATCTATATTCCCTGAGGCGCAGCCGAAGGGAATATACATCATAGGCCGGAAATGTCACATTATATACCCTGTCTGATAGCTGAATAACAGATATATGAAGGATTTAACCTTTTTTTTCTTAAATACAACATCCAACTGTATTAAATAAATTTGCCTCTTTTATTTTCAATTTTCGTATCTCTAGATGTCCGTTTCCGTACCTTTGACGTCATTCTTCAATGACGTCAAAATATGTGTCACGTCATGTTTCATGTATAGGGTGTCTCATGAAGGAAAATACTTTACTAAATTTCTAAGTCAATACAGTTTCATATGTAGTAAATTTTATCAACTTTATAAATATAACATTAATATATCACATAACAAAGCAACGGGTTTGAGAAACAGTTTCAATAATTTAAATGTTAACTACATGTAAATAAAACCTTGGTGTGGCCCCATGACGTCGAAAATTTTCAAGGCTCAACGTTTTGTTTATTTGTTATGGCACTGCCGTGGAACATAGGAGTTTGCTGAATCGTTCAGGTATTTGTGACGGAATTAACCGTCGTAATATTTTTTTGTTCGTGCAACCGTTTTGAGTATAAAAACAGCATTTAATTTGGTAAAAATACATTTATTATACCGTATTATACCATTGATTCAGTGAAGCGTAATGTTTTGTCGTCCATGTTTTAATCATTTTTGTGGACTGAAATAAATACCCCGTCTGTTTTCCGAAAAATATATGCTGACATTCAGTGCTGAAGAACCAATGAAAATATGTGTAACAAACTAAATCCGTAATATACATGTATGTTGATTTTCTTCCTATTACAAGCTGTATGCATGTATGTTGATACTCTTCTTATTACAAGCTGCATACATGTATGTTGATATTCTTCTTATTACAAGCTGTATACATGTATGTTGATATTCTTCTTATTACAAGCTGTATGCATGTATGTTGATACTCTTCTTATTACAAGCTGCATACATGTATGTTGATATTTTTCTTATTACAAGCTGTATACATGTATGTTGATATTCTTCTTATTACAAGGTGTTATACATGTGTGTTGATATTCTTCTTATTACAAGCTGTATACATGTATGTTGATATTCTTCTTATTACAAGCTGTATGCATGTATGTTGACGTTCTTCTTATTACAAACTGTTATACATGTGTGTTGATATTCTTCTTATTACAAGCTGTATACATGTATGTTGATATTCTTCTTATTACAATCTGTATACATGTATGTTGATACTCTTCTTAGTACAAGCTGTATGCATGTATGTTGATGTTCTTCTTATTACAAACTGTTATACATGTGTGTTGATATTCTTCTTATTACAAGCTGTATACATGTATGTTGATATTCTTCTTATTACAAGCTGTATGCATGTATGTTGATATTCTTCTTATTACAAGCTGTATACATGTGTGTTGATATTCTTCTTATTACAAGCTGTATACATATATGTTGATATTCTTCTTATTACAAGCTGCATACATGTATGTTGATATTCTTCTTATTACAAGCTGTATACATGTATGTTGATATTCTTCTTATTACAAGCTGTATGCATGTATGTTGATATTCTTCTTATTACAAGCTGTATACATGTGTGTTGATATTCTTTTTATTACAAACTGTTATACATGTGTGTTGATATTCTTCTTATTACAAGCTGTATACATGTATGTTGATATTCTTCTTATTACAAACTGTATGCATGTATGTTGATATTCTTCTTATTACAAGCTGTATACATGTATATTGTTATTCTTCTTATTACAAGCTGTATACATGTATGTTAATATTCTTCCTATTACAAGCTGCATACATGTATGTTGATATTCTTCTTATTACAAGCTGTATACATGTATGTTCATATTCTTCTTATTACAAGCTGTATGCATGTATGTTGATATTCCTCCTATTACAATCTGTATACATGTATGTTGAAATTCTTCTTATTACAAGCTGTATACATGTATGTTGATATTCTTCTTATTACAAGCTGCATACATGTATGTTGATATTCTTCTTATTACAAGCTGTATGCATGTATGTTGATACTCTTCTTATTACAAGCTATATGCATGTATGTTGATATTCTTCTTATTACAAGCTGTATATATGTATGTTGATATTCTTCTTATTACAAGCTGTATACATGTATGTTGATACTCTTCTTATTACAAGCTGCATACATGTATATTGTTATTCTTCTTATTACAAGCTGTATACATGTATGTTAATATTCTTCCTATTACAAGCTGCATACATGTATGTTGATATTCTTCTTATTACAAGCTGTATACATGTATGTTCATATTCTTCTTATTACAAGCTGTATGCATGTATGTTGATATTCCTCCTATTACAATCTGTATACATGTATGTTGAAATTCTTCTTATTACAAGCTGCATACTTGTATGTTGATATTCTTCTTATTACAAGCTGTATACATGTATGTTGATACTCTTCTTATTACAAGCTGTATACATGTATGTTGATACTCTTCTTATTACAAGCTGTATACATGTATGGTGATATTCTTCTTATTACGAGCTGTTATACATATATGTTGATATTCTTCTTATTACAAGCTGTTATGCATGTATGTTGATATTCTTCTTATTGCAAGCTGTATGCATGTATGTTGATATTCTTCTTATTACAAGCTGTATACATATATGTTGATATTCTTCTTATTACAAGCTGTATGCATGTTATATGTTATTCAGCTATCAGACAGGGTATATAATGTGACATTCCCGGCTTAGGATCTATATTCCCTGAGGCGCAGCCGAAGGGAATATACATCATAGGCCGGAAATGTCACATTATATACCCTGTCTGATAGCTGAATAACAGATATATGAAGGATTTAACCATTTTTTTTTTAAATACAACATCCAACTGTATTAAATAAATTTGCCTCTTTTATTTTCAATTTTCGTATCTCTAGATGTCCGTTTCCGTACCTTTGACGTCATTCTTCAATGACGTCAAAATATGTGTCACGTCATGTTTCATGTATAGGGTGTCTCATGAAGGAAAATACTGTACTAAATTTCTAAGTCAATACAGTTTCATATGTAGTAAATTTTATCAACTTTATAAATATAACATTAATATATCACATAACAAAACAACGGGTTTGCGAAACAGTTTCAATAATTTAAATGTTAACTACATGTAAATAAAACCTTGGTGTGGCCCCATGACGTCGAAAATTTTCAAGGCTCAACGTTTTGTTTATTTGTTATGGCACTGCCGTGGAACATAGGAGTTTGCTGAATCGTTCAGGTATTTGTGACGGAATTAACCGTCGTAATATTTTTTTGTTCGTGCAACCGTTTTGAGTATAAAAACAGCATTTAATTTGGTAAAAATACATTTATTATACCGTATTATACCATTGATTCAGTGAAGCGTAATGTTTTGTCGTCCATGTTTTAATCATTTTTGTGGACTGAAATAAATACCCCGTCGCTTTTCCGAAAAATATATGCTGACATTCAGTGCTGAAGAACCAATGAA
Source organism: Bathymodiolus septemdierum (assembly GCA_963383655.1). Classification (NCBI taxonomy): domain Eukaryota; kingdom Metazoa; phylum Mollusca; class Bivalvia; order Mytilida; family Modiolidae; genus Bathymodiolus; species Bathymodiolus septemdierum. Next base: position 6,266,518 of record OY726529.1, on the reverse strand, counting down.
AATATGTGTAACAAACTAAATCCGTAATATACATGTATGTTGATTTTCTTCCTATTACAAGCTGTATGCATGTATGTTGATACTCTTCTTATTACAAGCTGCATACATGTATGTTGATATTCTTCTTATTACAAGCTGTATACATGTGTGTTGATATTCTTCTTATTACAAGCTGTATACATGTATGTTGATATTCTTCTTATTACAAGCTGTATACATGTGTGTTGATATTCTTCTTATTACAAACTGTTATACATGTATGTTGATATTCTTCTTATTACAAGCTGTATGCATGTATGTTGAATTTCTTCCTATTACAAGCTGTATACATGTATGTTGATACTCTTCTTATTACAAGCTGCATACATGTATGTTGATATTCTTCTTATTACAAGCTGTATACATGTATGTTGATATTCTTCTTATTACAAGCTGTATACATGTGTGTTGATATTCTTCTTATTACAAACTGTTATACATGTGTGTTGATATTCTTCTTATTACAAGCTGTATACATGTATGTTGATATTCTTCTTATTACAAGCTGTATGCATGTATGTTGATATTCTTCTTATTACAAGCTGTATGCATGTATGTTGATATTCTTCTTAATACAAGCTGTATGCATGTATGTTGATATTCTTCTTATTACAAGCTGTATACATGTGTGTTGATATTCTTCTTATTACAAGCTGTATACATGTGTGTTGATATTCTTCTTATTACAAGCTGTATACATGTGTGTTGATATTCTTCTTATTACAAGCTGTATGCATGTATGTTGATATTCTTCTTATTACAAGCTGTATACATGTGTGTTGATATTCTTCTTATTACAAGCTGTATACATGTATGTTGATATTCTTCTTATTACAAGCTGTATACATGTATGTTGATATTCTTCTTATTACAAGCTGTATACATGTATGTTGATATTCTTCTTATTACAAGCTGTATACATGTGTGTTGATATTCTTCTTATTACAAGCTGTTATACAGGTATGTTGATATTCTTCTTATTACAAGCTGTATACATGTATGTTGATATTCTTCTTATTACAAGCTGTATGCATGTATGTTGATATTCTTCTTATTACAATCTGTATACATGTATGTTGATATTCTTCTTATTACAAGCTGTATACATGTATGTTGATATTCTTCTTATTACAAGCTGTATATATGTATGTTGATACTCTTCTTATTACAAGCGGCATACATGTATGTTGATATTCTTCTTATTACAAGCTGTATACAGGTATGTTGATATTCTTCTTATTACAAGTTGTATACATGTATGCTGATATTCTTCTTATTACAAGCTGTATACATGTATGCTGATACTCTTCTTATTACAAGCTGCATACATGTATGTTGATATTCTTCTTATTACAAGCTGTATACATGTATGTTGATATTCTTCTTATTACAAGCTGTATACATGTATGCTGATACTCTTCTTATTACAAGCTGTATACATGTATGTTGATATTCTTCTTATTACAAGCTGTATACATGTATGTTGATATTCTTCTTATTACAAGCTGTATACATGTATGTTGACGTTCTTCTTAGTACAAGCTGTATATATGTATGTTGATACTCTTCTTATTACAAGCGGCATACATGTATGTTGATATTCTTCTTATTACAAGCTGTTATACATGTATGTTGATATTCTTCTTATTACAAGCTGTATGCAGGTATGTTGATATTCTTCTTATTACGAGCTGTTATACATGTATGTTGATATTCTTCTTATTACAAGTTGTATACATGTATGTGAATACTGTTCTTATTACAAGCTGCATACATGTATGTTGATATTCTTCTTATTACAAGCTGTTATACATGTATGTTGATATTCTTCTTATTACATGCTGTATACATGTATGTTGAAATTTTTTTTATTACAAGCTGTATACATGTATGTTGATACTCTTCTTATTACAAGCTGTATATATGTATGTTGATATTCTTCTTATTACAAGCTGTATGCATGTATGTTTATATTCTTCTTATTACAAGCTGTATACATGTATGTTGATATTCTTCTTATTACCAGCTGTTATACATGTATGTTGATATTCTTCTTATTACATGCTGTATACATGTATGTTGATATTTTTTTTATTACAAGCTGTATACATCTATGTTGATATTCTTGTTATTACAAGCTGTATTCATGTATGTTGATATTCTTCTTATTACAAGATGTATGCATGTACCGGTATGTTGATACTCTTCTTATTACAAGCTGTATACAGGTATGTTGATATTTTTTTTATTACAAACTGTATACATGTATGTTGATACTCTTCTTATTACAAGCTGTATATATGTATGTTGATATTCTTCTTATTACAAGCTGTATGCATGTATGTTTATATTCTTCTTATTACAATATGTATGCATGTACCGGTATGTTGATACTCTTCTTATTACAAGCTGTATACATGTATGTTGATATTCTTCTTATTACAAGCTGTATACATGTATGTTGATATTCTTCTTATTACAAGCTGTATACATGTATGTTGATATTCTTCTTATTACAAGCTGTATACATGTATGTTGATATTCTTCTTATTACAAGATGTATGCATGTATGTTGATATTCTTCTTATTACAAGCTGTATACATGTATGTTAATATTCTTCTTATTACAAGCTGTATACATGTATGCTGATACTCTTCTTATTACAAGATGTATGCATGTATGTTGATATTCTTCTTATTACGAGCTGTATACATGTATGTTGATATTCTTCTTATTACAAGCTGTATGCATGTATGTTGATATTCTTCTTATTACAAGCTGTATACATGTATGTTGATATTCTTCTTATTACAAGCTGTATACATGTATGTTGACGTTCTTCTTAGTACAAGCTATTATACATGTATGTTGATATTCTTTTTATTACAAGCTGTTATGCATGTATGTTGATATTCTTCTTATTGCAAGCTGTATGCATGTATGTTGATATTCTTCTTATTACAAGCTGTATGCATGTATGTTGATATTCTTCTTATTGCAAGCTGTATACATGTATGTATATATTCTTCTTATTACAAGCTGTATACATGTATGTTGATATTCTTCTTATTACAAGCTGTATGCAGGTATGTTGATATTCTTCTTATTACGAGCTGTTATACATGTATGTTGATATTCTTCTTATTACAAGCTGTATACATGTATGTGAATACTCTTCTTATTACAAGCTGCATACATGTATGTTGATATTCTTCTTATTACAAGCTGTTATACATGTATGTTGATATTGTTCTTATTACATGCTGTATACATGTATGTTGATATTTTTTTTATTACAAGCTGTATACATCTATGTTGATATTCTTCTTATTACAAGCTGTATTCATGTATGTTGATATTCTTCTTATTACAAGATGTATGCATGTACCGGTATGTTGATACTCTTCTTATTACAAGCTGTATACATGTATGTTGATATTCTTCTTATTACAAGCTGTATACATGTATGTTGATATTCTTCTTATTACAAGCTGTATACATGTATGTTGATATTCTTCTTATTACAAGCTGTATACATGTATGTTGATATTCTTCTTATTACAAGCTGTATACATGTATGCTGATACTCTTCTTATTACAAGATGTATGCATGTATGTTGATATTCTTCTTATTACAAGCTGTATACATGTATGTTGATATTCTTCTGATTACAAACTGTATACATGTATGTTGATATTCTTCTTATTACAAGCTGTATACATGTATGCTGATATTCTTCTTATTACAAGATGTATGCATGTATGTTGATATTCTTCTTATTACAAGCTGTATACATGTATGTTGATATTCTTCTTATTACAAGCTGTATACATGTATGTTGGTATTCTTCTTATTACAAGCTGTATACATGTATGTTGGTATTCTTCTTATTACAAGCTGTATACATGTATGTTGATATTCTTCTTATTACAAGCTGTATACATGTATGTTGGTATTCTTCTTATTACAAGCTGTATACATGTATGTTGGTATTCTTCTTATTGCAAGATGTATACATGTATGTTGGTATTCTTCTTATTACAAGCTGTATACATGTATGTTGATATTCTTCTTATTACAAGCTGTATACATGTACGTTGATATTCTTCTTATTACAAGCTGTATACATGTATGTTGATATTCTTCTTATTACAAGCTGTATTCATGTATGTTGGTATTCTTCTTATTACAAGCTGTATACATGTATGTTGGTATTCTTCTTATTACAAGCTGTATACATGTATGTTGATATTCTTCTTATTACAAGCTGTATACATGTATGTTGTTATTCTTCTTATTACAAGCTGTATACATGTATGTTGGTATTCTTCTTATTACAAGCTGTATACATGTATGTTGGTATTCTTCTTATTACAAGCTGTATACATGTATGTTGATATTCTTCTTATTACAAGCTGTATACATGTATGTTGGTATTCTTCTTATTACAAGCTGTATGCATGTATGTTGGTATTCTTCTTATTACAAGCTGTATACATGTATGTTGATATTCTTCTTATTACAAGCTGTATACATGTATGTTGGTATTCTTCTTATTACAAGCTGTATACATGTATGTTGGTATTCTTCTTATTACAAGCTGTATACATGTATGTTGGTATTCTTCTTATTACAAGCTGTATACATGTATGTTGGTATTCTTCTTATTACAAGCTGTATACATGTATGTTGATATTCTTCTTATTACAAGCTGTATACATGTATGTTGATATTCTTCTTATTACAAGCTGTATACATGTATGTTGGTATTCTTCTTATTACAAGCTGTATACATGTATGTTGGTATTCTTCTTATTACAAGCTGTATACATGTATGTTGGTATTCTTCTTATTACAAGCTGTATACATGTATGTTGGTATTCTTCTTATTACAAGCTGTATACATGTATGTTGGTATTCTTCTTATTACAAGCTGTATACATGTATGTTGGTATTCTTCTTATTACAAGCTGTATACATGTATGTTGGTATTCTTCTTATTACAAGCTGTATACATGTATGTTGGTATTCTTCTTATTACAAGCTGTATACATGTATGTTGGTATTCTTCTTATTACAAGCTGTATACATGTATGTTGGTATTCTTCTTATTACAAGCTGTATACATGTATGTTGGTATTCTTCTTATTACAAGCTGTATACATGTATGTTGGTATTCTTCTTATTACAAGCTGTATACATGTATGTTGGTATTCTTCTTATTACAAGCTGTATACATGTATGTTGGTATTCTTCTTATTACAAGCTGTATACATGTATGTTGGAATTCTTCTTATTACAAGCTGTATACATGTATGTTGGTTTTCTTCTTATTACAAGCTGTATACATGTATGTTGGTATTCTTCTTATTACAAGCTGTATACATGTATGTTGGTATTCTTCTTATTACAAGCTGTATACATGTATGTTGGTATTCTTCTTATTACAAGCTGTATACATGTATGTTGGTATTCTTCTTATTACAAGCTGTATACATGTATGTTGGTATTCTTCTTATTACAAGCTGTATACATGTATGTTTGTATTCTTCTTATTACAAGCTGTATACATGTATGTTGGTATTCTTCTTATTACAAGCTGTATACATGTATGTTGGTATTCTTCTTATTACAAGCTGTATACATGTATGTTGGTATTCTTCTTATTACAAGCTGTATACATGTATGTTGGTATTCTTCTTATTACAAGCTGTATACATGTATGTTGGTATTCTTCTTATTACAAGCTGTATACATGTATGTTGGTATTCTTCTTATTACAAGCTGTATACATGTATGTTGGTATTCTTCTTATTACAAGCTGTATACATGTATGTTGGTATTCTTCTTATTACAAGCTGTATACATGTATGTTGGTATTCTTCTTATTACAAGCTGTATACATGTATGTTGGTATTATTCTTATTACAAGCTGTATACATGTATGTTGATATTCTTCTTATTACAAGCTGTATACATGTATGTTGATATTCTTCTTATTACAAGCTGTATACATGTATGTTGGTATTCTTCTTATTACAAGCTGTATACATGTATGTTGGTATTCTTCTTATTACAAGCTGTATACATGTATGTTGGTATTCTTCTTATTACAAGCTGTATACATGTATGTTGATATTCTTCTTATTACAAGCTGTATACATGTATGTTGGTATTCTTCTTATTACAAGCTGTATACATGTATGTTGGTATTCTTCTTATTACAAGCTGTATACATGTATGTTGGTATTCTTCTTATTACAAGCTGTATACATGTATGTTGGTATTCTTCTTATTACAAGCTGTATACATGTATGTTGGTATTCTTCTTATTACAAGCTGTATACATGTATGTTGGTGTTCTTCTTATTACAAGCTGTATACATGTATGTTGGTATTCTTCTTATTACAAGCTGTATACATGTATGTTGATATTCTTCTTATTACAAGCTGTATGCATGTATGCTGGTATTCTTCTTATTACAAGCTGTATACATGTATGTTGGTATTCTTCTTATTACAAGCTGTATACATGTATGTTGGTATTCTTCTTATTACAAGCTGTATACATGTATGTTGGTATTCTTCTTATTACAAGCTGTATGCATGTATGTTGGTATTCTTCTTATTACAAGCTGTATACATGTATGTTGGTATTCTTCTTATTACAAGCTGTATACATGTATGTTGATATTCTTCTTATTACAAGCTGTATACATGTATGTTGATATTCTTCTTATTACAAGCTGTATACATGTATGTTGGTATTCTTCTTATTACAAGCTGTATACATGTATGTTGGTATTCTTCTTATTACAAGCTGTATACATGTATGTTGGTATTCTTCTTATTACAAGCTGTATACATGTATGTTGATATTCTTCTTATTACAAGCTGTATACATGTATGTTGGTATTCTTCTTATTACAAGCTGTATACATGTATGTTGGTATTCTTCTTATTACAAGCTGTATACATGTATGTTGATATTCTATTGTAGTGAAAACGTAGATATCAAATTTAGTGCGCACGATGCGTTTCTAGAATAACCTTCATCAAAGTCGAAAGATTGGAAAGTCAAATAATTTAAAAGCATGTAAGCACTAGGAGGAAGAATATCAAAGAGATAAGATAGGCAATAATAGGTCAACTAAGACTGATGGGAAAGGTCAACTAAGACTGAGGGGAAAGTCGTTAGTTTTTACAAAAACAACATTACTTAGAAACTATAGATTTCGATAATAAACTTATTTATCGGTAATTTGTGTAGTTTTCCTTTGAAGTGTATCGATTGATAAAGCTTATCTCAACGTACTGGTCGTGATATCAAAATTATTAGCTCAGTTCATATTAGGCATGCGTCAACAACCGCGCATGAATATACTTGTTTTTAAAAAAAGATTGGTTGCGTCATCAAAATCAATAATACGGGAAAAGGTCAATGTCATTTTCGTTACTATCGCAAACAAAGCATTTAGCGTTTGACCATATTATTTCAATAATCAGCATCCCTTAAAACCAAAATGATAGAAAACCAAGAAATAACTACTTTGTAAAGATTGAACATCATTATTTAGGCTTACATTGTAATTTGTATAAGAGTAAGAATAAGAATTTGTATTGTCCAATAGTGGGCCCACAAGGGGCAAAGTCATTACAGTGATTCATTAAAAAATAAAAATATAAATATTGTACGTTACAATGAACAAATCTGCCCATAAAATATACTAAATACTCATACTAATGATAATTATAATAATAATTAAGTGCCGTCGACTATGACATTGTTGGCCACATCAGACATCAATGGTTAACTCACATGTAGTGTAGTGGTCAAGTCCTCTCCGTGTCCTATGCACATGGACAAGTACTGTACGGTAGTTGTAAAAATGCAGAGGAAACCAAGGGCCTGTGCAAATAGAACTATAACACATTCGCACACATATTATACATGCGAAATAACTACATTTTCGAAATTGAATACATATACTGTATGAATACTTAAAGCATGAGAGAATAAATATATCATTCATACCAATATTTGTTTGTCTGTCTATTTATATTAAATAAAGGGAAGAAAAAGTCCTCATTGTGTCCAAAGCACATGAACAATGCCATGGTTATTCAAATGCAGGGGACACCAATGGCCGATGCTAGAAGGACTTAGAGTAAGACACATGTATATGTACTATATAAATAAAAACAAATATATAAATGAGTAAGTCCTCCTCGTGTCCCAAGCACTTGAACAAATGCAATAGTTATTCAAATGTAGGGGACAAATTGGAAAAAACTTTTATCATTGCTTTTCCGTTCTTTTGAGGATGAAACAGAATTCGTGAATGGCTTTACATGATATCTCATTCCCAGTCTCTGACATGCAATTTATTATTACGTCTGTCTATGCTTTACAACGGGTTCGAAACCGACCGCTATGATGTAACTGCGAATGATTCCAAGCATCCATAGCTTATTCAGAAATAGGATCAGATCTTTCATTGCATCCACCTTGATTGTTTATGGAAAGAAACCTGCAGTGGTGGTCAACAATTCCACAAATATCAATAACTCTAATAACGAACTATAACCTTCTAACTGAATACAAGTAAAATGACCACGACATACTACGTTGGAAATCTAGGTCAATCCTTGGGAAAGGCACAAACTTGTGGCGGGGTTAAACCGGTTAATGGGTTCTCAGTACTCTCCTCTGGATGAATGCATCACAAAAAACAAACGATGACAAAACCTGCACTGACTTGCTTTCACCCATTATAAAAAACGACCACATATTATCACAAATATGAATGACAAACAGCGTATGTAGGCGTAGTATGTTATTGTTTTTTTCAGATCACTGCGTATTTGAAGTTTGGACAAGGAATTTATGTTGCACTTCTGACTGGTGCTGCTGACTCCTCTGTTATTACATTCCGTATCGTCAAGGTATTATAGAAGGAGTAGGGTAAACATCGTTAGATAGGAAAACGGAGATGGGAGGGGATGGGGAGGAGTAGTGAAGCGACGTATTAATATACTTTGTTTTGTTTTGTCTATTATAATCCACAAATAGGGTTTTTCGTCTATTATGATCCACACATATTGCACTTTGTTTTTGTGATCCACACTGATTGTTTTTGTCTTATGATTCATGTTGATAATAATTTGCATAAATAAACGTTAGCGAAAAAACGAAAGAGCAATCAGGAATGGACACTCCTGAGACACAGTCAATGTTGAGAACAAGATATGGAATGATGAGAAACAAAAGACAAAACACAGAAAACTAAAAAGATGAACAACACGGATCCCACCAACACAACCATGGTTAATACCTCTCGCCGGGTAAGCAGTTCTTGCTTCTTAGAATACACCCGCTATGTTACTCAAAGTCAAGTCTAGTAAAAATCGTGTAGGTATCGATGTCTTCAACATAGGAGCAATATAGCCTACTTCTAGTAGGTTAGCTCTGTCTAGGTAATCCCTGTAGTGGCGGGGCACAAGCTCTAGAACTAGAAAACCCCTGAACTGGCGGGTCACAAGCTCTAGAACTAGGAAATCTCTGTACTGGTGGGGCACAAGCTCTAGAACTAGGAAATACCTGTACTGGCGGAGCACAACCTCTATAACTAGGAAATCTCTGTACTGGCGGGGCACAAGCTCAATAACAAGGAAACCCATGAACTGGCGGGGCACAAGCTCTATAACTAGGAAATCTCTGTACTGGCGGGGCACAAGCTCTAGAACTAGGACATCCCTGTACTGGCGCGGCACAAGCTCTAGAACTAGGAAATACCTGTACTGGCGGGTCACAACTTCTAGAACTAGGAAACCCATGAACTGGCGGGGCACAAGCTCTAGAACTAGGAAATCTCTGTGCTGGCGGGGCACAAGCTCTAGAACTAGGACATCCCTGTACTGGCGGGGCACAAGCTCTAGAACTAGGAAATACCTGTACTGGCGGGGCACAAGCTCTAGAACTAGGAAACCCATGAACTGGCGGGGCACAAGTTCTAGAACTAGGAAATCCCTGTACTGGCGGGGCACAAGCTCTAGAACTAGGAAATCTCTGTACTGGCGGGGCACAAGCTCTAGAACTAGGAAACCCATGAACTGGCGGGGCACAAGCTCTAGAACTAGGCAATCTCTGTACTGGCGGGCACAAGCTCTAGAACTAGGACATACCTGTACTGGCGGGGCACAAGCTCTAGAACTAGGAAATACCTGTACTGGCGGGGCACAAGCTCTAGAACTAGGAAACCCATGAACTGGCGGGGCACAAGCTCTAGAACTAGGAAATCTCTGTACTGGCGGGGCACAAGCTTTATATCTAGGAAATCTCTTTACTGGCGGGGCACAAGCTCAAGAACTAGGAAACCCATGAACTGGCGGGGCACAAGCTCTAGAACTAGCCAATCTCTGTACTGGCGGGGCACAAGCTCTAGAACTAGGACATCCCTGTACTGGCGGGGCAAAAGCTCTAGAACTAGGAAATACTCTGTACTGGCCGTGCACAAGCTCTAGAACTAGGCAACCCATGAACTGGCGGGGCACAAGCTCTAGAACTAGGAAATCTCTATACTGGCGGGGCACAAGCTCTAGAACTAGGACATCCCTGTACTGGCGGGGCACAAGCTCTGGAACTAGGAAATACCTGTACTGGCGGGGCACAAGCTCTAGAACTAGGAAACCCATGAACTGGCGGGGCACAAGCTCTAGAACTAGGAAATCTCTGTACTGACGGGGAACAAGCTCTAGAACTAGGACATCCCTGTACTGGCGGGGCACAAGCTCTAGAACTAGGAAATACCTGTACTGGCGGGGCACAAGCTCTAGAACTAGGAAATCTCTGTACTAGCGGGGCACAAGCTCAAAAACTACGAAACCCATGAACTGGCGGGGCACAAGCTCTAGAACTAGGAAATCACTGTACTGGCGGGGCACAAGCTCTAGAACTAGGACATCCCTGTACTGGCGGGCACAAGCTCTAGAACTAGGAAATACCTGTACTGGCGGGGCACAAGCTCTAGAACTAGGACACCCATGAACTGGCAGGGCACAAGTTCTAGAACTAGGAAATCTTTGTACTGGCGGGGCACAAGCTCTAGAACTAGGACATCCCTGTACTGGCGGGGCACAAGCTCTAGAACTAGGAAATACCTGTACTGGCGGGGCACAAGCTCTAGAACTAGGAAACCCATGAACTCTAATAACGAACTATAACCTTCTAACTGAATACAAGTAAAATGACCACGACATACTACGTTGGAAATCTAGGTCAATCCTTGGGAAAGGCACAAACTTGTGGCGGGGTTAAACCGGTTAATGGGTTCTCAGTACTCTCCTCTGGATGAATGCATCACAAAAAACAAACGATGACAAAACCTGCACTGACTTGCTTTCACCCATTATAAAAAACGACCACATATTATCACAAATATGAATGACAAACAGCGTATGTAGGCGTAGTATGTTATTGTTTTTTTCAGATCACTGCGTATTTGAAGTTTGGACAAGGAATTTATGTTGCACTTCTGACTGGTGCTGCTGACTCCTCTGTTATTACATTCCGTATCGTCAAGGTATTATAGAAGGAGTAGGGTAAACATCGTTAGATAGGAAAACGGAGATGGGAGGGGATGGGGAGGAGTAGTGAAGCGACGTATTAATATACTTTGTTTTGTTTTGTCTATTATAATCCACAAATAGGGTTTTTCGTCTATTATGATCCACACATATTGCACTTTGTTTTTGTGATCCACACTGATTGTTTTTGTCTTATGATTCATGTTGATAATAATTTGCATAAATAAACGTTAGCGAAAAAACGAAAGAGCAATCAGGAATGGACACTCCTGAGACACAGTCAATGTTGAGAACAAGATATGGAATGATGAGAAACAAAAGACAAAACACAGAAAACTAAAAAGATGAACAACACGGATCCCACCAACACAACCATGGTTAATACCTCTCGCCGGGTAAGCAGTTCTTGCTTCTTAGAATACACCCGCTATGTTACTCAAAGTCAAGTCTAGTAAAAATCGTGTAGGTATCGATGTCTTCAACATAGGAGCAATATAGCCTACTTCTAGTAGGTTAGCTCTGTCTAGGTAATCCCTGTAGTGGCGGGGCACAAGCTCTAGAACTAGAAAACCCCTGAACTGGCGGGTCACAAGCTCTAGAACTAGGAAATCTCTGTACTGGTGGGGCACAAGCTCTAGAACTAGGAAATACCTGTACTGGCGGAGCACAACCTCTATAACTAGGAAATCTCTGTACTGGCGGGGCACAAGCTCAATAACTAGGAAACCCATGAACTGGCGGGGCACAAGCTCTATAACTAGGAAATCTCTGTACTGGCGGGGCACAAGCTCTAGAACTAGGACATCCCTGTACTGGCGCGGCACAAGCTCTAGAACTAGGAAATACCTGTACTGGCGGGTCACAACTTCTAGAACTAGGAAACCCATGAACTGGCGGGGCACAAGCTCTAGAACTAGGAAATCTCTGTGCTGGCGGGGCACAAGCTCTAGAACTAGGACATCCCTGTACTGGCAGGGCACAAGCTCTAGAACTAGGAAATACCTGTACTGGCGGGGCACAAGCTCTAGAACTAGGAAACCCATGAACTGGCGGGGCACAAGTTCTAGAACTAGGAAATCCCTGTACTGGCGGGGCACAAGCTCTAGAACTAGGAAATCTCTGTACTGGCGGGGCACAAGCTCTAGAACTAGGAAACCCATGAACTGGCGGGGCACAAGCTCTAGAACTAGGCAATCTCTGTACTGGCGGGCACAAGCTCTAGAACTAGGACATACCTGTACTGGCGGGGCACAAGCTCTAGAACTAGGAAATACCTGTACTGGCGGGGCACAAGCTCTAGAACTAGGAAACCCATGAACTGGCGGGGCACAAGCTCTAGAACTAGGAAATCTCTGTACTGGCGGGGCACAAGCTTTATATCTAGGAAATCTCTTTACTGGCGGGGCACAAGCTCAAGAACTAGGAAACCCATGAACTGGCGGGGCACAAGCTCTAGAACTAGCCAATCTCTGTACTGGCGGGGCACAAGCTCTAGAACTAGGACATCCCTGTACTGGCGGGGCAAAAGCTCTAGAACTAGGAAATACTCTGTACTGGCCGTGCACAAGCTCTAGAACTAGGCAACCCATGAACTGGCGGGGCACAAGCTCTAGAACTAGGAAATCTCTATACTGGCGGGGCACAAGCTCTAGACCTAGGACATCCCTGTACTGGCGGGGCACAAGCTCTGGAACTAGGAAATACCTGTACTGGCGGGGCACAAGCTCTAGAACTAGGAAACCCATGAACTGGCGGGGCACAAGCTCTAGAACTAGGAAATCTCTGTACTGACGGGGAACAAGCTCTAGAACTAGGACATCCCTGTACTGGCGGGGCACAAGCTCTAGAACTAGGAAATACCTGTACTGGCGGGGCACAAGCTCTAGAACTAGGAAATCTCTGTACTAGCGGGGCACAAGCTCAAAAACTACGAAACCCATGAACTGGCGGGGCACAAGCTCTAGAACTAGGAAATCACTGTACTGGCGGGGCACAAGCTCTAGAACTAGGACATCCCTGTACTGGCGGGCACAAGCTCTAGAACTAGGAAATACCTGTACTGGCGGGGCACAAGCTCTAGAACTAGGACACCCATGAACTGGCGGGGCACAAGTTCTAGAACTAGGAAATCTTTGTACTGGCGGGGCACAAGCTCTAGAACTAGGACATCCCTGTACTGGCGGGGCACAAGCTCTAGAACTAGGAAATACCTGTACTGGCGGGGCACAAGCTCTAGAACTAGGAAACCCATGAACTGGCGGGGCACAAGCTCTAGAACTAGGAAACCCATGAACTGGCGGGGCACAAGCTCTAGAACTAGGACATCCCTGTACTGGCGGGGCACAAGCTCTAGAACTAGGAAATACCTGTACTGGCGGGGCACAAGCTCTAGAACTAGGACATCCCTGTACTGGCGCGGCACAAGCTCTAGAACTAGGAAATACCTGTACTGGCGGGTCACAAGCTCTAGAACTAGGAAACCCATGAACTGGCGGGGCACAAGCTCTAGAACTAGGAAACCTCTGTACTGGCGGGGCACAAGCTCTAGAACTAGGACATCCCTATACTGGCGGGGCACAAGCTCTAAAACTAGGAAATACCTGTACTGGCGGGGCACAAGCTCTAGAACTAGGAAACCCATGAACTGGCGGGGCACAAGCTCTAGAACTAGGAAATCCCTGTACTGGCGGGGCACAAGCTCTATAACTAGGAAACCCATGAACTGGCGGGGCACAAGCTCTAGAACTAGGACATCCCTGTACTGGCGGGGCACAAGCTCTAGAACTAGGAAATACCTGTACTGGCGGGGCACAAGCTCTAGAACTAGGAAATCTCTGTACTAGCGGGGCACAAGCTCAAGAACTGCGAAACCCATGAACTCGCGGGGCACAAGCTCTAGAACTAGGAAATCTCTGTACTGGCGGGGCACAAGCTCTAGAACTAGGACATCCCTGTACTGGCGGGCACAAGCTCTAGAACTAGGAAATACCTGTACTGGCGGGGCACAAACTCTAGAACTAGGAAACCCATGAACTGGCGGGGCACAAGTTCTAGAACTAGGAAATCCCTGTACTGGCGGGGCACAAGCTCTATAACTAGGAAATCTCTGTACTGGCGGGGCACAAGCTCTAGAACTAGGAAACCCATGAACTGGTGGGGCACAAGCTCTAGAACTAGGCAATCTCTGTACTGGTGGGGCACAAGCTCTAGAACTAGGACATACCTGTACTGGCGGGGCACAAGCTCTAGAACTAGGAAATACCTGTACTGGCGGGGCACAAGCTCTAGAACTAGGAAACCCATGAACTGGCGGGGCACAAACTCTAGAACTAGGAAATCTCTGTACTTGCGGGGCACAAGCTTTATATCTAGGAAATCTCTGTACTGGCGGGTCACAAGCTCAAGAACTAGGAAACCCATGAACTGGCGGGGCACAAGCTCTAGAACTAGCCAATCTCTGTACTGGCGGGGCACAAGCTCTAGAACTAGGACATCCCTGTACTGGCGGGGAAAAAGCTCTAGAACTAGGAAATACTCTGTACTGGCGGGGCACAAGCTCTAGAACTAGGACACCCATGAACTGGCGGGGCACAAGCTCTAGAACTAGGAAATCTCTATACTGGCGGGGCACAAGCTCTAGACCTAGGACATCCCTGTACTGGCGGGGCACAAGCTCTAGAACTAGGAAATACCTGTACTGGCGGGGCACAAGCTCTAGAACTAGGAAACCCATGAACTGGCGGGCACAAGCTCTAGAACTAGGAAATCTCTGTACTGACGGGGAACAAGCTCTAGAACTAGGACATCCCTGTACTGGCGGGGCACAAGCTCTAGAACTAGGAAATACCTGTACTGGCGGGGCACAAGCTCTAGAACTAGGAAATCTCTGTACTAGCGGGGCACAAGCTCAAAAACTACGAAACCCATGAACTGGCGGGGCACAAGCTCTAGAACTAGGAAATCACTGTACTGGCGGGGCACTAGCTCTAGAACTAGGAAATACCTGTACTGGCGGGGCACAAGCTCTAGAACTAGGACACCCATGAACTGGCGGGGCACAAGCTCTAGAACTAGGAAATCTGTGTACTGGCGGGGCACAAGCTCTAGAACTAGGACATCCCTGTACTGGCGGGGCACAAGCTCTAGAACTAGGAAATACCTGTACTGGCTGGGCACAAGCTCTAGAACTAGGAAACCCATGAACTGGGGGGGCATAAGCTCTAGAACTAGGAAACCCATGAACTGGTGGGGCACAAGCTCTAGAACTAGGACATCCCTGTACTGGCGGGGCACAAGCTCTAGAACTAGGAAATACCTGTACTGGCGGGTCACAAGCTCTAGAACTAGGAAACCCATGAACTGGCGGGGCACAAGCTCTAGAACTAGGAAACCTCTGTACTGGCGGGGCACAAGCTCTAGAACTAGGACATCCCTATACTGGCGGGGCACAAGCTCTAAAACTAGGAAATACCTGTACTGGCGGGGCACAAGCTCTAGAACTAGGAAACCCATGAACTGGCGGGGCACAAGCTCTAGAACTAGGAAATCCCTGTACTGGCTGGGCACAAGCTCTATAACTAGGAAACCCATGAACTGGCGGGGCACAAGCTCTAGAACTAAGAAATCTCTGTACTGACGGGGCACAAGCTCTAGAACTAGGACATCCCTGTACTGGCGGGGCACAAGCTCTAGAACTAGGAAATACCTGTACTGGCGGGGCACAAGCTCTAGAACTAGGCACTATCTGTACTAGCGGGGCACAAGCTCAAGAACTGCGAAACCCATGAACTGGCGGGGCACAAGCTCTAGAACTAGGAAATCTCTGTACTGGCGGGGCACAAGCTCTAGAACTAGGACATCCCTGTACTGGCGGGCACAAGCTCTAGAACTAGGAAATACCTGTACTGGCGGGGCACAAGCTCTAGAACTAGGAAACCCATGAACTGGCGGGGCACAAGTTCTAGAACTAGGAAATCTCTGTACTGGCGAGGCACAAGCTCTAGAACTAGGACATCCCTGTACTTTCGGGGCACAAGCTCTAGAACTAGGAAATACCTGTACTGGCGGGGCACAAGCTCTAGAACTAGGAAACCCATGAACTGGCGGGGCACAAGCTCTAAAACTAGGAAATCTCTGTACTGGCGGGGCAAAAGCTCTAGAACTAGGACATCCCTGTACTGGCGGGGCACAAGCTCTAGAACTAGGACATCCCTGTACTGGCGCGGCGCAAGCTCTAGAACTAGGAAATACCTGTACTGGCGGGTCACAAGCTCTACAACTAGGAAACCCATGAACTGGCGGGGCACAAACTCTAGAACTAGGAAATCTCTGTACTGGCGGGGCACAAGCTCTAGAACTAGGACACCCCTGTACTGGCGGGGCACAAGCTCTAGAACTAGGAAATACCTGTACTGGCGGGGCACAAGCTCTAGAACTAGGAAACCCATGAACTGGCGGGGCACAAGCTCTAGAACTAGGAAATCCCTGTACTGGCGGGGCACAAGCTCTATAACTAGGAAATCTCTGTACTGGCGGGGCACAAGCTCTAGAACTAGGAAACCCATGAACTGGCGGGGCACAAGCTCTAGAACTAGGACATCCCTGTACTGGCGGGGCACAAGCTCTAAAACTAGGAAATACCTCTACTGGCGGGGCACAAGCTCTAGAACTAGGAAACCCATGAACTGGCGGGGCACAAGCTCTAGAACTAGGAAATCCCTGTACTTGCGGGGCACAAGCTCTATAACTAGGAAATCTATGTACTGGCGGGGCACAAGCTCTAGAACTAGGAAATACCTGTACTGGCGGGGCACAAGCTCTAGAACTAGGAAACCCATGAACTGGCGGGGCACAAACTCTAGAACTAGGAAATCTCTGTACTTGCGGGGCACAAGCTTTATATCTAGGAAATCTCTGTACTGGCGGGTCACAAGCTCAAGAACTAGGAAACCCATGAACTGGCGGGGCACAAGCTCTAGAACTAGCCAATCTCTGTACTGGCGGGGCACAAGCTCTAGAACTAGGACATCCCTGTACTGGCGGGGAAAAAGCTCTAGAACTAGGAAATACTCTGTACTGGCGGGGCACAAGCTCTAGAACTAGGGAACCCATGAACTGGCGGGGCACAAGCTCTAGAACTAGGAAATCTCTATACTGGCGGGGCACAAGCTCTAGACCTAGGACATCCCTGTACTGGCGGGGCACAAGCTCTGGAACTAGGAAATACCTGTACTGGCGGGGCACAAGCTCTAGAACTAGGAAACCCATGAACTGGCGGGCACAAGCTCTAGAACTAGGAAATCTCTGTACTGACGGGGAACAAGCTCTAGAACTAGGACATCCCTGTACTGGCGGGGCACAAGCTCTAGAACTAGGAAATACCTGTACTGGCGGGGCACAAGCTCTAGAACTAGGAAATCTCTGTACTAGCGGGGCACAAGCTCAAAAACTACGAAACCCATGAACTGGCGGGGCACAAGCTATAGAACTAGGAAATCACTGTACTGGCGGGGCACAAGCTCTAGAACTAGGAAATACCTGTACTGGCGGGGCACAAGCTCTAGAACTAGGACACCCATGAACTGGCGGGGCACAAGCTCTAGAACTAGGAAATTTTTGTACTGGCGGGGCACAAGCTCTAGAACTAGGACATCCCTGTACTGGCGGGGCACAAGCTCTAGAACTAGGAAATACCTGTACTGGCGGGGCACAAGCTCTAGAACTAGGAAACCCATGAACTGGCGGGGCACAAGCTCTAGAACTAGGAAACCCATGAACTGGTGGGGCACAAGCTCTAGAACTAGGACATCCCTGTACTGGCGGGGCACAAGCTCTAGAACTAGGAAATACCTGTACTGGCGGGGCACAAGCTCTAGAACTAGGACATCCCTGTACTGGCGCGGCACAAGCTCTAGAACTAGGAAATACCTGTACTGGCGGGTCACAAGCTCTAGAACTAGGAAACCCATGAACTGGCGGGGCACAAGCTCTAGAACTAGGAAACCTCTGTACTGGCGGGGCACAAGCTCTAGAACTAGGACATCCCTATACTGGCGGGGCACAAGCTCTAAAACTAGGAAATACCTGTACTGGCGGGGCACAAGCTCTAGAACTAGGAAACCCATGAACTGGCGGGGCACAAGCTCTAGAACTAGGAAATCCCTGTACTGGCGGGGCACAAGCTCTATAATTAGGAAACCCATGAACTGGCGGGGCACAAGCTCTAGAACTAAGAAATCTCTGTACTGACGGGGCACAAGCTCTAGAACTAGGACATCCCTGTACTGGCGGGGCACAAGCTCTAGAACTAGGAAATACCTGTACTGGCGGGGCACAAGCTCTAGAACTAGGCAATATCTGTACTAGCGGGGCACAAGCTCAAGAACTGCGAAACCCATGAACTGGCGGGGCACAAGCTCTAGAACTAGGAAATCTCTGTACTGGCGGGGCACAAGCTCTAGAACTAGGACATCCCTGTACTGGCGGGCACAAGCTCTAGAACTAGGAAATACCTGTACTGGCGGGGCACAAGCTCTAGAACTAGGAAACCCATGAACTGGCGGGGCAAAAGTTCTAGAACTAGGAAATCTCTGTACTGGCGGGGCACAAGCTCTAGAACTAGGACATCCCTGTACTTTCGGGGCACAAGCTCTAGAACTAGGAAATACCTGTACTGGCGGGGCACAAGCTCTAGAACTAGGAAACCCATGAACTGGTGGGGCACAAGCTCTAAAACTAGGAAATCTCTGTACTGGCGGGGCAAAAGCTCTAGAACTAGGACATCCCTGTACTGGCGGGGCACAAGCTCTAGAACTAGGACATCCCTGTACTGGCGCGGCGCAAGCTCTAGAACTAGGAAATACCTGTACTGGCGGGTCACAAGCTCTACAACTAGGAAACCCATGAACTGGCGGGGCACAAACTCTAGAACTAGGAAATCTCTGTACTGGCGGGGCACAAGCTCTAGAACTAGGACACCCCTGTACTGGCGGGGCACAAGCTCTAGAACTAGGAAATACCTGTACTGGCGGGGCACAAGCTCTAGAACTAGGAAACCCATGAACTGGCGGGGCACAAGCTCTAGAACTAGGAAATCCCTGTACTGGCGGGGCACAAGCTCTATAACTAGGAAATCTCTGTACTGGCGGGGCACAAGCTCTAGAACTAGGAAACTCATGAACTGGCGGGGCACAAGCTCTAGAACTAGGACATCCCTGTACTGGCGGGGCACAAGTTCTAAAACTAGGAAATACCTCTACTGGCGGGGCACAAGCTCTAGAACTAGGAAACCCATGAACTGGCGGGGCACAAGCTCTAGAACTAGGAAATCCCTGTACTTGCGGGGCACAAGCTCTATAACTAGGAAATCTATGTACTGGCGGGGCACAGGCTCTAGAACTAGGAAACCCATGAACTGGCGCGGCACAAGCTCTAGAACTAGGCAATCTCTGTACTGGCGGGGCACAAGCTCTAGAACTAGGACATCCCTGTACTGGCGGGGAACAAGCTTTAGAACTAGGAAATACCTGGACTGGCGGGGCACAAGCTCTAGAACTAGGAAACCCATGAACTGGCGGGGGACAAGCTCTAGAACTAGGAAATCTCTGTACTTGCGGGGCACAAGCTCAAGAACTAGGAAACCCATGAACTGGCGGGGCACAAGCTCTAAAACTAGCCAATCTCTGTACTGGCGGGGCACAAGCTCTAGAACTAGGACATCCCTGTACTGGCGGGGCACAAGCTCTAGAACTAGGAAATACTCTGTACTGGCGGGGCACAAGCTCTAGAACTAGGAAACCCATGAACTGGCGGGGCACAAGCTCTAGAACTAGTAAATCTCTATACTGGCGGGGCCCAAATTCTAGACCTAGGACATCCCTGTACTGGCGGGGCACAAGTTCTGGAACTAGGAAATACCTGTACTGGCGGGCACAAGCTCTAGAACTAGGAAATACCTGTACTGGCGGGGCACAAGCTCTAGAACTAGGAAACCCATGAACTGGCGGGGCACAAGTTCTAGCACTAGGAAATCTCTGTACTGGCGAGGCACAAGCTCTAGAACTAGGAAATACCTGTACTGGCGGGGCACAAGCTCTAGAACTAGGAAATCTCTTTACATGCGGGGGACAAGCTCTAGAACTAGGAAATCTCTGTACTGGCGGGGCACAAGCTCTAGAACTAGGAAATACCTGTACTGGCGGGGCACAAGCTCTAGAACTAGGAAATCTCTTTACATGCGGGGGACAAGCTCTAGAACTAGGAAATCTCTGTACTGGCGGGGCACAAGCTCTAGAACTAGGAAATCTCTGTACTGGCGGAGCACAAGATCTAGAACTAGGAAATCCCTGTACTGGCGGGGCGCAAGCTCTAGAACTAGGATATCTCTGTACTGGCGGGGCACAAGCTCTAGAACTAGGAAATCTCTGTACTGGCGGGGCACAAGCTCTAGAACTAGGAAATCCATGAACTGGCGGGGCACAAACTCTAGTACTAGGAAATCTCTGTACTGGCGGGGCACAAGCTCTAGAACTAGGAAATCTCTGTACTGGCGGGGCACAAGCTCTAGTACTAGGAAATCTCTGTACTGGCGGGGCACAAGCTCTAGAACTAGGAAATCTATGTACAGGCGGGGCACAAACTCTAGAACTAGGAAATCTCTGAACTGGCGGGGAACAAGTTCTAGAACTAGGAAATCCCTGTACTGGCGGGGTGCAAGCTCTAGAACTAGGAAATCCCTGTACTGGCGGGGTACAAGTTCTAGAACTAGGAAATCTCTGTACTGGCGGGGCACACGCTCTAGAACTAGGAAATCCCTGTACTGGCGGGGCACAAGCTCTAGAACTAGGAAATCCCTGTACTGGCGGGGCACAAGCTCTAGAACTAGGAAATCTCTGTACTGGCGGGGCACAAGCTCTAGAACTAGGAAATCCCTGTACTGGCGGGGCGCAAGCTCTAGAACTAGGGATTCCCTGTACTGGCGGGGCACAAGCTCTAGAACTAGGAAATCCCTGTACTGGTGGGGCACAAACTCTAGAACTAGCCAATCTCTGTACTGGCGGGGCACAAGCTCCATAACTAGGAAACCTCTGTTCTGGCGGGGCACAAGCTCCAGAACTAGGAAATCTCTGTTTTGGCGGGGCACAAGCTCTAGAACTAGGACATCCCTATACTGGCGGGGCACAAGCTCTAAAACTAGGAAATCCCTGTACTGGCGGGGCACAAGCTCTATAACTAGGAAACCCATGAACTGGCGGGGCACAAGCTCTAGAACTAAGATATCTCTGTACTGCCGGGGCACAAGCCCTAGAACTAGGAAATACCTGTACTGGTAGGGCACAAGCTCTAGAACTAGGAAATCTCTGTACTAGTGGGGCACAAGCTCAAGAACTGCGAAACTCATGAACTGGCGGGGCACAAGCTCTAGAACTAGGAAATCTCTGTACTGGCGGGGCACAAGCTTTAGAACTAGGACATCCCTGTACTGGCGGGCACAAGCTATATAACTAGGAAATACCTGTACTGGCGGGGCACAAGCTCTAGAACTAGGAAACCCATGAACTGGCGGGGCACAAGTTCTAGAACTAGGAAATCTCTGTACTGGCGAGGCACAAGCTCTAGAACTAGGACATCCCTGTACTGGCGGGGCACAAGCTCTAGAACTAGGAAATACCTGTACTGGCGGGGCACAAGCTCTAGAACTAGGAAACCCATGAACTGGCGGGGCACAAGCTCTAAAACTAGGAAATCTCTGTACTGGCGGGGCACAAGCTCTAGAACTAGGACATCCCTGTACTGGCGGGGCACAAGCTCTAGAACTAGGACATCCCTGTACTGGCGCGGCGCAAGCTCTACAACTAGGAAACCCATGAACTGGCGGGGCACAAGCTCTAGAACTAGGAAATCTCTGTACTGGCGGGGCATAAGCTCTAGAACTAGGACACCCCTGTACTGGCGGGGCACAAGCTCTAGAACTAGGAAATACCTGTACTGGCGGGGCACAAGCTCTAGAACTAGGAAACCCATGAACTGGCGGGGCACAAGCTCTAGAACTAGGAAATCCCTGTACTGGCGGGGCACAAGCTCTATAACTAGGAAATCTCTGTACTGGCGGGGCACAAGCTCTAGAACTAGGAAACCCATGAACTGGCGGGGCACAAGCTCTAGAACTAGGACATCCCTGTACTGGCGGGGCACAAGCTCTAAAACTAGGAAATACCTCTACTGGCGGGGCACAAGCTCTAGAACTAGGAAACCCATGAACTGGCGGGGCACAAGCTCTAGAACTAGGAAATCCCTGTACTTGCGGGGCACAAGATCTATAACTAGGAAATCTATGTACTGGCGGGGCACAGGCTCTAGAACTAGGAAACCCATGAACTGGCGGGGCACAAGCTCTAGAACTAGGCAATCTCTGTACTGGCGGGGCACAAGCTCTAGAACTAGGACATCCCTGTACTGGCGGGGAACAAGCTTTAGAACTAGGAAATACCTGTACTGGCGGGGCACAAGCTCTAGAACTAGGAAACCCATGAACTGGCGGGGGACAAGCTCTAGAACTAGGAAATCTCTGTACTTGCGGGGCACAAGCTCAAAAACTAGGAAACCCATGAACTGGCGGGGCACAAGCTCTAGAACTAGCCAATCTCTGTACTGGCGGGGCACAAGCTCTAGAACTAGGACATCCCTGTACTGGCGGGGCACAAGCTCTAGAACTAGGAAATACTCTGTACTGGCGGGGCACAAGCTCTATAACTAGGAAACCCATGAACTGGCGGGGCACAAGCTCTAGAACTAGTAAATCTCTATACTGGCGGGGCCCAAATTCTAGACCTAGGACATCCCTGTACTGGCGGGGCACAAGTTCTGGAACTAGGAAATACCTGTACTGGCGGGCACAAGCTCTAGAACTAGGAAATACCTGTACTGGCGGGGCACAAGCTCTAGAACTAGGAAACCCATGAACTGGCGGGGCACAAGTTCTAGAACTAGGAAATCTCTGTACTGGCGAGGCACAAGCTCTAGAACTAGGACATCCCTGTACTGGCGGGGCACAAGCTCTAGAACTAGGAAATACCTGTACTGGCGGGGCACAAGCTCTAGAACTAGGAAACCCATGAACTGGCGGGGCACAAGCTCTAGAACTAGGAAATCTCTGTACTGGTGGGGCACAAGCTCTAGAACTAGGACATCCCTGTACTGGCGGGGCACAAGCTCTAGAACTAGGAAATACCTGTACTGGCGAGGCACAAGCTCTAGAACTAGGAAATTTCTGTACTGGCGGGGCACAAGCTCTAGAACTAGGAAACCCATGAACTGGCGGGGCACAAGCCCTAGAACTAGGAAATCTCTTTACTCGCGGGGCACAAGCTCTAGAACTAGGACATCCCTGTACTGGCGGGGCACAAGCTCTAGAACTAGGAAATACCTATACTGGCGGGGCACAAGCTCTATAACTAGGAAATCTCTGTACTGGCGGGGCACAAGCTCAAGAACTAGGAAACCCATGAACTGGCGGGGCACAAGCTCTAGAACTAGGAAATCTCTGTACTGGCGGGGCACACGCTCTAGAACTAGGACATCCCTGTACTGGCGGGGCACAAGCTCTAGAACTAGGAAATACCTGTACTGGCGGGGCACAAGCTCTAGAACTAGGAAACCCATGAACTGGCAGGGCACAAGCTCTAGAACTAGGAAATCTCTGTACTGGCGGGACACAAGCTCTAGAACAAGGACATCCCTGTATTGCCGGGGCACAAGCTCTATAACTAGGAAATACATGTACTGGCGAGGTACAAGCTCTAGAACTAGGAAACCCATGAACTGGCGGGGCAAAAGCTCTAGAACTAGGAAATCTCTGTACTGGCGAGGCACAAGTTCTAGAACTAGGACATCCCTGTACTGGCGGGGCACAAGCTCTGGAACTAGGAAATACCTGTACTGGCGGGCACAAGCTCTAGAACTAGGAAATACCTGTACTGGCGGGGAACAAGCTCTAGAACTAGGAAACCCATGAACTGGCGGGGCACAAGCTCTAAAACTAGGAAATCTCTGTACTGGCGGGGCACAAGCTCTAGAACTAGGACATCCCTATACTGGCAGGGCACAAGCTCTAGAACTAGGAAATACCTGTACTGGCGGGGCACAATCTCTAGAACTAGGAAATCTCTGTACTGGCGGGGCACAAGCTCAAGAACTAGGAAACCCATGAACTGGCGGGGCACAAGCTCTAGAACTAGGAAATCTCTGTACTGGCGGGGCACAAACTCTAGAACTAGGACATCCCTGTACTGGCGGGGCAAAAGCTCTAGAACTAGGAAATACCTGTACTGGCGGGGCACAAGCTCTAGAACTAGGAAACCCATGAACTGGCGGGGCACAAGCTCTAGAACTAGGAAATCTCTGTACTGGCGGGGCACAAGCTCTAGAACTAGGACATCCCTGTACCGGCGGGGCACAAGCTCTAGAACTAGGAAATACCTGTACTGGCGGGGAACAAGCTCTAGAACTAGGAAACCCATGAACTGGCGGGGCACAAGCTCTAAAACTAGGAAATCTCTGTACTGGCGGGGCACAAGCTCTAGAACTAGGAAATCTCTGTACTGGCTGGGCACAAGCTCTAGAACTAGGAAATCCCTGTACTGGCGGAGCGCAAGCTCTAGAACTAGGAAATCCCTGTACTGGCGGGGCACAAGCTCAAGAACTAGGAAACCCATGAACTGGCGGCGCACAAGCTCTAGAACTAGGAAATACCTGTACTGGCGGGGCACAAGCTCTAGAACTAGGAAACCCATGAACTGGCGGGGCACAAGCTCTAGAACTAGGAAATCTCTGTACTGGCGGGGCACAGGCTCTAGAACTAGGACATCCCTGTACTGGCGGGGCACAAGCTCTAGAACTAGGAAATACCTGTACTGGCGGGGCACAAGCTCTAGAACTAGGAAACCCATGAACTGGCGGGGCACAAGCTCTAGAACTAGGAAATCTCTGTACTGGCGGGGCACAAGCTCTGGAACTAGGAAATCCCTGTACTGGTGGGGCACAAGCTCTAGAATTAGGAAACCCATGAACTGGCGGGGCACAAGCTATAGAACTAGGAAATCTCTGTACTGGCGGGGCACAAGCTCTAGAACTAGGACATCCCTGTACTGGCGGGGCACAAGGCACAAGCTCTAGAACTAGGAAATCTCTGTACTGGCGGGGCACAAGCTCTAGAACTAGGAAATACCTGTACTGGCGGGGCACAATCTCTAGAACTAGGAAATCTCTTTACATGCGGGGGGACAAGCTCTAGAACTAGGAAATCTCTGTACTGGCGGGACACAAGCTCTAGAACTAGGAAATCTCTGTACTGGCGGAGCACAAGCTCTAGAACTAGGAAATCCCTGTACTGGCGGGGCGCAAGCTCTAGAACTAGGACATCTCTGTACTGGCGGGGCACAAGCTCTAGAACTAGGAAATCTCTGTACTGGCGGGGCACAAGCTCTAGAACTAGGAAACCCATGAACTGGCGGGGCACAAGCTCTAGAACTAAGAAATCTCTGTACTGGCGGGGTACAAGCTATAGAACTAGGGCATCCCTGTACTGGCGGGGCACAAGCTCTAGTACTAGGAAATCTCTGTACTGGCGGGACACAAGCTCTAGAACTAGGAAATCTATGTACAGGCGGGGCACAAACTCTAGAACTAGGAAATCTCTGAACTGGCGGGGAACAAGTTCTAGAACTAGGAAATCCCTGTACTGGCGGGGCGCAAGCTCTAGAACTAGGAAATCCCTGTACTGGCGGGGTACAAGTTCTAGAACTAGGAAATCTCTGTACTGGCGGGGCACACGCTCTAGAACTAGGAAATCCCTGTACTGGCGGGGCACAAGCTCTATAACTAGGAAATCTCTGTACTGGCGGGGCACAAGCTCTAGAACTAGGAAATCTCTGTACTGGCGGGGCACAAGCTCTAGAACTAGGAAATCCCTGTACTGGCGGGGCGCAAGCTCTAGAACTAGGGATTCCCTGTACTGGCGGGGCACAAGCTCTAGAACTAGGAAATCCCTGTACTGGTGGGGCACAAACTCTAGAACTAGGAAATCTCTGTACTGGCGGGGCACAAGCTCCATAACTAGAAAACCTCTTTTCTGGCGGGGCACAAGCTCCAGAACTAGGAAATCTCTGTTTTGGCGGGGCACAAGCTCTAGAACTAGGAAATCTCAGTACTGGAGGGACGCAAGTTCTAGAACTAGGAAATCTCAGTACTGGCGGGGCGCAAGCTCTAGAACTAGGAATTCCCTGTACTGGTGGGACACAAGCTCTAGAACTAGGAAATCCCTGTACTGGCGGAGCACAAGCTGTAGAACTAGGAAATCTCTGTACTGGCGAGGCACACGCTCCGGAACTAGGAAATCCCTGTTCTGGTGGGGCACAAGCTCCAGAACTAGGAAATCTCTGTTCTGGCGGGGCACACGCTCTAGAACTAGGGAATCCCTGTACTGGTGGGGCACAAGCTCTAGAACTAGGAAATCTCTGTACTGGAGGGACGCAAGTTCTAGAACTAAGAAATCTCTGTACTGGCGGGGCACAAGCTCTAGAACTAGGAAATCTCTGTACTGGCGGGGCACAAGCTCTAGAACTAGGACATCCCTGTACTGGCGAGACTCAAACTCTAGAACTGGGAAATCTATGTACTGGCGGGGCACAAGCTCCAGAACTAGGAAACCCATGAACTGGCGGGGCACAAGCTCTAGAACTAGGAAATATCTGTACTGGCTGAGCACAAGCTCTAAAACTAGGAAATCCCTGTACTGGCGGGGCGCAAGCTCTAGAACTAGGAAATCCCTGTACTGGCGGGACACAAGCTCAAGAACTAGGAAACCCATGAACTGGCGGGGCACAAGCTCCAGAACTAGGAAATATCTGTACTGGCGGGGCACAAGCTCTAGAACTAGGAAACCCATGAACTGGCGGGGTACAGGCTCTAGAACTAGGACATCCCTGTACTGGCGGGGCACAAGCTCTAGAACTAGGAAATACCTGTACTGGCGGGGCACAAGCTCTAGAACTAGGAAACCCATGAACTGGCGGGGCACAAGCTCTAGAACTAGGACAACCTTGTACTAGCGGGGCACAAGCTCTAGAACTAGGAAATACCTGTACTGGCGGGGAACAAGCTCTAGAACTAGGAAATCTCTGTACTGGCGGGGAACAAGCTCAAGAACTAGGAAACCCATGAACTGGCGGGGCACAAGCTCTAGAACTAGGAAATCTCTGTACTGGAGGGACGCAAGTTCTAGAACTAGGAAATCTCAGTACTGGCGGGGCGCAAGCTCTAGAACTAAGAATTCCCTGTACTGGCGGGGCACAAGCTCTAGAACTAGGAAATCCCTGTACTGGCGGTGCACAAGCTCTAGAACTAGGAAATCCCTGTACTGGCGAGGCACACGCTCCGGAACTAGGAAATCTCTGTTCTGGTGGGGCACAAGCTCCAGAACTAGGAAATCTCTGTTCTGGCGGGGCACAAGCGCCAGAACTAGGAAACCCATGAACTGGCGGGGCACAAGCTCTAGAACTAGGAAATCTCTGTACTGGCTGGGCACAAGCTCTAGAACTAGGAAATCCCTGTTCTGGTGGGGCACAAGCTCTAGAACTAGGACATCCCTGTACTGGCGGGGCTCAAACTCTACAACTGTGAAATCTCTGTACTGGCGGGGCACAAGCGCCAGAACTAGGAAACCCATGAACTGGCGGGGCACAAGCTCTAGAACTAGGAAATCTCTGTACTGGCTGGGCACAAGCTCTAGAACTAGGAAATCCCTGTACTGGCGGGGCGCAAGCTCTAGAACTAGGAAATCCCTGTACTGGCGGGGCACAAGCTCAAGAACTAGGAAACCCATGAACTGGCGGGACACAAGGTCCAGAACTAGGAAATATCTGTACTGGCGGGGCACAAGCTCAAGAACTAGGAAACCCATGAACTAGCGGGGCACAAGCTCTAGAACTAGGAAATATCTGTACTGGCGGGGCACAGGCTATAGAACTAGGACATCCCTGTACTGGCGGGGCACAAGCTCTAGAACTAGGAAATACCTGTACTGGCGGGGCACAAGCTCTAGAACTAGGAAACCCATGAACTGGCGGGGCACAAACTCTAGAACTAGGACAACCTTGTACTGGCGGGGCACAAGCTCTAGAACTAGGAAATACCTCTACTGGCGGGGCACAAGCTCTAGAACTAGGACATCTCTGTACTGGCGGGGCACAAGCTCAAGAACTAGGAAATCCATGAACTGGCGGGGCACAAGCTCTAGAACTAGGAAATCTCTGTACTGGCGGGGCACAAGCTCTAGAACTAGGAAATACCTGTACTGGCGGGGCGCAAGCTCTAGAACTAGGAAATCCCTGTACTGGCGGGGCACAAGCTCACGAACTAGGAAACCCATGAACTGGCGGGGCACAAGCTCCAGAACTAGGAAATATCTGTACTGGCGGGGCACAAGCCCTAAAACTAGGAAACCCATGAACTGGCGGGGCACAGGCTCTAGAACTAGGACATCCCTGTACTGGCGGGGCACAAGCTCTAGAACTAGGAAATACCTGTACTGGCGGGGCACAAGCTCTAGAACTAGGAAACCCATGAACTGGCGGGGCATAAGCTCTAGAACTAGGACAACCTTGTACTAGCGGGGCACAAGCTCTAGAACTAGGAAATACCTGTACTGGCTGGGCACAAGCTCTAGAACTAGGAAATCTCTGTACTGGCGGGGCACAAGCTCAAGAACTAGGAAACCCATGAACTGGCGGGGCACAAGCTCTAGAACTAGGAAATCTCAGTACTGGCGGGGCGCAAGCTCTAGAACTAGGAATTCCCTGTACTGGCGGGGCACAAGCTCTAGAACTAGGAAATCCCTGTACTGGCGGAGCACAAGTTCTAGAACTAGGAAATCCCTGTACTGGCGAGGCACACGCTCCGGAACTAGGAAATCTCTGTTCTGGTGGGGCACAAGCTCCAGAACTAGGAAATCTCTGTTCTGGCGGGGCACAAGCTCTAGAACTAGGGAATCCCTGTACTGGTGGGGCACAAGCTCTAGAACTAGGAAATCTCTGTTCTGGAGGGACGCAAGTTCTAGAACTAGGAAATCTCTGTACTGGCGGGGCACAAGTTCTAGAACTAGGAAATCTCTGTACTGGTGGGGCACAAGCTCTAGAACTAGGACATCCCTGTACTGGCGGGGCTCAAACTCTACAACTGTGAAATCTCTGTACTGGTGGGGCACAAGCTCCAGAACTAGGAAATCTCTGTACTGGCTGGACACAAGCTCTAGAACTAGCAAATCCCTGTACTGGCGGGGCGCAAGGTCTAGAACTAGGAAATCCCTGTACTGGCGGGGCACAAGCTCAAGAACTAGGAAACCCATGAACTGGCGGGACACAAGATCCAGAACTAGGAAATATCTGTACTGGCGGGGCACAAGCTCTAGAACTAGGAAACCCATGAACTGGCGAGGGCACAAGCTCTAGAACTAGGAAATCTCTGTACTGGTGGGGCACAGGCTCTAGAACTAGGACATCCCTGTACTGGCGGGGCACAAGCTCTAGAACTAGGAAATACCTGTACTGGCGGGGCACAAGCTCTAGAACTAGGAAACTCATGAATTGGCGGGGCACAAGCTCTAGAACTAGGACAACCTTGTACTGGCGGGGCACAAACTCTAGAACTAGGAAATACCTGTACTGGCGGGGCACAAGCTCTAGAACTAGGAAATCTCTGTACTGGCGTTGCACAAGCTCAAGAACTAGGAAACCCATGAACTGGCGGGGCACAAGCTCTAGAACTAGGAAATCTCTGTACTGGCGGGGCACAAGCTCTAGAACTAGGAAATCCCTGTACTGGCGGGGCGCAAGCTCTAGAACTAGAAAATCTCTGTACTGGCGGGGCACAAGCTCAAGAACTAGGAAACCCATGAACTGGCGGGGCACAAGCTCCAGAACTAGGAAATATCTGTACTGGCGGGGCACAAGCTCTAGAACTAGGAAACCCATGAACTGGCGGGGCACAGGCTCTAGAACTAGGACATCCCTGTACTGGCGGGGCACAAGCTCTAGAACTAGGAAATACCTGTACTGGCGGGGCACAAGTTCTAGAACTAGGATATACCTGTACTGGCGGGGCACAAGCTCTAGAACTAGGAAATCTCTGTACTGGCGGAGCACAAGCTCAAGAACTAGGAAACCCATGAACTGGCGGGGCACAAGCTCTAGAACTAGGAAATCTCTGTACTGGCGGGGCACAAGCTCTAGAACTAGGAAATCCCTGTACTGGCGAGGCGCAAGCTCTAGAACTAGGAAATCCCTGTACTGGCGGGGCACAAGTTCTAGAACTAGGAAATCCCTGTACTGGCGAGGCACACGCTCCGGAACTAGGAAATCTCTGTTCTGGTGGGGCACAAGCTCCAGAACTAGGAAATCTCTGTTCTGGCGGGGCACAAGCTCTAGAACTAGGGAATCCCTGTACTGGTGGGGCACAAGCTCTAGAACTAGGAAATCTCTGTTCTGGAGGGACGCAAGTTCTAGAACTAGGAAATCTCTGTACTGGCGGGGCACAAGCTCTAGAACTAGGAAATCTCTGTACTGGTGGGGCACAAGCTCTAGAACTAGGACATCCCTGTACTGGCGGGGCTCAAACTCTACAACTGTGAAATTTCTGTACTGGTGGGGCACAAGCTCCAGAACTAGGAAACCGATGAACTGGCGGGGCACAAGCTCTAGAACTAGGAAATCTCTGTACTGGCTGGACACAAGCTCTAGAACTAGCAAATCCCTGTACTGGCGGGGCGCAAGGTCTAGAACTAGGAAATCCCTGTACTGGCGGGGCACAAGCTCAAGAACTAGGAAACCCATGAACTGGCGGGACACAAGGTCCAGAACTAGGAAATATCTGTACTGGCGGGGCACAAGCTCTAGAACTAGGAAACCCATGAACTGGCGGGGCACAAGCTCTAGAACTAGGAAATCTCTGTACTGGTGGGGCACAGGCTCTAGAACTAGGACATCCCTGTACTGGCGGGGCACAAGCTCTAGAACTAGGAAATACCTGTACTGGCGGGGCACAAGCTCTAGAACTAGGAAACCCATGAATTGGCGGGGCACAAGCTCTAGAACTAGGACAACCTTGTACTGGCGGGGCACAAACTCTAGAACTAGGAAATACCTGTACTGGCGGGGCACAAGCTCTAGAACTAGGAAATCTCTGTACTGGCGTTGCACAAGCTCAAGAACTAGGAAACCCATGAACTGGCGGGGCACAAGCTCTAGAACTAGGAAATCTCTGTACTGGCGGGGCACAAGCTCTAGAACTAGGAAATCCCTGTACTGGCGGGGCGCAAGCTCTAGAACTAGAAAATCTCTGTACTGGCGGGGCACAAGCTCAAGAACTAGGAAACCCATGAACTGGCGGGGCACAAGCTCCAGAACTAGGAAATATCTGTACTGGCGGGGCACAAGCTCTAGAACTAGGAAACCCATGAACTGGCGGGGCACAGGCTCTAGAACTAGGACATCCCTGTACTGGCGGGGCACAAGCTCTAGAACTAGGAAATACCTGTACTGGCGGGGCACAAGCTCTAGAACTAGGATATACCTGTACTGGCGGGGCACAAGCTCTAGAACTAGGAAATCTCTGTACTGGCGGAGCACAAGCTCAAGAACTAGGAAACCCATGAACTGGCGGGGCACAAGCTCTAGAACTAGGAAATCTCTGTACTGGCGGGGCACAAGCTCCAGAACTAGGAAATCCCTGTACTGGCGAGGCGCAAGCTCTAGAACTAGGAAATCCCTGTACTGGCGGGGCACAAGCTCTAGAACTAGGAAACCCATGAACTGGCGGGGCACAAGCTCCAGAACTAGGAAATATCTGTACTGGCGGGGCACAAGCTCTAGAACTAGGAAACCCATGAACTGGCGGGGCACAGGCTCTAGAACTAGGACATCCCTGTACTGGCGGGGCACAAGCTCTAGAACTAGGAAATACCTGTACTGGCGGGGCACAAGCTCTAGAACTAGGAAACCCATGAACTGGCGGGGCACAAGCTCTAGAACTAGGACAACCTTGTACTAGCGGGGCACAAGCTCTAGAACTAGAAAATACCTGTACTGGCGGGGCACAAGCTCTAGAACTAGGAAATATCTGTACTGGCGGGGTACAAGCTCAAGAACTAGGAAACCCATGAACCGGCGGGGCACAAGCTCTAGAACTAGGAAATCTCTGTACTGGAGGGACGCAAGTTCTAGAACTAGGAAATCTCAGTACTGGCGGGGCGCAAGCTCTAGAACTAGGAATTCCCTGTACTGGCGGGGCACAAGCTCTAGAACTAGGAAATCCCTGTACTGGCGGAGCACAAGCTCTAGAACTAGGAAATCCCTGTACTGGCGAGGCACACGCTCCGGAACTAGGAAATCTCTGTTCTGGTGGGGCACAAGCTCCAGAACTAGGAAATCTCTGTTCTGGTGGGGCACAAGCTCTAGAGCTATGGAATCCCTGTACTGGTGGGGCACAAGCTCTAGAACTAGGAAATCTCTGTACTGGAGGGACGCAAGTTCTAAAACTAGGAAATCTCTGTACTGGCGGGGCACAAGCTCTAGAACTAGGAAATCTCTGTACTGGCGGGGCACAAGCTCTAGAACTAGGACATCCATATACTGGCGGGACTCAAACTCTACAACTGTGAACTCTCTGTACTGGCGGGGCACAAGCTCCAAAACTAGGAAACCCATGAACTGGCGGGGCACAAGCTCTAGAACTAGGAAATCTCTGTACTGGCGGGGCACAAGCTCTAGAACTAGGACATCCATGTACTGGCGGAACTCAAACTCTACAACTGTGAACTCTCTGTACTGGCGGGGCACAAGCTCCAGAACTAGGAAACCCATGAACTGGCGGGGCACAAGCTCTAGAACTAGGAAATCTCTGTACTGGCTGGGCACAAGCTCTAGAACTAGGAAATCCCTGTACTGGCGGGGCGCAAGCTCTAGAACTAGGAAATCCCTGTACTGGCGGGGCACAAGCTCAAGAACTAGGAAACCCATGAACTGGCGGGACACAAGGTCCAGAACTAGGAAATATCTGTACTGGCGAGGCACAAGCTCTAGAACTAGGAAACCCATGCACTGGCGGGGCACAAGCTCTAGAACTAGGAAATATCTGTACTGGCGGGGCACAAGCTCAAGAACTAGGAAACCCATGAACTGACGGGGCACAAGCTCTAGAACTAGGAAATCTCTGTACTGGAGGGACGCAAGTTCTAGAACTAGGAAATCTCAGTACTGGCGGGGCGCAAGCTCTAGAACTAGGAATTCCCTGTACTGGCGGGGCACAAGCTCTAGAACTAGGAAATCCCTGTACTGGCGGAGCACAAGCTCTAGAACTAGGAAATCCCTGTACTGGCGAGGCACACGCTCCGGAACTAGGAAATCTCTGTTCTGGTGGGGCACAAGCTCCAGAACTAGGAAATCTCTGTTCTGGCGGGGCACAAGCTCTAGAACTATGGAATCCCTGTACTGGTGGGGCACAAGCTCTAGAACTAGGAAATCTCTGTACTGGAGGGACGCAAGTTCTAAAACTAGGAAATCTCTGTACTGGCGGGGCACGAGCTCTAGAACTAGGAAATCTCTGTACTGGCGGGGCACAAGCTCTAGAACTAGGACATCCATGTACTGGCGGGACTCAAACTCTACAACTGTGAACTCTCTGTACTGGCGGGGCACAAGCTCCAGAACTAGGAAACCCATGAACTGGCGGGGCACAAGCTCTAGAACTAGGAAATCTCTGTACTGGCTGGGCACAAGCTCTAGAACTAGGAAATCCCTGTACTGGCGGGGCGCAAGCTCTAGAACTAGGAAATCCCTGTACTGGCGGGGCACAAGCTCAAGAACTAGGAAACCCATGAACTGGCGGGACACAAGGTCCAGAACTAGGAAATATCTGTACTGGCGGGGCACAAGCTCTAGAACTAGGAAACCCATGAACTGGCGGGGCACAAGCTCTAGAACTAGGAAATATCTGTACTGGCGGGGCACAGGCTCTAGAACTAGGACATCCCTGTACTGGCGGGGCACAAGCTCTAGAACTAGGAAATACCTGTACTGGCGGGGCACAAGCTCTAGAACTAGGAAACCCATGAATTGGCGGGGCACAAGCTCTAGAACTAGGACAACCTTGTACTGGCGGGGCACAAGCTCTAGAACTAGGAAATACCTGTACTGGCGGGGCACAAGCTCTAGAACTAGGAAATCTCTGTACTGGCGGGGCACAAGCTCAAGAACTAGGAAACCCATGAAATGGCGGGGCACAAGCTCTAGAAATAGGAAATCTCTGTACTGGCGGGGCACAAGCTCTAGAACTAGGAAATCCCTGTACTGGTGGGGCACAAGCTTTAGAACTAAGAAACCCATGAACAGGCGGGGCACAAGCTCTAGAACTAGGAAATCTCTGTACTGGCGGGGCACAGGCTCTAGAACTAGGACATCCCTGTACTGGCGGGGCACAAGCTCTAGAACTAGGAAATACCTGTACTGGAGGGGCACAAGCTCTAGAACTAGGAAACCCATGAACTGGCGGGGCACAAGCTCTAGAACTAGGAAATCTCTGTACTGGCGGGGCACAAGCTCTAGAACTAGGACATCCATATACTGGCGGGACTCAAACTCTACAACTGTGAACTCTCTGTACTGGCGGGGCACAAGCTCCAGAACTAGGAAACCCATGAACTGGCGGGGCACAAGCTCTAGAACTAGGAAATCTCTGTACTGGCTGGGCACAAGCTCTAGAACTAGGAAATCACTGTACTGGCGGGGTGCAAGCTCTAGAACTAGGAAATCCCTGTACTGGCGGGGCACAAGCTCAAGAACTAGGAAACCCATGAACTGGCGGGACACAAGGTCCAGAACAAGGAAATATCTGTACTGGCGGGGCACAAGCTCTAGAACTAGGAAACCCATGAACTGGCGGGGCACAAGCTCTAGAACTAGGAAATCTCTGTACTGGCGGGGCACAGGCTCTAGAACTAGGACATCCCTGTACTGGCGGGGCACAAGCTCTAGAACTAGGAAATCCCTGTACTGGCGGGGCGCAAGCTCTAGAACTAGGAAATCCCTGTACTGGCGGGGCACAAGCTCAAGAACTAGGAAACCCATGAACTGGCGGGGCACAAGCTCCAGAACTAGGAAATATCTGTACTGGCGGGGCACAAGCTCTAGAACTAGGAAACCCATGAACTGGCGGGGCACAGGCTCTAGAACTAGGACATCCCTGTACTGGCGGGGCACAAGCTCTAGAACTAGGAAATACCTGTACTGGCGGGGCACAAGCTCTAGAACTAGGAAACCCATGAACTGGCGGGGCACAAGCTCTAGAACTAGGACAACCTTGTACTAGCGGGCCACAAGCTCTAGAACTAGGAAATACCTGTACTGGCGGGGCACAAGCTCTAGAACTAGGAAATATCTGTACTGGCGGGGCACAAGCTCAAGAACTAGGAAACCCATGAACTGACGGGGCACAAGCTCTAGAACTAGGAAATCTCTGTACTGGAGGGACGCAAGTTCTAGAACTAGGAAATCTCAGTACTGGCGGGGCGCAAGCTCTAGAACTAGGAATTCCCTGTACTGGCGGGACACAAGCTCTAGAACTAGGAAATCCCTGTACTGGCGGAGCACAAGCTCTAGAACTAGGAAATCCCTGTACTGGCGAGGCACACGCTCCGGAACTAGGAAATCTCTGTTCTGGTGGGGCACAAGCTCCAGAACTAGGAAATCTCTGTTCTGGCGGGGCACAAGCTCTAGAACTATGGAATCCCTGTACTGGTGGGGCACAAGCTCTAGAACTAGGAAATCTCTGTACTGGAGGGACGCAAGTTCTAAAACTAGGAAATCTCTGTACTGGCGGGGCACAAGCTCTAGAACTAGGAAATCTCTGTACTGGCGGGGCACAAGCTCTAGAACTAGGACATCCATGTACTGGCGGGACTCAAACTCTACAACTGTGAACTCTCTGTACTGGCGGGGCACAAGCTCCAGAACTAGGAAACCCATGAACTGGCGGGTCACAAGCTCTAGAACTAGGAAATCTCTGTACTGGCTGGGCACAAGCTCTAGAACTAGGAAATCCCTGTACTGGCGGGGCGCAAGCTCTAGAACTAGGAAATCCCTGTACTGGCGGGGCACAAGCTCAAGAACTAGGAAACCCATGAACTGGCGGGACACAAGGTCCAGAACTAGGAAATATCTGTACTGGCGGGGCACAAGCTCTAGAACTAGGAAACCCATGAACTGGCGGGGCACAAGCTCTAGAACTAGGAAATATCTGTACTGGCGGGGCACAAGCTCAAGAACTAGGAAACCCATGAACTGACGGGGCACAAGCTCTAGAACTAGGAAATCTCTGTACTGGAGGGACGCAAGTTCTAGAACTAGGAAATCTCAGTACTGGCGGGGCGCAAGCTCTAGAACTAGGAATTCCCTGTACTGGCGGGGCACAAGCTCTAGAACTAGGAAATCCCTGTACTGGCGGAGCACAAGCTCTAGAACTACGAAATCCCTGTACTGGCGAGGCACACGCTCCGGAACTAGGAAATCTCTGTTCTGGTGGGGCACAAGCTCCAGAACTAGGAAATCTCTGTTCTGGCGGGGCACAAGCTCTAGAACTATGGAATCCCTGTACTGGTGGGGCACAAGCTCTAGAACTAGGAAATCTCTGTACTGGAGGGACGCAAGTTCTAAAACTAGGAAATCTCTGTACTGGCGGGGCACAAGCTCTAGAACTAGGAAATCTCTGTACTGGCGGGGAACAAGCTCTAGAACTAGGACATCCATGTACTGGCGGGACTCAAACTCTACAACTGTGAACTCTCTGTACTGGCGGGGCACAAGCTCCAGAACTAGGAAACCCATGAACTGGCGGGGCACAAGCTCTAGAACTAGGAAATCTCTGTACTGGCTGGGCACAAGCTCTAGAACTAGGAAATCCCTGTACTGGCGGGGCGTAAGCTCTAGAACTAGGAAATCCCTGTACTGGCGGGGCACAAGCTCAAGAACTAGGAAACCCATGAACTGGCGGGAAACAAGGTCCAGAACTAGGAAATATCTGTACTGGCGGGGCACAAGCTCTAGAACTAGGAAACCCATGAACTGGCGGGGCACAAGCTCTAGAACTAGGAAATCTCTGTACTGGCGGGGCACAGGCTCTAGAACTAGGACATCCCTGTACTGGCGGGGCACAAGCTCTAGAACTAGGAAATACCTGTACTGGCGGGGCAGAAGCTCTAGAACTAGGAAACCCATGAATTGGCGGGGCACAAGCTCTAGAACTAGGACAACCTTGTACTGGCGGGGCACAAGCTCTAGAACTAGGAAATACCTGTACTGGCGGGGCACAAGCTCTAGAACTAGGAAATCTCTGTACTGGCGGGGCACAAGCTCAAGAACTAGGAAACCCATGAACTGGCGGGGCACAAGCTCTAGAACTAGGAAATCCCTGTACTGGCGGGGCACAAGCTCTAGAACTAGGAAATCCCTGTACTGGTGGGGCACAAGCTTTAGAACTAAGAAACCCATGAACAGGCGGGGCACAAGCTCTAGAACTAGGAAATCTCTGTACTGGCGGGGCACAGGCTCTAGAACTAGGACATCCCTGTACTGGCGGGGCACAAGCTCTAGAACTAGGAAATACCTGTACTGGCGGGGCACAAGCTCTAGAACTAGGAAACCCATGAACTGGCGGGGCACAAGCTCTAGAACTAGGAAATCTCTGTACTGGCGGGGCACAAGCTCTAGAACTAGGACATCCATGTACTGGCGGGACTCAAACTCTACAACTGTGAACTCTCTGTACTGGCGGGGCACAAGCTCCAGAACTAGGAAACCCATGAACTGGCGGGGCACAAGCTCTAGAACTAGGAAATCTCTGTACTGGCTGGGCACAAGCTCTAGAACTAGGAAATCCCTGTACTGGCGGGGCGCAAGCTCTAGAACTAGGAAATCCCTGTACTGGCGGGGCACAAGCTCAAGAACTAGGAAACCCATGAACTGGCGGGACACAAGGTCCAGAACAAGGAAATATCTGTACTGGCGGGGCACAAGCTCTAGAACTAGGAAACCCATGAACTGGCGGGGCACAAGCTCTAGAACTAGGAAATCTCTGTACTGGCGGGGCACAGGCTCTAGAACTAGGACATCCCTGTACTGGCGGGGCACAAGCTCTAGAACTAGGAAATACCTGTACTGGCGGGGCACAAGCTCTAGAACTAGGAAACCCATGAATTGGCGGGGCACAAGCTCTAGAACTAGGACAACCTTGTACTGGCGGGGCACAAGCTCTAGAACTAGGAAATACCTGTACTGGCGGGGCACAAGCTCTAGAACTAGGAAATCTCTGTACTGGCGGGGCACAAGCTCAAGAACTAGGAAACCCATGAACAGGCGGGGCACAAGCTCTAGAACTAGGAAATCTCTGTACTGGCGGGGCACAGGCTCTAGAACTAGGACATCCCTGTACTGGCGGGGCACAAGCTCTAGAACTAGGAAATACCTGTACTGGCGGGGCACAAGCTCTAGAACTAGGAAACCCATGAACTGGCGGGGCACAAGCTCTAGAACTAGGAAATCTCTGTACTGGCGGGGCACAGGCTCTAGAACTAGGACATCCCTGTACTGGCGGGGCACAAGCTCTAGAACTAGGAAATACCTGTACTGGCGGGGCACAAGCTCTAGAACTAGGAAACCCATGAATTGGCGGGGCACAAGCTCTAGAACTAGGACAACCTTGTACTGGCGGGGCACAAGCTCTAGAACTAGGAAATACCTGTACTGGCGGGGCACAAGCTCTAGAACTAGGAAATCTCTGTACTGGCGGGGCACAAGCTCAAGAACTAGGAAACCCATGAACTGGCGGGGCACAAGCTCTAGAACTAGGAAATCTCTGTACTGGCGGGGCACAAGCTCTAGAACTAGGAAATCCCTGTACTGGTGGGGCTAAATCTTTAGAACTAAGAAACCCATGAACTGGCGGGGCACAAGCTCTAGAACTAGGAAATACCTGTACTGGCGGGGCACAAGCTCTAGAACTAGGAAATCTCTGTACTGGCGGGGCACAAGCTCAAGAACTAGGAAACCCATGAACTGGCGGGGCACAAGCTCTAGAACTAGGAAATCTCAGTACTGGCGGGGCGCAAGCTCTAGAACTAGGAATTCCCTGTACTGGCGGGGCACAAGCTCTAGAACTAGGAAATCCCTGTACTGGCGGAGCACAAGTTCTAGAACTAGGAAATCCCTGTACTGGCGAGGCACACGCTCCGGAACTAGGAAATCTCTGTTCTGGTGGGGCACAAGCTCCAGAACTAGGAAATCTCTGTTCTGGCGGGGCACAAGCTCTAGAACTAGGGAATCCCTGTACTGGTGGGGCACAAGCTCTAGAACTAGGAAATCTCTGTACTGGCGGGGCACAAGCTATAGAACTAGGACATCCCTGTACTGGCGGGGCTCAAACTCTACAACTGTGAAATCTCTGTACTGGCGGGGCACAAGCTCCAGAACTAGGAAACCCATGAACTGGCGGGGCACAAGCTCTAGAACTAGGAAATCTCTGTACTGGCTGGGCACAAGCTCTAGAACAAGGAAATCCCTGTACTGGCGGGGCGCAAGGTCTAGAACTAGGAAATCCCTGTACTGGCGGGGCACAAGCTCAAGAACTAGGAAACCCATGAACTGGCGGGACACAAGGTCCAGAACTAGGAAATATCTGTACTGGCGGGGCATAAGCTCTAGAACTAGGAAACCCATGAACTGGCGGGGCACAAGCTCTAGAACTAGGAAATCTCTGTACTGGCGGGGCACAGGCTCTAGAACTAGGACATCCCTGTACTGGCGGGGCACAAGCTCTAGAACTAGGAAATACCTGTACTGGCGGGGCACAAGCTCTAGAACTAGGAAACCCATGAATTGGCGGGGCACAAGCTCTAGAACTAGGACAACCTTGTACTGGCGGGGCACAAGCTCTAGAATTAGGAAATACCTGTACTGGCGGGGCACAAGCTCTAGAACTAGGAAATCTCTGTACTGGCGTTGCACAAGCTCAAGAACTAGGAAACCCATGAACTGGCGGGGCACAAGCTCTAGAACTAGGAAATCTCTGTACTAGCGGGGCACAAGCTCTAGAACTAGGAAATACCTGTACTGGCGGGGCACAAGCTCTAGAACTAGGAAATACCTGTACTGGCGGGACACACGCTCTAGAACTAGGAAATCTCTGTACTGGCGGGGCACAAGCTCAAGAACTAGGAAACCCATGAACTGGCGGGGCACAAGCTCTAGAACTAGGAAATCTCTGTACTGGCGGGGCACAAGCTCTAGAACTAGGAAATCCCTGTACTGGCGGGGCGCAAGCTCTAGAACTAGGAAATCCCTGTACTGGCGGGGCACAAGCTCTAGAACTAGGAAATCTCTGTACTGGTGGGGCACAAGCTCTAGAACTAGGAAATCTCTGTACTGGCGGAGCACAAGCTCCATAACTTGGAAACCTCTGTTCTGGCGGGGCACAAGCTCCAGAACTAGGAAATCTCTGTTCTGGCGGGGCACAAGCTCTAGAACTAGGAAATCCCTGTACTGGTGGGGCACAAGCTCTAGAACTAGGAAATCTCCGTACTGGAGGGACGCAAGTTCTAGAACTAGGAAATCTCTGTACTGGCGGAGCACAAGCTCTAGAACTAGGAAATCTCTGTACTGGCGGGGCACAAGCTCTAGAACTAGGACATCCCTGTACTGGCGGGGCTCAAACTCTAGAACTGGGAAATCTCTGTACTGGCGGGGCACAAGCTCCAGAACTAGGAAATCTCTGTACTGGCGGGGCACAGGCTCTAAAACTAGGACATCCCTGTACTGGCGGGGCACAAGCTCTAGAACTAGGAAATACCTGTACTGGCGGGGCACAAGCTCTAGAACTAGGAAACCCATGAACTGGCGGGGCACAAGCTCTAGAACTAGGACAACCTTGTACTGGCGGGGCACAAGCTCTAGAACTAGGAAATACCTGTACTGGCGGGGCACAAGCTCTAGAACTAGGAAATCTCTGTACTGGCGGGGCACAAGCTCAAGAACTAGGAAACCCATGAACTGGCGGGGCACAAGCTCTAGAACTAGGAAATCTCTGTACTGGCGGGGCACAAGCTCTAGAACTAGGAAATCCCTGTACTGGTGGGGCACAAGCTTTAGAACTAAGAAACCCATGAACTGGCGGGGCACAAGCTCTAGAACTAGGAAATCTCTGTACTGGCGGGGCACAAGCTCTAGAACTAGGACATCCCTGTACTGGCGGGGCACAAGGCACAAGCTCTAGAACTAGGAAATCTCTGTACTTGCAGGGTACAAGCTCTAGAACTAGGAAATACCCGTACTGGCGGGGCACACGCTCTAGAACTAGGAAATCCCTGTACTGGCGGGGCACAAGCTCTAGAACTAGGAAATCCCTGTACTGGCGGGGCACAAGCTCTAGAACTAGGAAATCTCTGTACTGGCGGGGCAAAAGCTCTAGAACTAGGAAATCCCTGTACTGGCGAGGCACAAGCTCTAGAACTAGGACATCCCAGTACTGGCGGGGCGCAAGCTCTAGAACTAGGAATTCCCTGTACTGGCGGGGCACAAGCTCTAGAACTAGGAAATCCCTGTACTGGTGGGGCACAAGCTCTAGAACTAGGAAATCTCTGTACTGGCGGGGCACAAGCTCCATAACTAGGAAATCCCTGTACTGGCGGGGCACAAGCTCTAGGACTAGGAAATCTCTGTACTGGCGGGGCACAATCCCTAGTACTAGGAAATCCCTGTACTGGCGGGGCACAAGCTCTAGAACTAGGAAATCCCTGTACTGGCGGAGCACAAGCTCTAGAACTAGGAAATCCCTGTACTGGCGAGGCACACGCTCCAGAACTAAGAAATCTCTGTTCTGGCGGGGCACAAGCTCTAGAACTAGGAAATCTCTGTACTGGCGGGGCACAAGATCTAGAACTAGGAAATCTCTGTAATGGCGGGGCACAAGCTCAAGAACTAGGAAATCTCTGTACTGGCGGAGCACAAGCTCCAGAACTAGGAAATCCCTGTACTGGCGGGGCACAAGCTCTAGAACTAGGAAATCTCTGTACTGGCGGGGCACAAGCTCTAGAAGTAGGAAATCTCTGTACTGGCGGGGCACAAGCTCTAGAACTAGGAAATCTTTGTATTGGCGGGGCACAAGCTCCAGAACTAGGAAATCTCTGTACTGGCGGAGCACAAGTTCTAGAACTAGGAAATCTCTGTACTGGCGGAGCACAAGTTCTAGAGCTAGGAAATCTCTGTACTGGCGGTGCACAACCTCTAGAACTAGGAAATATCTGTACTGGCGGAGCACAAGTTCTAGAACTAGGAAATCTCTGTACTGGCAGGGCACAAGCTCTAGAACTAGGAAATCTCTGTACTGGCGGGGCACAAGCTCTAGAACTAGGAAATCTCTGTAATGGCGGGGCACAAGCTCAAGAACTAGGAAATCTCTGTACTGGCGGGTTACAAGCTCTAGAACTAGGAAATCTCTGTACTGACGGGGCACAAGCTCTAGAACTAGGAAATCTCTGTAATGGCGGGGCACAAGCTCAAGAACTAGCAGATCTCTGTACTGTCGGGGCAGAAGCTCCAGAACTAGGAAATCCCTGTACTGGCGGGGCACAAGCTCTAGAACTAGGTAATACCTGTACTGGCGGGGCACAAGCTCAAGAACTAGGAAATCTCTGTACTGGCGGGGCACAAGCTCCAGAACTAGGAAATCTCTGTACTGGCGGGGCACAAGCTCTAGAACTAGGAAATACCTGTACTGGCGGAGCACAAGTTCTAGAACTAGGAAATCTCTGTACTGGCCGGGCACAAGCTCTAGAACTAGGAAATACCTGTACTGGCGGGGCCGAAGCTCTAGAACAAGGAAATATCTGTACTGGCGGGGCACAAGCTCTAGAACTAGGAAATCTCTGTACTGGCGGGGCACAAGCTCCAGAACTAGGAAATCTCTGTACTGGTGGGGCACAAGTTCTAGAACTAGGAAATCTCTGTACTGGCGGAGCACAAGTTCTAGAACTAGGAAATCTCTGTACTGGCGGGGCACAAGTTCTAGAACTAGGAATTCCCTGTACTGGCGGAGCACAAGTTCTAGAAGTAGGAAATCTCTGTACTGGCGGAGCACAAGTTCTAGAACTAGGAAATCCCTGTACTGGCGGAGCACAAGTTCTAGAACTAGGAAATCCCTGTACTGGCGGAGCACAAGTTCTAGAAGTAGGAAATCTCTGTACTGGCGGAGAACAAGTTCTAGAACTAGGAAATCTCTGTACTGGCGGTGCACAAGCTCTAGAATAAGTAATGATTATGAGAAATATAAACTCCATATGCTATGAGAAGGTGAAGATTTCACGCTTGTGGTAGAGTAGTTAATATTCCTCCGTTGACGATTTTAAGGTGAAACTCAGAACGTAAAATATTTTGGTATACAGTGCAGTGAGGCAAGATCATATTCCTCATCTTTCATGGACACACCAAAAGTATAAATATTATGATCAATGCTTTTTGTTTATTGTGTATTATATTACAGGACTACCCTTTATTTATACTCAAAATCAATAGAATACAGGACTAATTTTATTATTGATTTATTTT
This sequence comes from Bathymodiolus septemdierum, assembly GCA_963383655.1. NCBI lineage: Eukaryota > Metazoa > Mollusca > Bivalvia > Mytilida > Modiolidae > Bathymodiolus > Bathymodiolus septemdierum. Next base: position 6,222,195 of record OY726529.1, on the reverse strand, counting down.
AAAGCTTTTGAACGACAATGGTGTAGAACTGTTTATTGCATTTCTAGGGATTATTCTCCTGCACGTCTTACTTTCCGGAAGCAGTACACTCTTACACAAAATATTTGACCAGCGACAGCAAGACAATTTAAAGACAATGGAGACTGCCACGGAGATAAATCTTGAAGGAACACAAAATGGTGACATCCTTCAGGAGTCAGGTAACTAAGTTGAGAGTTAGGGACTGCCACGGAGATAAATCTTGAAGGAACACAAAATGGTGACATCCTTCAGGAGTCAGGTAACTAAGTTGAGAGTTAGGGACTGCCACGGAGATAAATCTTGAAGGAAAACAAAATGGTGACATCCTTCAGGAGTCAGGTAACTAAGTTGAGAGTTAGGGACTGCCACGGAGATAAATCTTGAAGGAACACAAAATGGTGACATCCTTCAGGAGTCAGGTAACTAAGTTGAGAGTTAGGGACTGCCACGGAGATAAATCTTGAAGGAACACAAAATGGTGACATCCTTCAGGAGTCAGGTAACTAAGTTGAGAGTTAGGGACTGCCACGGAGATAAATCTTGAAGGAAAACAAAATGGTGACATCCTTCAGGAGTCAGGTAACTAAGTTGAGAGTTAGGGACTGCCACGGAGATAAATCTTGAAGGAACACAAAATGGTGACATCCTTCAGGAGTCAGGTAACTAAGTTGAGAGTTAGGGACTGCCACGGAGATAAATCTTGAAGGAACACAAAATGGTGACATCCTTCAGGAGTCAGGTAACTAAGTTGAGAGTTAGGGACTGCCACGGAGATAAATCTTGAAGGAACACAAAATGGTGACATCCTTCAGGAGTCAGGTAACTAAGTTGAGAGTTAGGGACTGCCACGGAGATAAATCTTGAAGGAACACAAAATGGTGACATCCTTCAGGAGTCAGGTAACTAAGTTGAGAGTTAGGGACTGCCACGGAGATAAATCTTAAAGGAACACAAAATGGTGACATCCTTCAGGAGTCAGGTAACTAAGTTGAGAGTTAGGGACTGCCACGGAGATAAATCTTGAAGGAACACAAAATGGTGACATCCTTCAGGAGTCAGGTAACTAAGTTGAGAGTTAGGGACTGCCACGGAGATAAATCTTAAAGGAACACAAAATGGTGACATCCTTCAGGAGTCAGGTAACTAAGTTGAGAGTTAGGGACTGCCACGGAGATAAATCTTGAAGGAACACAAAATGGTGACATCCTTCAGGAGTCAGGTAACTAAGTTGAGAGTTAGGGACTGCCACGGAGATAAATCTTGAAGGAACACAAAATGGTGACATCCTTCAGGAGTCAGGTAACTAAGTTGAGAGTTAGGGACTGCCACGGAGATAAATCTTGAAGGAACACAAAATGGTGACATCCTTCAGGAGTCAGGTAACTAAGTTGAGAGTTAGGGACTGCCACGGAGATAAATCTTGAAGGAACACAAAATGGTGACATCCTTCAGGAGTCAGGTAACTAAGTTGAGAGTTAGGGACTGCCACGGAGATAAATCTTGAAGGAACACAAAATGGTGACATCCTTCAGGAGTCAGGTAACTAAGTTGAGAGTTAGGGACTGCCACGGAGATAAATCTTGAAGGAACACAAAATGGTGACATCCTTCAGGAGTCAGGTAACTAAGTTGAGAGTTAGGGACTGCCACGGAGATAAATCTTGAAGGAACACAAAATGGTGACATCCTTCAGGAGTCAGGTAACTAAGTTGAGAGTTAGGGACTGCCACGGAGATAAATCTTAAAGGAACACAAAATGGTGACATCCTTCAGGAGTCAGGTAACTAAGTTGAGAGTTAGGGACTGCCACGGAGATAAATCTTGAAGGAACACAAAATGGTGACATCCTTCAGGAGTCAGGTAACTAAGTTGAGAGTTAGGGACTGCCACGGAGATAAATCTCAAAGGAACACAAAATGGTGACATCCTTCAGGAGTCAGGTAACTAAGTTGAGAGTTAGGGACTGCCACGGAGATAAATCTTGAAGGAACACAAAATGGTGACATCCTTCAGGAGTCAGGTAACTAAGTTGAGAGTTAGGGACTGCCACGGAGATAAATCTTGAAGGAACACAAAATGGTGACATCCTTCAGGAGTCAGGTAACTAAGTTGAGAGTTAGGGACTGCCACGGAGATAAATCTTGAAGGAACACAAAATGGTGACATCCTTCAGGAGTCAGGTAACTAAGTTGAGAGTTAGGGACTGCCACGGAGATAAATCTTGAAGGAACACAAAATGGTGACATCCTTCAGGAGTCAGGTAACTAAGTTGAGAGTTAGGGACTGCCACGGAGATAAATCTTGAAGGAACACAAAATGGTGACATCCTTCAGGAGTCAGGTAACTAAGTTGAGAGTTAGGGACTGCCACGGAGATAAATCTTGAAGGAACACAAAATGGTGACATCCTTCAGGAGTCAGGTAACTAAGTTGAGAGTTAGGGACTGCCACGGAGATAAATCTTGAAGGAACACAAAATGGTGACATCCTTCAGGAGTCAGGTAACTAAGTTGAGAGTTAGGGACTGCCACGGAGATAAATCTTGAAGGAACACAAAATGGTGACATCCTTCAGGAGTCAGGTAACTAAGTTGAGAGTTAGGGACTGCCACGGAGATAAATCTTGAAGGAACACAAAATGGTGACATCCTTCAGGAGTCAGATAACTAAGTTGAGAGTTAGGGACTGCCACGGAGATAAATCTTGAAGGAACACAAAATGGTGACATCCTTCAGGAGTCAGGTAACTAAGTTGAGAGTTAGGGACTGCCACGGAGATAAATCTTGAAGGAACACAAAATGGTGACATCCTTCAGGAGTCAGGTAACTAAGTTGAGAGTTAGGGACTGCCACGGAGATAAATCTTGAAGGAACACAAAATGGTGACATCCTTCAGGAGTCAGGTAACTAAGTTGAGAGTTAGGGACTGCCACGGAGATAAATCTTGAAGGAACACAAAATGGTGACTTCCTTCAGGAGTCAGGTAACTAAGTTGAGAGTTAGGGACTGCCACGGAGATAAATCTTGAAGGAACACAAAATGGTGACATCCTTCAGGAGTCAGGTAACTAAGTTGAGAGTTAGGGACTGCCACGGAGATAAATCTTGAAGGAACACAAAATGGTGACATCCTTCAGGAGTCAGGTAACTAAGTTGAGAGTTAGGATTATGATATTTAAAACCACTTTCAACAATATTTTAGCTACATCATGGCTGTCAGTTTTATTGGAGGAGGAAACTGGTGTACCCGGATAAAACAATTGACCTGTCGCAAGTCACTTTATCACATTATGCTATATTGAGTACACCTCGTCATGAGCGCGATTCGAACTCACAACTTTTGTTGTGATAGGCACCGATTGCATAGGTAATGGTAAGCCCAAATACCATGCAATCACGACCACGACGGCCCCTTAACTAAGCTTATATATTGTAAGAATCAACATGCTTACAAAGATGCAACTCGAAATGTCGAGATATCCTCATGGTACTAGACCACTACGTCTAAGAAAAAGGTTTAAACAGTCAACAATTCTACCAATATCAATAAAACGAGCTATCACCTCTCTCGCTAAGTACAAACACAAATATCACACACACATCACGTTGGAAATCCATTTCCTGGCTTGGAATAGGCACACAAATATTTAAATTTTCATAGCATTAACTCACTGAAACAAGAATCCACAGATGGAGATTGGCATATCGCTACTCCCGTTCACATTCATTATCCTCATTTGGAGCCAATAAGTACATGCTCTTGCTTCTTATCGCTGTCTGGTTAGCGGAGAAGCAAGAAATTCAAGTTTTATCATCTTTGTTGAACGCGACCAAGGCTCGATCCCACTATCTACACTATACTGGTTATCATGCTAACCAGAACACCATTGAAGTGGTTAACTAAATTAGAATGGAATTATTAAGCTTCGCTTCGCTGGGTTTGGTGTTGTTGTGGCAACTGTTCTGCCTGTTTTGTTCGGGTGTTGTTGTAGATGCTGTTGTAGTGACAGTCGGAAACTTTGAGTCGTAATGAAAGGGGGAGGTTTGGCGCTTTAAAATCTGATTCGACCCACCATTTCTTTACCAGGTCGGGGTCATTACGTTTTCACAGTTTTCCGGTTGTTGACTGATTTTGTCTGTTTATATACTTATGAGTTTTGACTTTCCCTCTGATCCAATATATTAGTCACCAATATCAGGACCTCCTTCATTGAAAAAGTTCTCAATATATTTTGTCTACATATAACAGTCAGCATGATAATAATAATAATGTTGTGCTAGCAAAGATTATGCCATATAGTGGTCAGGGTTAAAGACATAGTGCACTCCCCTTCGGTTCGTGCACTATCTCTTCAACCCTGACCACTATATTGGCATAGACATTGCTAACACAACATTATTATATAAACAATGTCATGGTAACCCACTGCAATACAACATTAGCAATCCTATCCATTATTCTTTGCCTATAGGAATCTAAACTTCCGCCTGCAGAATCATAAGAAATAAAAACTAGAGAATTAAAAAAAAAACTATTAACTTATATCAAACAGTTTCTTAAAATATTATTAAATTCCATTGATTTCTTTTTAATTTTAGCTGCAATCAATCAACATCGTCCCACTAAAAAGGGCCTCACGTCCACAAAATTTTCGTTGTACCCTTGACATAAAACATTTATGATTTCGCAATCAATCCCAATGTTACGGACCAATGAAATTCCATATTGCATCTGGGAAGAATGTCTGCAAATCGACGTTATGTTTTTAAGAAAAGTATTTATATTTCAGAGTTGTAATCACCGTAAATCTATGACGTACAGGCAGAATTATGTCAGAATTATGTCAGAAAGGACAAAATACGAAAAGACAAACAAGGGTTCACTAAACAATATATGAACACTACAAATCGACGGTGAACTCCACAAGCGCTCACGAAGGGTAATCAGTTCTTGCTCCATTATTTATACCCGTCGTGTAAATCATGTAAAATATCGTGATTTATTGTACATGTATGCACAGAATATCAGAATAAGACTTTCCATTATAGAAAAGATTGTTCGAAGGGTTTGTCATAAAACATAGCAAGTAATTTGTAGTAAAGACAAATAGTCGACTTTGATTAACTAACAAACATTTCCCGGAACTAACGTTTGTATGTAAACAGTAATAACACACCCATTCCCCTTGGTCATTTGGCAACGACAAAATGACGAAATATACAATGCTAAATACCTGGTGTCCGTGAGATACTTTATATCAAAGCATTGGACAAGAAGGAGACATAATTGGTGGATTTAAGAAGGTTAGATCGTATTGTACCTGTGCATCTTTTTCGCCCATGGCTGTCGCGAGTATTTCATCATAAATTATGTTTTTAAGTGCAAGATTTAATGGAAAAGTAAGAGTAACTGCTAGATTCAACTGAGCACATTATATGCAAAAATGGGGAACTTGGTATTTCTTGCAATTAGTTATGTAGTAAACAATTCTAGGCCCAGGTTGAAAATATGCTATTTTGTTTTTTTTGAGTTTTCCGATTTCAGGTATTACAAAATTCCTTCAGAGTATTACGATTAGTATCCTTTGATATCTTCAAACATTTGTTTATTGTTGATAATCTTGTTCTGGTCATTAATGTAGCTCAAATACTGATAGCTTACAAATATAATGGCGTATATGTTATGTGGTGGATTATTATCATTATTTGTACCAGGATCTGTTATAAAACAAAATGTGCAAAGATAGTTTACCGTATATTATATGTTTGTGTGTGTAAATAAACGTAAGAGAAACTGAAGGGGCTATCACGGATGGACATTCCAGAGACACTGGCAACATTAGGTACACAAGACAAAGACAAGCAAAAAAACAACACAATATGTGTTAGACACCACTATGCGCAAGCAAACACAATTAACGTAAATAAGACATGTACCCTCCTACAAACAACTAGAGGTAAAGACGAACCGAACGTAAATAAGACATGAGCCCTCCTACAAACAACTGGAGGTAAAGACGAACCGAACGTAAATAAGACATGGTCCGTCCTACAAACAACTGGAGGTAAAGACGAACCGAACGTAAATAAGATATGGTCCCTCCTACAAACAACTAGAGGTAAAGACGAACCGAACGTAAATAAGACATGAGCCCTCCTACAAACAACTGGAGGTAAAGACGAACCGAACGTAAATAAGACATGGTCCGTCCTACAAACAACTGGAGGTAAAGACGAACCGAACGTAAATAAGATATGGTCCCTCCTACAAAAAACTAGAGGTAAAGACGAACGGAACGTAAATAAGACATGATCCCTCCTACAAACAACTAGAGGTAAAGACGAACCGAACGTAAATAAGACATGATCCGTCCTACAAACAACTGGAGGTAAAGACGAACCGAACGTAAATAAGACATGATCCCTCCTACAAACAACTGGAGGTAAAGACGAACCGAACGTAAATAAGACATGAGCCCTCCTACAAACAACTAGAGGTAAAGACGAACCGAAAATCGTAAACTTTTATTTTACTGTCTTCACTTCTAACAAATACTATGAAATCAATGTTAGTCATTGGATACCAATTTCCCTGTCTTTGATATTTTATTGTAACCATGAATTATATTGTCCGCTGTAGTGCATTTTTCAACTTTTAGTAATAAGAAAACATAACAAATATGAAATCCACACATTTCACTACTAGAAATAAAGGATTGTTCTGATGAGGATGGGTGGTGTTATGGTTAGCATGCCCTCCTCGTGTGTGGTAGATCGTGTGTATCGGGTCAAACCACAGTGACAATATGGTTTGCTTTATTCTTCATTATTTTAATCTAAGCCCATTTTTTTTCTCGATATAATGAAATATTGTTGAAAGTGGCGCTAAACAGCATAAACCAGCCAACCAACAATTTTTTTTTCAGGGATAGAGAATAAAGAAGAGAGAACTACGTCACAGAATATCATTCCGCTGGCAATAACCAGTTTACTTCACATGATACTTAATATTCTGTCTTTTTTCACATCAGAAGTAGTGCTATATATAGAATTCGGAGTGTTGACGTTGTTCCGTTCATTTATATTTAGTTCCAGTGTAACATTTGTTGTGACAGCGTAAGCATAAAGTAGTACAACTAGGTTATTATTGATCATCGAGAGTGAAGGGAGCGGGGAGAGGAATATCGAAGCTTGAACAGTTCCCAAATCCAATAGACAAATCGTATAAATAGATGCAAAATCGATACCCCTATTACACATATACATAACCGCTCACTTTCCTTGCTTGGTACAAGCACTTCAATAAAAAGTGGCAGTGTTAAACTCTATGGTCCCGAAGCACCTGAGTTCACCCCAAGTCTTAATGGCTTTCGTGTTGTTCGATCTTTTTCTTTCTATGTAGTGTTTTGTATATCATTGTTTGTTCTTTTGCTTTGTTTTATTTTGTATTGTCCTTCTTTGATTATCAACTTCTGTTCACTCCGTTGGTATTATAAAGCATGTTATTGAATAGGAATATAAGGTACTATGCATTTCGCAAAATAAAATCTCGCTGTCTTTTTCAGATTTCCTATCAAACATTCCAGTGTACTGTTTGCCCTGTGTGAGACTGTAGGAGGAATCATAGCACTGTCACAATACGGCTTTTTCCGTTGGTACAACTTATCCAGTTCCTCTCAAAATTATGTAAGTTTTGCATTTTAGATATATGTCCCCGGATGTGTGTTCAGTGCTGCGACATCTGACATGATTTATGTTTGAAAAAGAGTTTGAAGATACCAGAGGGGTAATCAGAATCCGTCAATCGAAGGACAGACAACACAATGTACCGTTCCTAAATAATACTGTGGAAGATCTTATTTTCGTGGAAAACAATATTCGTGGTTTGAGGAGACGCCCTTGGTTTGTGGATTCCTATATTCGTGTTTACATACTTTGCAAAAACTAATAATATAGAAATTATGTATTTCGTAGGGTAATATATTTTGGGAATAGCGAAATTCACGATAATTGAAACTCCGAGAATAATAGTACTTCGGCCAACCGGAGTGAACGAATGTTGACAGACACTGAAAAATTATGAATGAAAATGTTAGTCTTTCATAGCGGCTACTACAATGTACCTACTTTTCTTCAAAATCTACGACAAGAGATCTTTAGCATACAGAGAGCGTTACCCACTATGGCTTACGGTCAGGTTTTCCGTATTATAACTTGAAAACTCCCCCATCGCGAGAGATCCAACCTTTCCACCACTCATTCAACAGCTCTGTGGATTTGAACCCGTAGAACATTCACCAGTACCCAGTGAGAGTATAGAATTTGCATCTCTCTGTAATTTCTGAATTGGATTTCGGAATCGTTCCGCAAGTGTGGTATTGTGTTTTTCATTTTATTCCTTACCCACCAGACATGCCTTGTTATAATAAACGTTAGATAATAACGAAGAGGCAAACAGAAACAGACAAACAAGAGAACATGGCAACATAGGGGAGACAATACGACGAAAAACAAAACACAATATGTGTTGGACATCAATATAGGCAAACAAAGACAAATAACATAAATAAGACATGAGCCCTCTTACAAACAACTGGAGGTACAGACGAACCGAACATCGTTTGTTATGCGCAAATCATAACGGACATCACAACACGGGACCCAACACGGAACGTAAAGACACATAATATGACAACACAAAAACAAAAAAGATGAGCATTACGGTCCCACCAAAAACAGGGGTTGAACTCAGGTGTTAGCGAACGGTAAGCTGTTCCTGCCTCTTATAAGACACCCGCCATGTTACTGATATATGTTGGACACCAATTTACGCAGTAAATAAAAAAGACAAAAAAGCATAAATAAGACATACTAATTATATTTTGTATTTTGTTACAGGTTAGAACTGTTATCACTTGTCTATCCATTTTGTTACAGGTTAGATCTGTTATCACTTTTCTATCCATTTTGTTACAGGTTAGATCTGTTATCACTTGTCTATCCATTTTGTTACAGGTTAGAACTGTTATCACTTGTCTATCCATTTTGTTACAGGTTAGAACTGTTATCACTTGTCTATTCATTTTGTTACAGGTTAGAACTGTTATCACTTGTCTATCCATTTTGTTACAGGTTAGAACTGTTATCACTTGTCTATCTATTTTGTTACAGGTTAGAACTGTTATCACTTGTCTATCCATTTTGTTACAGGTTAGAACTGTTATCACTTGTCTATCCATATTGACGCTTCTTCATCCCATCATGGTGGTTCTTGACAAGAAAGGGACGAAACAGTTTTAATAGTTTCTGTCTAAGTAATCAAGAGAATTCAAAACATCGTACGAATAATTTAAAGAATAAAAACAATATACATATAACACTGAACAATAAAGAAACACTATTAGATGAAGTCACGTGATTAACAAATGTTATTAAATAATAAAATATAATGTAAACTGTTATGTTTATTTCTTGTTTTATTCGTAGTCGGGGTGTATATAACTCTGGTCAGTTTGTGAAACGTTTCAGTCATCAGAACACACACAAACACACACACACACGTTTCATATTAGTTAGATACCTCTGTTTACATGTAATCAAAAATGTTAACCCTATATTCGGAAAAAAGAGAAATATACATTAACAATTCTAGCATAGATAAAGGACACAATCGAACAGAGACACATGTCTGCTATAAATACATTAATAGCGTCGGATCTCTCTCTGAAAAATCGAATTTAATTTTAATTGCGAAAACCAAATGACCATCTTAGACAATTCTTGTGTTTAATGGCTAATTTGTGTTGTCATTAATTTGCACTTAATATTGTTATTGGTGCAAGATAAAAAAATTCCCGTTACTTTGTAATATTTGACAGTAAATGCTTATTTGAAAGTCATGCAACTTTTCTTAAAAGATATCTGGATACTTGCCCTTTCATACTGTTTCATAAATACAACATTTCTACAATCTAGCATTTCTTAGGATAGACTTTGCACTACTGACAAGGCTGCTTATAGAAATACTTGTTTAATCTAGACTCCAGAAATAGCATGTACTAGGAAGGGACAGATCTTGCCACTAGGATTCTACCAAAAAGTTCTCTGACAAAATATTTGATATGTTTGTTGGACGTGTTTTTCAACAGAAAGTCGGTATACCTATGTATTCAAACTGCTCCTCGTCTTGCCCACTTGCTCCTGTATTCGTATGAGGCATACTTCATGCAGGGGCTTCTCAATAAATACAATAAGATGCTATCCCGATCCTTGAATTTCACGTTCCGCTATATAGATGATGTATTTTCACTAAATATTCTAGGTTTGGTGATTTCGTTGATTGCATCTATCCCATTGAAATAAAGGATACCACAGATACAGATAGGCCGGCTCCCTTCCTTGACCTACACCTTGGAATTGACAATGAGGGCCGTAAAGAACGAAACTTTACGACAAAAGAAATGATTTCAATCTTTGTGATTGTGAACTTTCCATTTATATATAGCAACATTCCAGCAGTACCTACATTTGGGGTATATATCTCTCATTTGATACACTATTCCAGAGCATGTGGTTCCTTTGAGGATTTCCATGATAGAGGGTAACTGCTAACAAGGAAGCTACTAAGCCAAGACTTCCTATTGGTTAAGTTGAAGTCATCACTTCGAAAGTTTTACGGTCGCCACAATGACTTGGTTGACCGCTATGGAATATCTGTGTCACAAATAAATACGGATATGTTCCACTTGTCGTAAGCACTTTCCTGTCATTTCCTCATTAATGACTTTAATACCGGGGTTGTAACTAGACTAACATGACGGGTGCTACTAGTAGAGCAGGAACTGTTTATCCTTCCGGATCATCTCAGTTCAACCTGATTTTTAGTGGGATTCGTGTTACTCGATCTGTAGTTTTGTGTGTATGTGCTGTAGGTCGTTGTTTGATATGTTGTCCTGTTTCCTTTTGCCATTGTGCTGTCTGTCCTTCATCGATATACGGATTATAATAACTCCTTTGGTACTTTGGTATCTTCAAACTCTTCATGATGCCTGTTTTTCTAGAAGTGAAGTTTATTAAATTTGGATATTAAAAAACTCAAAAGACTTGCTGGAAACCTATTGTTCTAGATCTCAGTATGTTTGTAACAACATTCAAACATTTGATTAGTCGACCTTATATACCACCATTCCAAATACACGCCATAGATTGTATAGTTCCTGTCAGCCATAGATTGTATAGTTCCTGGCAGCCATAGATTGTATAGTTCCTGGCAGCCATAGATTGCATAGTTCCTGGCAGCCATAGATTGTATAGTTCCTGGCAGCCATATATTGTATAGTTCCTGGCAACCATAGATTGCATAGTTCCTGGCAGCCATAGATTGTATAGTTCCTGGCAGCCATAGATTGTATAGTTCCTGGCAGCCATAGATTGTATAGTTCCTGGCAGCCATAGATTGCATAGTTCCTGGCAGCCATAGATTGTATTGTTCCTGGCAGCCATAGATTGCATAGTTCCTGGCAGCCATAGATTGTATAGTTCCTGGCAGCCATAGATTGTATAGTTCCTGGCAGCAATAGATTGTATAGTTCCTGGCAGCCATAGATTGCATAGCGTTTTAAAAGGGGTAAGTTTATTTTTGTAGCATTTTGCTCCTCGATATCACTCGGGATATCATTTGTACGACAATAATGTTGTGTTATCCAGGTTAAAGCAGGATACAAACTATGGCTTCCATGAATTATTTTATATTCTCAATCAGGCATAATAACATTGGCCGATTTTGGCTATCTAATCACTTCTATTTAATTTGTCAAATTACTGGTATGGAACTTCCTGCATGATACTTGAGTTATGAAATACTATTATCAATACAATAATAGTTGTGTTAATCTTATTTTGATCTCGTTGAAACATATATAAGAGTTGTGACCTTGGTCTCAAAAATGTGTTACAAGCCATTAAATATTCTTATCTGATTTGTTTCAATGAAACATTAACTCTAACATTTACCTGTAATTAAAAATAAAGAGATTTCTAAGGACAAACTAATTATTTTACGTTTTGAAATTTTAGAAAATTTGATTTTAATTGGTAGTAAATTGTTTACCATTCGAGTCTCTAGAAAATGTCAGTAATTTAACTATCTTGTAAATAATACAGAATTATAATTTGGTTAATGATTTACTTAAATTAGCCATAAAATTACCTCCGAGGGCATAAACTGCCCAGCTGTCGAGGTATACATAAGCCATACCAATACCCCAAGGGTATAATTTGCCAAGCCTTCGAGGTATACATAAACCATACAACTACCCCGAGGGTATAACCTGTCCAGCAGTCGAGGTATACATAAACCATACAACTACCCCGAGGGTATAACCTGTCCAGCAGTCGAGGTATACATAAACCATACAACTACCCCGAGGGTATAATCTGCCCAGCCGTCAAGGTATACATAAACCATACAACTACCCCGAGGGTATAACCTGTCCAGCCGTCGAGATATGCATAAGCCATACAACCTCCCCGAGGGTATAATCTGCCCAACCGTCGAGGTATACATAAGCCATACAACCTCCCCAAGGGTATATCTACCCAGCCGTCGAGGAATACACAAGCCATACAACTACCCTGATGGTATAATCTGTCCAGCGTCGAGGTAGACATAAGTCATACAACTAGCCTAGATTGCATTATCCCATCAAGCCAGTATTCAAGTGTTTCGAACTCACAACTTTAGTTGTGATAGGAAATATTTCATCTATATCGACGCTGTAAGTTTTATTGATGAAGCAACCCGGAGTACCCAGAGAAAACGCCGACCTGTCGCAAGTCATTGACAAACTTGATCGCATAATATTGTATCGAGTACTTCTCGCCATGAGCGGATTCGAACTCACAATATTAGTAGTGATAGGCACTGACTGCACAGGTAGTTGCTAATCTAACTACCATAAGGGTAATAAGAAAATTACTGAACTCCGGACAATCTTACAAAGGGAAAGTCAAAACTCATAAGTATATATACAGACAAAATCAGTCAACAGCCGGAAAACTGTGAAAACCGTAATGACCCTGACTTGGTACAGGCATTTCTAAAGAAATGGTGGGTTGAATCAGATTTTAAAGCGCCAGACCTCCCCCTTTCATTACGGCTCAAAGTTTCCGGCTGTCACTATACGCGATCCCGACCACAACGACCCCTTTAAGAATAAGAGATAAAATAGAAAACAGTTCAAATATATGCCTAATAAATAGAGAAACATTTTTTTCACAATATAGTCGCCCTCGGAATCGTTAGATGAACAACCTTATAATACGGCTATGTACTGATTTTTTCTGTTCTCTCTTTGCTGTATAAGAACCATTCGTTCATTTGGGTAAATTACTGTTACCCTTTGATGGTTTACATATTTGACTAATACTTAAAGCAGCATTATTTCGACCATTTGGAGAATCCAAAGTTATCTGCACACTGCGGGCGTCCACTATATTCAATTTTGATTCCTTTCCGGCAGGTGATGTTGGTCTAATATCCATAGTTTTGATTTGAGAAAGAAGTTCGGTATGCCGTTTTTCCATCATATCGAATAACGTCTTATCTCGTCTTGCCTGTTTTTCGTCAGCCTCTTTATCTCGTCGTTCCTGTTTTTCGTCAGCCTCTTTATCTCGTTTTTCCTGTTTTTCGTCAGCCTCTTTCAGATATGTTGCAAACCAACTTTCTTGTTCTTCTTTTGCAATTCTTATTGCTTCCAAATTTTTTTTCACTTCTGATAACTCGGATTCTAATTTCTTGATCCTTTCGTCCTGTTGGACATGTTTCTCGGATGATTGCTCATACATTTCTGTCGCGTGCTTAAGGTCGATTTCCAACTTAATCTTTTGCATTGACAATTCGCTTGCTCGTTTTGTCAATGATTCGATCTCCTTGCCCATTTGATGCATCTTGTCTGATTTGTCACCTATTTTTATATTCAATTCTGCATTGGTAGTTTTTAATTCCTCAATTGTCTTATCTGTCGCTTTGATTATTTTATCTTTTTCTGCCTCGTATTCCTTGGTCATCAATCCCATCCTCAGTCGTAATACATCATTTTGAAATCTGCATTTGTACGTATCAGACCTCGCTTCTTCTTCAGGAACTAAATCACACTGCAGGTCCTCCATCGTCCTTGAACTAGAGGTTGTAATTGACAATTACTTTTACTTCTTTCCTGTAATGTTATACGAATATATGTGTAAACATTTTAATAATAAAATAATGTTCCCATCATGGTACAATGTACATTCTAAGCTTGCTGCTACTAATTCTAATGAACCGTTGATTGTATTTCGAAATAATTCAATCATTCGAATTGTCCGATACAACAGACGCCTGACGATAATCCGGTACTCTCCACACAAGATCAGTTACCACTAACAGAGATATCCCTGTATGCAGAGAGAGAGAGAGAGAGAGAGAGAGAGAGAGAGAGAGAGAGAGAGACAGTCAGACATAGAGAGAGAGAGAGAGAGAGCTGTAACTGACATAGATATACAATATATATTTTTTGCAATGCTTACGTAAACATTGTTTAATGGTAACCAGAAACCTTAATTCGAAGAACAAACCATTAAAGGGTTATTGTCTACCACAATCGTAATTTTTTCATACCCAAAATTATTGTCGTTTTCCGTACTGACCTTTATAAAATGAAGATTAAACACCGAATTATTGGCGAATACGCTACGAAACGGTGTTTTTTCGATATAAAAAAGCTAACCATCGTTACTGGAAGCTAATTAATTATTCACTGACCTGAGCGAGGACAAATCTATTTTTATCTATTTGTATGCCAGTAGCCCGGATGCTGCAGCATGGATGTTAAAATTCGTGTTTGTTTACCTCGCAAATACGGCCGTTGCATGCTATTCATTGACAATAATATGCTGTTGCCAGGTGCAAGATAACATATATTGAATAATATCTACCGAAAATGATCATAGGCATCATCATATATTCATAAAATATGAAAAACGATTGAGAAAAGAAGGAAAAAACATGTTCGGCTTACCTATCAAGCAAAATATTTGCAAATTCAGCGCGAGTTTGGACGCGTAGCACTTCCTTGAGATCGTTCCAACGGTCCAACTGATCCCCTACATATATCCTGCATTTGTTCCATTTGGAAGATACTTCACTTCTATTCATCTTTCTCTCTGAATCCGTCAAAGTCCGCGTTCTTCTACGCGCTGACACTTTCTCTTTTGCCCAAGAACCACATGTTGTTTATTGTTTCTATACAGTGCGCATGCTCAATACGGGTTCACATAGAAGGCCATATACGGAAATCGACAATAATTTTGGGTATGAAAAAATTACGATTTTAGTAGACAATATCCCTTTAAGTGGTAAAACACAAAGGACAGAAGGGCAAACTATGATCTTCAAAACACTATAACATCAATATTTCCACTAAAACCGGTGATGAACCGGCAGGGTACACAGTTCCCACTCCACTAGTTGCACCTGTCGTGTTGCTCTTGTTAAAACCATCTTATAGGTCACGATCAAGAGAGAAGAACAGGATTTTGACTACGATAAACGGAAAACATCCATGGTCACCCGTCACAGGTATTCTGCAACGGTTGACATACCCAAGGCACTAGGAATTAATGAAGAATCAAACGATTGTTTCTTTTATGTTTCTCTGTGCATTAAAAAGAAATTAGATTCATCACCTCAGCCATAAGTGACCATAGCCGATTTTTGCCCTTTGGTTTTATTGCTCCCAAACACTATTAAATTATTTGGCTTTCCAATCTTTTGATTTGATGATACCGGATAAATACTAATATTTTTTTTATCGGTAATTTCACAATTGTAATACAGCTTTGTGATTTTTTTGCTGTGTTTTGATTTTGTTTTTAATACTAATAATTTTGTCATGGGTAATTTAACAATTTTAGCACAACTTTGTGATTTTTTTTGTTGTCTTTTGACCTTTTTTTTAATGAAAGGTTTAGTGACGTCACGTTAGACCGCACATGACAAATGGCCAACAGCTGATATTTTCTAGTATCACGAGTCGGTGGTCAACTGCACGTTGTTACTAAATTTATCGGGTTGTAAAGATCAAATTTATTCCAGAAACGCGTTGTGTACACTAAATTTGACATCTATGTTTTGAGTAAACTTATATTTTTAGCTTGGTATATTTGTATATCTTCTCGCTTGTGTCCTAATATAACCCCACCACCTTTCATTGAAGTGCCTGTACAAAGTCAGGTAAATGAGCCATGAAGTATGTATGTGATAAGACTGTCGCTTGTGCCTCTTTCTACGATTTTGTAATTTGAATTTGGAATTGTTCCAACTTTGTGGTATTTTTGCTTTTTTTTCTTATTTTTTACTAAGTATTAACGAAAATGAAAAGCATTTTATTCATATCTTTGAGTTGTCAAAAATATATGCTTCGACAGCGAGTAATCCCTTTCTTTAGTTGTCTGTGTAGTTTTTGTAAATAATTGTCCTGTTAAACTCTTTTGTTTGTCCATTACATGATGTGTCCTTCTTCAGTATACGGCTTCTGATTACCTCTTTGGTATCTTCAAACTTTTGTTGCATTAATCAAGCTGAAATTTTATACCTCAATAGAACTATGAGATCAAGTTTGTCAGTGACATCTTGGAGGTGTTATCCGGGTACTCCGGTTTCCTCCAACAATAACAATTAGCAACACCATATAATTCAAAGGTCTTGACTAATTCTTTTCATGAGCAGATGTACAAAAATGGTTCCTAAAACAATATATATGAGATAAGCTTACCTATTTCAACAGAAAAACAGATAAAAGCCTACACACCATTAGATATACAAAGATAATAATCAACAACAAGTATTTTAAACTGAATAATGTCACGTGAATGTGTCGTCAATTATATTCATGTCTAATTTCAACAATTAGCGCGGTGACCAGAGAACAATTTTTAAAGATTTTAATCGTCAGAAATACTATACGGCTATATTATATACCATTCGATTCGACAAAGTATGTACTTTCATAATATGGATGTCGTCAAAATCAAATGCTGTAAAAGTTTTACAGAAATGGAGGTCAAAGGTCATCAATTCGAAATGTGGAATCTATTGCAAAATTTAAAACTGAATTAAGAAAACAAAAAGATATTAGACAAGTTCCTAAGCATTACGAAATTGGACCTCGAAAATTTATATTGCATTAACCCAGCTTCGATGATTCGTTCCAAGTAAATATAGTCTCAGATCCGTCTTGTTGTTGTGGGACCAATCGTGAAAACTCATATCACTTCTTCGTTGAAGGCGCTCCCCATGAAAATAAAATGGCGGGAAAGAGGCGGATAACCACTGAAAGGCCGCTAGTTCGTAGAAAATGATAAGCTTATAGGACGCGGACGTCATAGAGAGCACCACCAAGGCACTTCCGGTCACGTGACTTCCAGTTCCAGGGGAAGCCC
The DNA here is from genome assembly GCA_963383655.1 of Bathymodiolus septemdierum. NCBI lineage: Eukaryota > Metazoa > Mollusca > Bivalvia > Mytilida > Modiolidae > Bathymodiolus > Bathymodiolus septemdierum. The sequence goes on along the minus strand of OY726529.1, from coordinate 6,204,701 downwards.
TATGGGTGACGTTTGATGACGTCATTTACGGTGAAAATACCCCACTAGGGCGGATATTGCGCTCACCCTTCCAAGGTAAACCCTTCAGGGTCACGTAACATTCAGTCACGTACTTCCGGTAGTCATGTCGGTCATGTACAATGATATATTTTGCACTACTACTATGGTAAGAAAAAAGCGCGTGAACCGGTTGCGCATGTGCACGCGATCACTTCCGGTCATGTGACTTCTGGTGACGTCACTTCAGGTAGCTCCACCTCAAATGTGGCTTTGGCTGTGCTGATATACTTTCAGTCAAAAGATCACACTCATGGTGCAGAGAATGATGTCATCATTAGAAGCGTCCTGATCCAACGTATGAGGGCACAAATTCAAAGAGACCCAACAAGACCCATCAAAAGAGTCTACAATGAAATCCTAACAGAGACGGCCGAAAACCCCCCTGTAGATGATACCCCGGAGTTTTCAAGCGTATAAACGATCGACGATGTTGATACAGTTGGTGAATGGACAACTACATGGGCAGATCGTCCATTTCTAAGTCATATCGACAATGACTGGGGCGCTGGCGTTTTTTCTACTGATGGTACTTATTTTTAGTTTAATAATATTTTATTGTACATAAACAATAGGATTGGACAGCAAGTTATACCAACTTATATCAAATCCTCTCCTTACAAATTATACACATGAATTAATGACAGCAAAACAAAACACAGACAATAGACATTTAACATTTTGACACTGGAAGAAAGTAAGAAGTACAAGTGAAAAGGTGAAAAATTGCTGACATTAGCCCTAAAATCTTTTTGATTGATTTATAAAAGTTCGAACTTTTCCAAATATTTTGGAGTGGACGTTATAACTATACTTATCGTTCCCAAAGAGCAAATTTTCAATATTGATATTGATATCGTCGCAATTACTCAGAAGTGTTCTTCTTTCGTTCATGTATAAAGAACATTCCAGAAAATAATGCATAGCATCTTCAAAAGAAGCACCGCAATTACATTTAAAATTATTTATTATATGTATTTTTGACAGATCGGCATTGAGTGAGCTGCATTGGTGTCTAAGTCTAGTATGTAATATACTTAGTCTAGTAAGACCTTCATTATAATACTTTGGGGTTTTATAGATATCAACTTTCACTCTATTTTTAAACGAAGATAATGTAGAAGAATTTCTTATTGATATGTCTAGATTGTTCCAAAGCGAAACGGTAGATTGAATAAATGAGCTGTTGTTCTTATATGGTACTTATATGAGTTAAGCATACCTATGTCAACAGAAAAACGGATTAAAGCCAATTAGACATACAAAGAATGCAAGTAATTAATGTAATTAACAACAAATACTTTAAACTGAATGTGTCGTCAAATATATATACAATACTTGTGCACTGTCGAAGCATATAGGTAATATGTGTATGAGGCTTAGAAACGGGGAAAAAGGCGAGGCTTGGCCGAGCCTTTTCCCGCGTTTTGCGCCGAATGCACATATTTACCTATATGCTTCGACAGTGCACAAGTATTGTATTTATCCTGCAATTTTAAATCGTAAATAAACGTTTACTGGACGATGATAAAAGTATTTGAAATAATTGTGTGCATGTATTTGAAAACAATATCCCCAGATGTGCCCCGATGTGAGCGGAGCTTACATTTGTATGTTCTATTTATAACTGACCAATATCAAAAAAAATATTGGGCAGGCTATATTGGTCGGTAAATGCTGTCATTGCAGGATAAATCAATATCTAGTTTCAATAATTACCAGGAACGGTTATGTTCTATAAATATAAATGACTGTATTTTATTTTATTAGATCTGCAAGTAATAATTCCTTTCACGTAACCTGAATAAGATGTTTCACAAGATGTGGATCGTATTCTTTACAAAGGCCTCTTCGTAATGACTTAATTTCAACACAAATGACAAAAAAGATAAAAATGGTAACATATGATGACATAATAAGATAGGACAATGATATCATTTGCTCTTTGAAAATATGCATAATACAACAATATTTTTCGCAATGATTTTATTTCAATGAGCTCAAATGAATGGTATCACATGATCACATAAGAAGGGGGGACAATAATAGCGCTTGAGGTTTGAAAACATACATAATACCAGAAACTTTAAACAGAACAATGAAGCATTGTGAACGAATTAGTACCATTGTGGACAGGTAATACGTGTCCATATCCTTTCTGTTCCAAATAAACGTTAGAGAAAATCGAAGGAATAATCAAGACAGGACAATCCAGAGAAACTGGTAACATTGGACACACAAGACGAAGACAAACAAAACAAAATACATGACACAATATGTGTCGGACACCACTATATGCAAATAATTACAAATAACGTAAATAAGCCATGACCCTCCTACAAACCACTTTAGGTAAAGACGAAACGAACATCGTATTTATGCAGAAATCGTAACGGACATCACAAGATGGAATTAAGTCCGTCAATAGACATAGTAGGACAACACAGAAAAACTAAAAAGATGAACAACACGTACCCCACAACATATAACCGGGTTGATCTCAGGTGATACCGAAGGGTAAGCAGTTAAGAGATAATTGCATAGAAGAGAGTATAAAGATACCAAAGGGGTAATCAGAATCCGTATATCGAAAAAGAACAGACAACACAATGGCCAAAACAAAAAGAACAAAAGGACAAACAACGATCTACAAAACATACATATAAAACTAAAGATCGAGTAACACGAACCCCACTAAAACCGGGGGTGAACACAGATGCCCCGGAAGAATAACCAATTCCTGCTCCACTAGTGGCACCCATATAGCTTAGTCAAATCTCTTAATGATATCCTTAGATAAGTGGATGTTTTCCTGATCAGTTTAACAAGAATAACATGTGAATTACATCGAAAGACAATAACAACTATTTTTTAGCAAAGTACAATTTATGTCCATGGAAAATGTTTTTGTGTTTGTTTGTTTTTGAAGCTTGGAAGGGGGGAGGGGGGTATTTTTTCTGTTTTCTTTGTTTTTGCTTTTTGTTTTTGTTTGTTTATTTTTTTAATAATATAATATTATACCTCATATCAGAAATAAATTTACACAACTCCCATATTGATATAATAAGCGAGACTAAATTTCATGGATTAATATTTTGTAGTAAACTACATTCTCTACCAGAGTTATTTTCCCTTGTTTTCACATCAACCTGTCATTCTTTTTTATCTTATATAAAATGGAAGACCATAAATTGATTTGATTTGATTTGATTTCTTGTGATTAACGACACTTTCAGCTTTATTTCAGCAATATCATGGCGACCAGTTTTAGTGGTGGAAGAAGCCGGAGTATCCGGAGAGAACCACCGATCATGGACAAGCAACTGGTGAACTTTATCACTTGCGGCTGCGAGTCGAGTGCACATTTGTTTGTAATTTACAAAGCCGGGCGCGAACCCACGTCGTATTGGTGATAGGCTTGTATGAGTTGTTAGGTCATCCAACTACCTAACTCAATGAGCCACCCGCAGTCTTGGAACAGATTCAAATTCCAATAAAAAAAATCGTAGAACAGAAGCAATGTTCAATTCCAAGTTATTTTGGAATATTAAGGTAGCGGTTGTCATTATAGATAGATTCGGTGTTATTAAAACATTGAAGTGTTAGCTATGTATGTCTTACATGCATGTTGTTCCAGCGTTCCATATAATTCTACTCATAAATCATATGTGTCAAATGCACAACGCTCCAGCGGCACAGATCATAACTTAATGAAACGATGTAACCGTCGCTGAAAAAGAAATCTTTTGAATATGATGTTCCTAACGTCTGGCAAGAAGACAATATTATAATTGTATCCTGTGTTGGAATAGTTCATTATGAACAGAAAGTCAAAACTATCACGGTCAATAGTTCCAGCGATATCAATAAAACTGTGACGGTCAATAGTTCCAGCGATATCAATAAAACTGTGACGGTCAATACTTCCAATGACATCAATAAAACTGTGACGGTCAATACTTCCAGCGATATCAATAAAACTGTGACGGTCAATACTTCCAGCGATATCAATAAAACAGTGACGGTCAATAATTCCAATGATATCAATAAAACTGTCACGGTCAATAGTTCCAGCGATATCAATAAAACTGTCACGGTCAATAGTTCCAGCGATATCACTAAAACTGTGACGGTCAATACTTCCAGCGATATCAATTAAACTGTGACGGTTAATAGTTCCAGCGATATCAATAAAACTGTAACGGTCAATACTTCCAACGATATCAATAAAACTGTGACGGTCAATACTTCCAGCGATATCAATAAAACTGTGACGGTCAATAGTTCCAGCGATATCAATAAAACTGTGACGGTCAATACTTCCAGCGATATCAATAAAACTGTGACGGTCAATAGTTCCAGCGATATCAATGAAACTGTGACGGTCAATACTTCCAGCGATATCAATAAAACTGTTACTGTCAATACTTCCAGCGATATCAATAAAACTGTGACGGTCAATACTTCCTGCGATATCAATAAAACGAACATTAGATATGCCTGTACCAAGTCAGGGTCATTACGGTTTTCACAGTTTTCCGGTTGTTGACTGATTTTGTCTGTTTATATACTTATGAGTTTTGACTTTCCCTTTATAAGATTGTTCTGAGTTCGGTAATTATGTTATTACCCTTATTGCATCTTAATTCACTGAACACAAACAATACCTTAACATATGGCGTTGGAAACCCAGGTTATGGCTTAGGACAGGCACGCAAATATGGCCGGATTAAGCAAGTTAATGAGATCCCAATATCCTTACCTCTTGACAACTGGATATCCAATAGTTATACATATAAAACAAAACGATAAAACTAATCTGCACAGATTCGCTCCCACTCAAAAAGACCATATACTCTCACAACATAAAGATGGATAACGCAATAACATGGTCAATGAATGTTTGTTTGTTTGTTTGTTTGTTTGTTTGTTTGATGATATTTAACACCACTCTCAGAAATATTTCAGTTATATCGTGGCGGTCAGATTTATTGGTGAGGACACCAGAGTACCCGAAGAAAAGCACCGACCTGTGGCAAGTCACTGACAAACTTTATCACATAATGCTGTACACCCCACCCTGATTGAGATTCGAACTCACATCATTAGTGGTGATATAAACTGATTGCATAGATAGTTGTAAACCAACTACCATACGATCACGGCCACGACGGTCCCTGGTCAATGAATGATCATGGTCCATTGATTACTAGCTAGTTAATGACCATTATCACCGGCTTGATACAAGTGTCAGCTGTAGATTGGCCAATGACCTATGCCTACAAACCCACATACTCGGCTTGTAGTTATGATACACAACGAGAGGGGGTCTTTACGTTGTTATACATGTAAAAGTGGCGAGAACTCATTCAATATCAAAGCGGTTTAAATCCCACATAGAGAAGGGATGTCGACATTCTTGAATACAAAGAATGAAAATAGTCCCTATAAATACATGTAAAAAACAGCAATGCAGCAAATTATAGTGGTATCTTGTTAATGTTCCTACTGTATTGATCGCCATGGTTACTGTACATGTGTAGCTTAATATTGGTAACAAAAAATATTTCTAACTGAATATCAATTAGTCATAAACATCTAGCGAAATTAATCGCGAGAGAACAAAATCAATTGATCATCAATTTGACTTTTCCTTTCTAAGTTTGCTCGGAGTTCGGTAATTTTGTTATTACCCTTATGTGTTGGATTCAAATATAGATGATGTCCATTCACTAAATAATTCTACGTTTGGTGATTTCGTGGATTACATCTATCCCATTGAGCTTGAAATAAAGAATACCACAGATACAGATATGTCTGCTTCCATCCTTGACCCACACCTCGAAATTAACAGTGAGTGTGGTTAAGAACGAAACTTTACAACAAAAGAGACGATCACAGATACAGATATATCTGCTTCATAGAGTATATATATATATATCTCAGTTGATCCGATATTCTAAAGCTTGCGGTTTCTATCAACATTTCCTTGATTGAGAGTTGCTACTAACAAGGAAGCTACTGAAGCAGGAGTTCCTCTTGGTTAAGTTGAAGTCATCACTTCGAAAATTTTACGGTCGCCACCAAGACTTGGTTAACCGTTATAGAATATATGTGTCACAAATGGCAACGGATATGTTCGACTTGTCGAAAACACAACCCAGTCCTTTCCTCATTCATGACTTATCACCGGATTTGTAGCTAGATTAACACCAAGCGTGTCAGTAGTGGAGTAGGAACTGTTTACCCTTCCGGATCACCTGAGTTCACCCCTTGTTTTTAGTGGGGTTCGTGTTACTCAATCTTTAGTTTTATGTAGATCGTTGTTTATTCTTTGGTTCTTTCTCTTTTGTCCATCTGTTCTTCTGAGATTTACGGATTCTGACTACCCCTTTTGGTGTCTTCAAACTCTTCTTAAGCACAAAAAATATGAATGGAATGAATAATATTATTTGGTGGTGGAATTAATGGAACAAAAAAATAAATTTTAATCGCATGCGGCAGCGTCCAGATGTGTGTTTCAACAAATGATAAACTTTAATAATAGCCGATGAAAAAACAGCAGAGTCATTTGAAGCCCGTATGCGGTGATCAGAGTGCAGTGCGCATGCTCAATTAGTTGTTAATATGTCTTAACGTATTTTATTCAATCAGTGTCCGTTAATCTAGTTTAATCCTGCCACTTTGCATGTGCCCGTTCTCCATTTTATTACACAAAGCTCAACTCAATCGTCTTGTCAACTGTCCTTCCTTTTTAAAACTCCTTTAGCTGTCAGGAAGGTTAGTATTGGATGAATAAGAGTCAAAGCTACTATGATTGTCATGAGGGATTTTACCTGCAAAGAAAATATTAAATTATGAATAGAAAGTGTAAACAGTGATGGTGAACAATTTCATCAATATCAACAAATCTATTTAAAAACTTGTTTTTAATAATTGACATGTAAAAGTTTAACCTTATAAAAAGAAATTTTCCTGTTGCTATGAAATACAGATAAAACACGGGTTCTGAAGTTCGTTGTTTCGATCACCAGTCGGATGAAACCAAAGTCTATGAAATTTCTATTTGTCTCTTCTCCTCCAAGCACTCATGCTCAGTGTGAACGGATGATGAGGTTGGCTCTGAGTCAGTTTGTTTGTGTGGAATTATCTGTATACAATCATGTGGACTGTTGTTTGTTACAGCTTGAACAGTAGGCTAGGAGTCAATGTGTATGTGTAGAGTTATCTGTATACAACCATGTGGACTGTTGTTTGTTACAGCTAGAACAGTAGGCTAGGAGTCAATGTGTATGTGTAGAATTATCTGTATACAATCATGTGGACTGTTGTTTGTTACAGCTAGAACAGTAGGCTAGGAGTCAATGTGTATGTGTAGAGTTATCTGTATACAATCATGTGGACTGTTGTTTGTTACAGCTAGAACAGTAAATGTTGATCTGGTATAAAGTACCATCAACATCATCACATCGAAATACAACTTGTTCTTTTCATGGTCTATTGAACAATTGCTCGTTTAGAGCTAAACAACAATCACTCACTCACTTTCCTTTTCTTGTTATAAAGATCTTTATTAAAGGTAAGAGGCCTTGAACACCATACACGTTTTATTCGTTCAGTGGACACTAGGTTCCAGTGAGTTGAATATTTTATTTCTGTATTTAATCAATCTAGATTAATATGATATTCATTTACATTCTTATTTCTAAATCTTAAACAGTTTTTGGGTCGTCATGGTCTTGATCGTATGGCAATTAGATTTACAACTAACGTTGTGAGTTCGAACCCCGTTCCTGGCGAGGTGCACTAGATACAACATTATGTGATAAAGTTTGACAGTGACTAGCGACAGGATGATTGTTTTCTCCGGGTACTCGGGTTTACTCCACCAACAAAAGTGACAGCGACGATATAACTGACATATTGCTGAAAGTGGCGTTAAACACCATCAAACAAACAAACAAACAATTGAACATTTTCACAACTAGTCATGATAATAGAAAACTACACAGTTCTTGGTTTTGCGCTCATAATGATCTTAGTTAAGCCTCATAATTTTCTTAGTTACGCTGTCAACTTTAGCTATGCGCTCATAGCGTGTTTGTTAAGCGCTCATAGTTTTCTTTTGCGCTCATAACGTGTTAGTTAAGCGCTCATAATTCTCTTAGTTACGCTCTCAGCTGTAACTATGCACTCATAACGTGTTAGCTAAAAGTTAATAATTTTCTTAGTTACGCTTTCAGCTTTAGCTATGTTCTCATAACGTGCTAGCTAAGCGCTCATAGGTTTTACAGTTATGGTCTCATCATTAGCTATGCGCTGATTGAATCGTGTTTGTATTTAATTAATTCAGGTTAATATTCTATTCTATCTTATCCTAATATTGTTAAGCCTTACATAAAAGGTGTTCGGGTGGCTCAATGAGTTAGGTAGTTGGATTACCCAACAACTCATACAAGCCTTTCACCAATAAGGCGTGGGTTCGCGCTCGGCTTTATATATTACAAAAAAGGGTCCACTCGAATTGCAGCCGGGAGTGATAAAGTTTATCAGTCGCTTGCCCGTGGTCGGTGGTTCTCTCCGGGTACTCCGGTTTCCGCCACCACTAAAACTGGTCCCTATGATATAGCTGAAATTTTGCTGAAAGTGGCGTTAACACCAAAAAACCATCAAATCTTTATATTATTCTAATATTTCTATATCTTACATAGATCTGAGCTTCTGGCGATTGGTTATACCATGTAAAGATGCCTATTTGTATCGTCGACGTTACTCCACCAACAGTCATTCCTAAAGGGTATATCACGCTTGCGTGTTTTTGTGGGTATCTAAATAAAAGTACAACAAAAATGAGACGTAAATATAAATGAAAACAGAAAAATGTTTTACTTTACTCTGTCAATATAAGTTAAAGATTTAAACGAGGCTGAACATTGTTTGTTTTTCGTGTAATCAGAAAGAAAAGCAAAACAGAACAAGCAAGAGGCGTTTGACTGTCACTCAGAATAAAAGTTTAAAACGAGGCTATCTTTTGTGGATCTTTTTCATGTCATTAGACCATATAAGTTTTGAACACAAATAATAACAATGGCACCTCTATAGTGTTATTTGTCAGTTGAAATTTATATTAAAGAAAGACGGAAGGTATCGGCCCATCAAGCAAGTTAAGCCCTACCAAGTCAAGCCAAGATAGTAAGTGCTCAGATAAATGTGTGTTATCGAATTTGTATCTGTTTCCATGACTTTCCAAGCGGTGTTTTCAACTCTTCTCACAATGGGGGTATTGTTATTTGTATCTGTTTCCATGACTTTCCAAGCGGTGTTTTCAACTCTTCTCACAATGGGGTATTGTTAATTGTATCTGTTTCCATGACTTTCCAAGCGGTGTTTTCAACTCTTCTCACAATGGGGTATTGTTATTTGTATCTGTTTCCATGACTTTCCAAGCGGTGTTTTCAACTCTTCTCACAATGGGGAATTGTTATTTGTATCTGTTTCCATGACTTTCCAAGCGGTGTTTTCAACTCTTCTCACAATGGGGTATTGTTATTTGTATCTGTTTCCATGACTTTCCAAGCGGTGTTTTCAACTCTTCTCACAATGGGGTATTGTTATTTGTATCTGTTTCCATGACTTTCCAAGCGGTGCTTTCAACTCTTCTCACAATGAGGTATTGTTATTTGTATCTGTTTCCATGACTTTCCAAGCGGTGTTTTCAACTCTTCTCACAATGGGGTATTGTTATTTGTATCTGTTTCCATGACTTTCCAAGCGGTGTTTTCAGCTCTTCTCACAATGGGGTATTGTTATTTGTATCTGTTTCCATGACTTTCCAAGTGGTGTTTTCAACTCTTCTCACAATGGAGTATTGTTATTTGTATCTGTTTCCATGACTTTCCAAGCGGTGTTTTCAACTCTTCTCACAATGGGGTATTGTTATTTGTATCTGTCCATGACTTTCCAAGCGGTGTTTTCAACTCTTCTCACAATGGGGTATTGTTATTTGTATCTGTTTCCATGACTTTCCAAGCGGTGTTTTCAACTCTTCTCACAATGGGGTATTGTTATTTGTATCTGTTTCCATGACTTTCCAAGCGGTGTTTTCAACTCTTCTCACAATGGAGTATTGTTATTTGTATCTGTTTCCATGACTTTCCAAGCGGTTTTTTCAACTCTTCTCACAATGGGGTATTGTTATTTGTATCTGTTTCCATGACTTTCCAAGCGGTTTTATCAACTCTTCTGACAATGGGGTATTGTTATTTGTATCTGTTTCCATGACTTTCCAAGCGGTGTTTTCAACTCTTCTCACAATGGAGCATTGTTATTTGTATCTGTTTCCATGACTTTCCAAGCGGTGTTTTCAACTCTTCTCACAATGGAGTATTGTTATTTGTATCTGTTTCCATGACTTTCCAAGCGGTGTTTTCAACTCTTCTCACAATGGGGGATTGTTATTTATTTTGCTTTTTATTTTATTATTATTAAGGTTCCTTTGTGAATACTGTGATTGTATTAGAGTTGATAGTTTGTGAGTTCTATTCTCACATTAAGTGATGTGTACTCGATACAACTGTTGCTGATCATTTTTGTTAGTGACTTGCAAAAAGGTTTGTGGATTTCTATGGGTACTTTTGTTACCTCTGTCAATGGCGTTAAGCATCCTATATATTTTTTACATAGAAAACAAATAAATGAGATTTGAAAATAACTGCAAACTGGCAATGTTGGTTATCCCTGGTAGGCCCTTAGTTTACTTACTACTGCTTAATTTTAAAGTATTTGACTTCCCAATCTTTTAACTTTGAGCCTCATGAAGGTTATTCCAGAAAAGCATCGTGTCCAATAAATCAAATATCTACGTTTTTATTGCAAAATTTAAAATATATTAGAGCTGAAAAGAGCCACCATATAATATTCCATAATTATCTCCCCTTGATACTTACACTGAAATTACGAAAGACATATTAGAGCTGAAGAGAAACGACCGGAAAACAGTCAACACGGCAAACTCTGTATAGAACACAGCCTCCGACTTGAAGTAGGATAAAACATTTAACGCCAAGGCTAGTAAACTTGCTGTAGTCATCGGTAGAATGTTTGGCAGCAGACTCCTCTCTGTTGATTTTTTTCTGTCTTATAGAAATGCAAATAATGCTTATGTAACATGACTATAAACTTATGATTTATTATATATTCTAAAACGACATGCTTCATTGGCTATATAGATAATACCGTGATAAAATTCCTGGTATATTTCATTCCGCACATACGTATTGACAAAACATTATAAACATCATTCCGAAGTAAATTCATGTATTCATACAGGACCGTTTGTACATATAAATCATTTTTGTAGATAAAAGCTAACAAAAAATATTAATCAACTTTTGCTTTACCTCGATGCTATTTCTATGAAAATGTTCAGCTATGTTAGATCCTTGTCGTAAAACTAGCTTATCCCTGCCACTTTTTATTGGGTGCCTGTACCAAGGTAGGAAAGTGAGTGGTCATATATTTGTGTGATAGTGTTGTCAATTGTTGCGCTTTCTACGATTTTGATATTTGATATTAGAATTGTTTGGAAAGTGTGGTATTTTGTTTCTTCAATTTAGTGTTCAAATATTGTGTTTCTATAGAAAGAGTTTGAAGATATCAAAGGTGTAATCAGAATCCGTAAATTTAAGAATGACATACCACCAAAAAAAGTACAAAAGTACAAACAACGATCTACAAAACATACACTTAAACTAAAGAACGAGTAACACGAGCCACACCAAAAACCGGTGGTGAACTCATGTGTTCCGGAAAGGTAAGCAGTTCCTGTTTCATTAGTGACACACATCGTGTTAATCTATTTACAAACCCGGCGATAAGTCATGAATAAGGAAAGGATCGGGCGGGTGTTTTTTTCTGTAGAATATATACGTAGTAATAGATCAACATTCAATATCCCTATATTAAATCACCTTTAAATGTCTTTATCTGCCATTCTGCTACACTGCCTGGTATAATGGCTGTTACTATTCCCCCAAACATTGTGTACGCCAACACATTGGTAAAATGGCTGACTGAAATATTACATTACAAGTACAGTGAGGCCTGTCTTAACCGAACACTGAATAAACTGGAATCCCGTGTAAACCTAAATTTCAATAAAGTCCGAAATGATTTGAGTCGATTGCACCTTTTTTGTAATTTACAGAGCCAGGCGCAAACCCACGCCATATGTGATAGGCTTGTATGAGTTGTCAGGTAATCCAACTACCTAACTCACTGAGCCACCCGGGCTCCTAAGTCCTAAATGAAGAACATGTTTGTTAATTTAACCTCTATAAAACGAACATCCGATCACAAAAGTTGGATCCAATCAGATTCGGTTTAGATAGGTTTTATTGTATTATATATATATATATATATCTAGAAGTGGAATAAATGGGAGTTGGTATAGAAATACTCTCATGACGGCTCATGGTACAATTTCTATTAACATGAATGTTGTTGATCTTGCCTCTTGTTACCACTTTGATATTTTGTTGTTAACCATAAATTAGAAACATGGTGGTAGATGGCTATAATATTACTATCAGCATTCAGTTATTGACGAGTAACGATACAAATAGCACAAAATTTAAATATCGATAAAACAGTTTAAATCCTTAACGATTCATGGTTAGGAAATTAAGACGATTCACGTAAAATATGTCTGGAAATAACGTTAACGACAGCCAAAAAAGTTGTTCGTTCATAGATTGAAGTAAAATTGTGATCCCTTCATAAGCTAGTTTTTCTTTATCTTTCTTGTGGTGTGGTACTTTTTATTTTTAATTTTACTAATGAATGATTCTATAAACGGGTGACTTGACAGGTAGGTATTTTGAACAGCTGAATATTAAAGTACATCAGCGGTGCGTTCAATATCGTAGCTGCTAGGTTGAGCTACGTAGAAAAATCCTATTGAACGGAGAGCTAACCTAGCCGCTACATAGCTCTAGCTAGCTTAAACAAATGTCTGCTAGCTTTTGAATCCAAGATGGCGACTAATATTAAATTTAATTTCGTAAGGTAAAAATAGTGGCATTGGAGGAAATGGCAACGCTTTTAATACGGATGATAATTTATTACGGTAACTAGACAAATACGATTAGCTAAAATGTTCCAAGAAATATTCCATATGATTGGCGTCATGTTTGCTAGCACTCCTGCGTAGCTAATCGTTCAATAACATTATTGCTATTTTACCTAGCAGCTAGACTAGCTGCTACGATATTGAACGCAACCCAGCTGACTTGATAGGTAGCCACTTTGAACGGCTAAATATTAAAGTACATCTGCTGACTTGACATGTAGCCATTTTGAACAGCTACATATTAAAGTACACCAGCTGACTTGACAGGTAGCCATTTTGAACGGCTAAATATTAAGGTACACCAGCTGACTTAGAAGGTAGGTATTTTGAACAACTAAATAATAAAGTACACCAGCTGACTTGACATGTAGCCATTTTGAACAGCTACATATTAAAGTACACCAGCTGACTTCACAGGTAACCATTTTGAACAGCTAAATATTAAAGTACACCAGCTGACTTGTCAGGTAGCCATTTTGAACAGCTAAATAATAAAGTACACCAGCTGACTTGATAGGTAGCCACTTTGAACGGCTAAATATTAAAGTACACCAGCTGACTTAGAAAGTAGGTATTTTGAACAACTAAATATTAAAGTACACCAGCTGACTTGATAGGTACCCATTTTGAACGGCTAAATATTAAAGTACATCAGCTGACTTGACATGTAGCCATTTTGAACAGCTACATATTAAAGTACACCAGCTGACTTGACAGGTAGCCATTTTGAACAGCTAAATATTAAAGTACACCGGCTGACTACACAGGTAGGTAATATTAAAGTACACTGGGTATTACCTTTATCTGGGTATGTATTCAGGAGTCGAGTATTTATTGTACCTAGATACAGGAAAAAATACAACATCAAAATAGACAGCCAAACCAACATTGACAGTGTGAGCAGGGAGCACAGGCTATCTTTTAATGATATGGACTGCCTCTTTCGGACATTATGATTACTCATGTCTGCAGAATTTTTTGTTGTGTCAGTGGCAATGTTGTCAGTAGAATTTTTAATTGGAATAAGCTCTGAAAAACAGAAAACATTAAAATGGTATTATAAACATTGACTTTATATTGAAAATCATTGTTATATGATACACATGATATTTATTGAAAATCATTGTCCTATGATGTACATGACCTCACTGTCCGTGTGTGGCATTTCGTGTGTCGAAAGTTTTGCCAACCACTTTCTGGGATCTGGGATACTATATGTCCATTATCTATGGGTACCATACGTGCGTTGGACCTAGGTACTCTATGCTGTCTCAATTGTGGATTTGAATCGATGTGAATAAGGGATTATATCTGTGTTTGTGTGCGTGTGTTAAATGCTAAATGACAATAACCATTGAAACGTCAATGTAACTTTTATGCCAAAATATATATGACATTTTATGTTTTTTAAAATAAATATCTACATTTTTATTCAGCAGATTTGCAATAAGAAGACACAATGAACAAAAGAAAAAGGACAAAACGACAAACAACGGAATACACAATATGGCATACTTACCAAGAATGTCAACTTCCAAAGCAATGTCTTCTTCTTTCAATACACCATCAATTTTGGTAGCATCTGTAGTTAACTTCTCTTGTTTATCGAATACCTTGTGTAAAATAAGACTACTCCCTGATATGATCACGTGTAAAATAATTAGTCCAATAAAAGGATATAAGTCTGGCATTCCTGTTTCATGTAGCAGCTGTAATAAAAACATAGATATCACATTTAGTGTGTACGACGAAGATATCACATTTAGTGTGTACGACGTATATATCACACTTAGTGTGTACGACGTAGATATCACATTTAGTGTGTACGACGTATATATCACATTTAGTGTGTACGACGTAGATATCACATTTAGTGTGTACGACGTATATATCACATTTAGTGTGTACGACATAGATATCACATTTAGTGTGTACGACGTAGATATCACATTTAGTGTGTACGACGTATATATCACATTTAGTGTGTACGACGTAGATATCACATTTAGTGTGTACGATGTAGATATCACATTTAGTGTGTACGACGTATATATCACATTTAGTGTGTACGACATAGATATCACATTTAGTGTGTACGACGTAGATATCACATTTAGTGTGTACGACGTATATATCACATTTAGTGTGTACGACGTAGATATCACATTTAGTGTGTACGACGTAGATATCACATTTAGTGTGTACGACGTATATATCACATTTAGTGTGTACGACGTAGATATCACATTTAGTGTGTACGATGTAGATATCACATTTAGTGTGTACGATGTAGATATCACATTTAGTGTGTACGACGTAGATATCCCATTTAGTGTGTACGACGTATATATCCCATTTAGTGTGTACGACGTGTATATCACATTTAGAGTTTTTTCGACGTAGATATCACATTTAGTATGTACGACGTATATATCACATTTAGTTTGTACGACGTAGATATCACATTTAGTGTGTACGACGTAGATATCACATTTAGTGTGTACGACGTAGAGATCACATTTAGTGTGTACGACGTAGATATCACATTTAGTGTGTACGACGTATATATCCCATTTAGTGTGTACGACGTATATATCACATTTAGTGTGTACGACGTAGATATCACATTTAGTGTGTACGACGTGTATATCACATTTAGTGTGTACGACGTAGATATCACATTTAGTGTGCACGACGTAGAGATCACAATTAGTGTATACGACGTAGATATCACATTTAATGTGTACGACGTAGATATCACATTTAGTGTGTACGACATAGATATCACATTTAGTGTGTACGACGTAGATATCACATTGTACGACGCGTTTCTAGAATAACTTTCACCATATATAAATATTGGAAAGCCTTATAATCTAAAAGTTCATAAACTGGATAGCAAAACCGGATCAGGTCACCTATGACTGAGGGAGGAGAAAGTTAGTTTTGATAATAATTACATGATTTAAGAACTGTAAATTTCTGTAATAAATATATCTAATAAACCATGTTAATGTACTGGCATGGGCTGGTGATACACTCTGGGGTTAATAGTCCAGTTGAAGTGGTACCGATCAAGTGCTAGTAATAAAAGCATGTACAGTGTATATCAAATCTAGTGCGCACGACGTGTTTTAGGAATAACTTCATTGTGAACTTTCCATTTATATGTAGTAACATTCCAGCAGGACCTACATATGGAGTATATGTTGCTCCTATCATGATTTACTTAATAAAAGGTTGACAATGAAGCTGCTGCACCAAAGGTTCAGAGTTAGGGTTAGAGTTTGAAGCTAGCACGATACTTTAATTTCACGTCCATAATTCTAGGTTTGATGATTTCGTTGATCGTATCTACCCCATTGAACTTGAAATAAAGGATACCACATATACAAATATACAGCTTCATACCTTGAACTACACCTCGAAATCGACAGTGAGGGGCGGTTAAGAACGAAACTTTACGACAAAAGAGATGATTTCAATTTTCCATTTATACGCAACAACTCCCAAGCAGCACCAACATATGGAGTATATATCTCTCAACCATATTCCAGAACATGTGGTTCCCATCAATTTCCTTGATACAGGGTTGCTGCTAACAAGGAAGCTACTGAACCAAGGGTTCCTATTGGATAAGTTGAAGTCATCACTTCGAAAGTTTTACGGTCGCCACCATGACTTGATTGACCGCTATGGAATATCTGTGTCACAAATGACCACGATATGTTCCACTTGTCGTAAACACTTCCAGGTCTTTTCCTCATTCATGACTTATCACGGGTTTGTAATTAGATTAACACGAAGGGTGCCACTAGTGGAACAGGAACTGCCTACCAATCCGGAGCACCTGAATTTACCCCCCGGTTTTTAGTGTGGTTCGTGTTACTCGATCTTTAATTTCATGTGTATGTTTTGTAGATCGTTGTTTGTTCTTTTGTCATTTTTCTGTTGGTCATTGCGTTGTCTGTTCTTCTTCGATTTACAGATTCTGATTACCCCTTTGTTGTCTTCAAACTCTTATTTGTATCACATGTTTGCTGCACGACATCGTAGTCAGTGCATTTATATTTCGTTGTTTGATAATACCTACAAAATTCACGCAATCTGATGAACCAAACATTCTAAAACAATTCCCAACAGTTGTTTCCTACCTTGAATATCGTGAATGTAATAACAGAAGAATCACAAGCACCATTCAACACAGCAACATATAGTCCAGCTCCAATGGGTAAAATTGAGCTCACCTTAAATTGTAAATAAGTACATTTTTATTAATCGAGTTACTCTCTGTAATCGACAGCGATGTATATATACGATATTGATAGTGTCTTAAAATAAGAAGCTTGGCTGTAGTGAGGCTTACAAACTGTGACAAACCTTAGGTTCACTAAGCTCTTTCCCAGTTTTATACTGAATACTCATATATTTTATGCTTTACGAAACTGCATTAATATTGTATTTATTTTGCAGAAAAAATATATTAATCCATAGGCTGTTAAATATTATAATGAATAAGAAAACAATACAATAATAACTTGTTTGCCCCTTTTGATATTTTATCCAACAGGAAGTGAACTGATTTCGTGAGGTTCGTATTGCTCAATCTTTAGTTTTCTATGTATTGTTTTGTAGATCATTGTTTGTCCTTTCCTCCTGTTTCTTTCCTCCTGTTTCTTTCCTCCTGTTTCTTTTGGACATTGTATTGTATGGTCTTTTATGGCCACTGATCTTGTCTAAGCTCAACAGGAAAAACATGTGATAGAGGTACCAGAAAATGATCCAGTCAGTGCATTATTTGATTGGTCAAATAGACCAAGTGTATGAAGAATACGAACATCAAAACATAAACAGTATCAACATAGAGCAGTATTAAAGATCATACTCGTATTGTTTTCGTTTGTCTTTCGTGTCTAATTCCTGACAATGTATTGGCATTTCCAGTCTACATCAAGATTATACATATATGAGGTCTGTTCTCTTAGTAGAGCCACCAGGTTTTGCTTAGAGCCTTTGAATTTCTTGCTCCCAAAAACTTGGCTTTCCAATCTTTTAATTTCAGCGTCCCCGTTTAATGCTTTTTTTCAGAAACGATCCGTGTGCATTTAATTAGGTATTAGCACTTTTATGGGCCAAAATGAAAACGTAATACTAGTGCAATGAGAGTTTGCAGATACCACTGGGGTACTCAGAATCCGTAAATCGAAGAACAGACAACACAATGGCCAAAAGAAAAAGGACAAACTACCAGAAAAAGGACAAACAACGATTTACAACACATACACATCTAAAGTTCGAGTAACACGGACCCCACTAAAATCTCATAATAAATGCATAATAAACGGTGACTAACCTTGATGTTTATAATAAACGGTGACTAATCTTGATGTTTATAATAAACGGTGACTAACCTTGATGTTTGTAATAAACGGTGACTAATCTTGATGTTTATAATAAACGGTGACTAACCTTGATGTTTATAATAAACGGTGACTAATCTTGATGTTTATAATAAACGGTGACTAACCTTGATGTTTATAATAAGCGGTGACTAACCTTGATGTTTATAATAAATGGTGACTAACCTTGATGTTTATAATAAACGGTGACTAACCTTGATGTTTATAATAAACGGTGACTAATCTTGATGTTTATAATAAACGGTGACTAACCTTGATGTTTATAATAAACGGTGACTAACCTTGATGTTTATTATAAACGGTGACTAACCTTGATGTTTATAATAAACGGTGACTAACCTTGATGTTTATAATAAACGGTGACTAACCTTGATGTTTATAATAAACGGTGACTAACCTTGATGTTTATAATAAACGGTGACTAACCTTGATGTTTATAATAAACGGTGACTAACCTTGATGTTTATAATAAATGGTGACTAACCTTGATGTTTATAATAAACGGTGACTAACCTTGATGTTTATAATAAACGGTGACTAACCTTGATGTTTATTATAAACGGTGACTAACCTTGATGTTTATAATAAACGGTGACTAACCTTGATGTTTATAATAAACGGTGACTAACCTTGATGTTTATAATAAACGTTTACTAATCTTGATGTTTATAATAAACGTGACTAACCTTAATGTTTATAATAAACGGTGACTAACCTTGATGTTTATAATAAACGGTGACTAACCTTGATGTTTATAATAAACGGTGACTAACCTTGATGTTTAAAATAAACGGTGACTAACCTTGATGTCTATAATAAACGGTGACTAACCTTGATGTTTATAATAAATGGTGACTTACCTTGATGCTTATAATAAACGGTGACTAACCTTGATGTTTATAATAAACGGTGACTAATCTTGATGTTTATAATAAACGGTGACTAACCTTGATGTTTATAATAAACGGTGACTAACCTTGATGTTTATTATAAACGGTGACTAACCTTGATGTTTATAATAAACGGTGACTAACCTTGATGTTTATAATAAACGGTGACTAACCTTGATGTTTATAATAGACGTTTACTAATCTTGATGTATATAATAAACGTGACTAACCTTAATGTTTATAATAAACGGTGACTAACCTTGATGTTTATAATAAACGGTGACTAACCTTGATGTTTAAAATAAACGGTGACTAACCTTGATGTTTATAATAAACGGTGACTAACCTTGATGTTTATAATAAATGGTGACTAACCTTGATGCTTATAATAAACGGTGACTAACCTTGATGTCTATAATAAACGGTGACTAACCTTAATGTTTATAATAAACGGTTACTAACCTTGATGTTTATAATAAACGGTGACTAATCTTGATGTTTATAATAAACGGTGACTAACCTTGATGTTTATAACTAGGAGTCCTAATCCACCTACACCAACAAATATCATCCCAGGAACAATTAGAAATGGAATGTCTGTAACCATATTAAAATATAATATAAATACATGAATACAAGAATCTGAGAGATAATTGATAGGATGTGAACATGTTACTCTGTTACCAATGATCATTATTAACATACTATGACTAATAAGTAGCTGTCACACGCTAAGATCTTGGGGCAGGAGGAGGTAAGACTGCAGCAAAAAACTAGGTCTTATTTCGTTATCACGGTTTTCATCTTTTTAGTTTTTCTTGTGCTATCGTTTGTTTGTCCCCGATCTGTGTATTGTGTCTAGTTGTTCCCGTGTCTGTGGATTGTCCATTTGTGATTACCACTTCGCTTTTCTCTCGTGGAACGAAGGTAAAGAAATTGAAATATATAAATGTAATTATAATGCAATTGGTTATGTAACAGATAATTTCATTTGTCAATCGCATAAGAAGATTCATGAGGCTAGAGCCTTTAATTTCACATACAGGTATATTGATGACGTTTTATCTATCAATAATTCTAGATTTGCAGAATTTCTTCCATTGATATATCCTCCAGAGCTGGAAGTTAAAGAGACCACCGATACAGCTTTGTCCGCATCAATTTTGGATTTATACCTCGAATTTGACGACAGTGGTCAACTCAGTACTAAAATTTATGATAAGCGGGACGACTTCAATTTTAAAATCATAAATTTTCCAAACATGTGCAGCAATATACCAGCTTCTCCTTCATATGGTGATTACATCTCGCAATTGATTCGCTATGCAAGGGCCAGTAGCAATTATTCTGATTTCCTGAAACGTCATCTTCATCTGTGAAACAGGCTACTGGACCAGGGCTATTAAAATATTGGCCTTATTCGATCTCTTAAAAAGTTTATATTCCGATACCAAGATCTTGTCGAAATATATTCCGTCTCTGAAGAAAAAATTATAAGCGATGCATTTTCATATAGTGAAAATTTATAAAGAATAAGAAGTCAAAAAATGTCAAGGATATTTTTTTTGTCAATGTGTGACGTACAAATATTTTTGACATTTACGTCACCGAATATGGTACTGCTTTGACAACTATTTTACCTATTTTGTTCCTGTATTTAAATACTGTTATAGTGACAGCCGGCACCTTTGAACCGTAATGAGAGCGGGAGGTTTGGCGCCTTAAAATCTGATTCAACCCACCATTTCTTTAGAAATGCCTGTACCAAGTCAGGGTCATTACGGTTTTCACAGTTTTCCGGTTGTTGACTGACTTTGTCTGTTTATATAATTATGAGTTTTGACTTTCTCTTTGTAAGATTGTTCGGAGTTCGGTAATTTTGTTATTACCCTTATTTGCATAAATTTTATGTATTACCTTGTTGGAAATATTGATTTGAAGTGACACACATTACATAGGTTTTTAAAATTGTTATCTTAGTTAAATATAATTTTTATTATTATATGATAGATCATTGAATAGTTATATGCTATGTGAAAAGGCGCAATGAAAGTGATTAATAATAACTGATAATTGTAAACAAATGTTATTGTTGGGAGAATTTCATTAGAATGGGAATAACGTATTGTATTTGAAGTATTGCCGACGTAAATTGTCAGTTTTACTATCGCAAATATGCATTTACCTAGCTCCGCTACGAGTCGCCAGGTAAACTCAATTTGCGACGGTAGTCGGCTACACTCCGTTATTCCCTAAATGTCAACGAACTATGTCTTACTAACCAGAATTAGACAGTCCAAGCATCAGAGAACCACAGATCATCAATATCCTGTAATCAAAATGATACATTACATAGAAACTACTCTAGTTCTTGATTGGCAACGTATTTGATGGGCAGACAATCGACATTGCAATGGGTACCAATTGTGCTCCTCTTCTCGTCGACTATTTCCTTTATTCGTATGAAGCAAACTTCATACAGGGACTTCTCAAAGAAAACGGATTGAAAGTACATGTAATTTAATATTCCTCTTCGCTTCGGTTCATATATCATATTGAGTTAGGGTTAGGGTTAGGGTGTTTAACGCCACTTTTAACAATATTTCAGCTATATCGTGGTGATCAGTTTTATTGGTGGAAGAAACGGGTGTAACTGGAGAAAACCACCGACCTTCCACAAGTCACTGACAAACTTTATCATATAAGGTTGTATGGCCTGAGCGGGATTCGAACTGACAACTTTATTGGTGGAGGATAGGCACTGATTGTATAGGGAGTTGTAAATCTAACTACCATACGATCACGACGGTCCCTGTATCATTTTAGGCGTGACCGACCGGTCAACAGTCACATTACCCTCACCTATATATATTAACTATATATTGTCATCACAAAGAAAGCACGAATGTTGTTAATTAATATGGCTTTAGATTTATCGTTTGTTGACAACAATGGTAGATTACATTTCTGCTTTTAAATGTGACCTTATTAGAGGTCAGATGCTTATTAAGACGTTTGCAAATCGTTGACATGGTTGTGGCTTAGGGATAAACCTAGTGCAAAATTCTCATCATTTCATTAACAGGAGAGGTTTGGACTCAAAAACTAATTTGACCTCGCAACTTGTTATTGAAATGCCTGGACCAAACCAGGAAAATGAGCGGTCATGTATATGTGGTAGGCCTAGGGGTGATAGCAATAAAACCAAGGGGCCTAATCAAGATAGCCCAAATCGGCTAAGGTCACGTATGCCCTAGGAAGGTGAACCCCAGTTTAATCAATAATTCCATTGCTTAGGACCTGTAAATTTCAGCAATAACTGTATCTAATAAAACTCTTAAAGTGTACTATATACTTACATTGACAATATTTTCGGTCCAATAATCCCAAACCTGTACACTAACGGAGCCCATGAGACAATACACAGTTCTAGTAGTGTCACAGCTATCGTATACAGTTGGTGTAATTTTTCTTGTTGTTTTCTACAAGATGTAGGCCTTGGTCGTTTTGAATGAATATCATGTGTGGCTTTCTCCTCATTTGAAACTATCGAATAAGACTGGTTTGCGGAGTCTGTCACGTGATCAATATTCGATATGAAGGGTATAACGGTTGTAAGTTTTACATCCTCAATACTGCTCGCTCCATAAAACGAATGATTGTAAAAGTTTCCTCCATCTTGTTAGTACACAACTCCGAGTAAAATCCTTTGTCTATCAACACATAAATATATGAACTCCATCCTCCGGGGATAAAAGCAAACAGCAAAGCCTCCAAAATTGTTACAAACACAAGCAAAACCAGCAATATATTACATTTACCCATACTTAAGTTCAAACCTCCTCTCACCTTCTCTCGTATCTTAAGTTCAAACCTCCTCTCGTAGCTTAAGTTCAAACCTCCTCTCGCATCTTAAGCTCAAACCTCCTCTCGTAGCTTAAGTTCAAACCTCCTCTCGTATCTTAAGCTCAAACCTCCTCTCGTAGCTTAAGTTCAAACGTACTCTCGTAATTTGAAGACTTGACGATGTGTCTTCATACCGATATATGTGTGATATTCATCAAACAATAGATAAGCTTAGAGTTATATCCATTCCGGAAGTTTCCGTATAATTTAGTTTCTACCTGAGAGAGTTGAACAATTACACTAATATCAACAAAGCGAAAAATCACCTCTCTCTGTACATATACACACGTTTCTCAACCTTTAGATATAAATAACTACATGTCTGGTGATATAACAATAAAAACATGAAACGGGAAATCAAATTTGTACATCTCATGGAGTCCGGATTTAGCCTACTTTACTTGTTTACATTTAAAGATTATAGTTTACATTAATTAATATGTTTACAATTTACAGGTAAACTTGTTACATTATTACACTGTAGCAAAACTATGTAATAATTTCATTTTCTTTGTTTAAATACTGCAGTTCTAAAAATAGTTATAAAGAGATAAGAGATCTATCGTTTGTAGATTGATCCATACATAACCTCACTGATGATAATTCTTTGCAGTAGAAAAGTCAAAAGGTGATCCTATAACGCTTTGCAGTAGAAAACTCGAAAGATGATCCGAATGTTTCTCGGTAGTATATACCTGGGAAATTATCACACAAGTCATATAAAAAAGTTTATTATCCAATTAATGTAACACATTTAGCAGCGCAGATAAGAATACACAAAAACTGCGTAGATAGGCTTGAGAATAGGTTGGGAAGTGTTGAAGCGAATATAGAGGAAAACTTGTTACATTATTACACTGTTGCAAAACTATGAAATACTTTCATTTTCTTTGCTTAAATACTGCAGTTCTAAAAAATAGTTAAAAAGAGATAAGAGATCTATCTTCTGTAGATTGATCTATTAAAAGCCTCACTAATTAATTCTGAACACTGATAATTCGTTGCAGTAGAAAAGTCAAAAGGTGTCCGATAGTAAACTGTAGAGAGAAAGAGAGAGAGAGAGAGAGAGAGAGAGAGAGAGAGAGAGAGAGAGAGAGAGCTGTAACTGATATAGATATCCAATATATATTTTTTGTAATGCATACGTAAACATTGCCTAATGGCAATCAGAAACCTTAATTCGAAAAACAAACCATTAAGTGGTTTAACACAAAGGACAGAAGAACAAACCATTAAGTTGTAAAACACAAAGGACAGAAGAACAAACAATTAAGTGGTAAAACACAAAGGACAGAAGAACAAACCATTAAGTGGTTCAACACAAAGGACAGAAGAACAAACCATTAAGTGGTAAAACACAAAGGACAGAAGAACAAACCATTAAGTGGTAAAACACAAAGGACAGAAGAACAAACCATTAAGTGGTTCAACACAAAGGACAGAAGAACAAACCATTAAGTGGTAAAACACAAAGGACAGAAGAACAAACCATTAAGTGGTAAAACACAAAGGACAGAAGAACAAACCATTAAGTGGTTCAACACAAAGGACAGAAGAGCAAACCAGTAAGTTGTAAAACACAAAGGACAGAAGAACAAACCATTAAGTGGTAAAGCACAAAGGACAGAAGAACAAACCATTAAGTTGTAAAACACAAAGGACAGAAGAACAAGCCATTAAGTGGTAAAACACAAAGGACAGAAGAACAAACCATTAAGTTGTAAAACACAAAGGACAGAAGAACAAACCATTAAGTGGTAAAACACAAAGGACAGAAGAACAAACCATTAAGTTGTAAAACACAAAGGACAGAAGAACAAACCATTAAGTGGTAAAACACAAAGGACAGAAGAACAAACCATTAAGTGGTTAAACACAAAGGACAGAAGAACAAACCATTAAGTGGTAAAACACAAAGGACAGAAGAACAAACCATTAAATTGTAAAACACAAAGGACAGAAGAACAAACCATTAAGTGGTTCAACACAAAGGACAGAAGAACAAACCATTAAGTTGTAAAACACAAAGGACAGAAGAACAAACCATTAAGTGGTAAAACACAAAGGACTGAAGAACAAACCATTAAGTTGTAAAACACAAAGGACAGAAGAACAAACCATTAAGTGGTAAAACATAAAGGACAGAAGAACAAACCATTAAGTGGTTAAACACAAAGGACAGAAGAACAAACCATTAAGTGGTAAAACACAAAGGACAGAAGAACAAACCATTAAGTGGTAAAACACAAAGGACAGAAGAACAAACCATTAAGTGGTAAAACACAAAAGACAGAAGAACAAACCAGTAAGTGGTTTAACACAAAGGACAGAAGAACAAACCATTAAGTTGTAAAACACAAAGGACAGAAGAACAAACCATTAAGTTGTAAAACACAAAGGACAGAAGAACAAACCATTAAGTGGTAAAACACAAAGGACAGAAGAACAAACCATTAAGTGGTTTAACACAAAGGACAGAAGAACAAACCATTAAGTTGTAAAACACAAAGGACAGAAGAACAAACAATTAAGTGGTAAAACACAAAGGACAGAAGAACAAACCAGTAAGTTGTAAAACACAAAGGACAGAAGAACAAACCATTAAGTGGTAAAACACAAAGGACAGAAGAACAAACCATTAAGTGGTAAAACACAAAGGACAGAAGAACAAACCATTAAGTGGTAAAACACAAAGGACAGAAGAACAAACCATTAAGTGGTTCAACACAAAGGACAGAAGAACAAACCATTAAGTGGTTCAACACAAAGGACAGAAGAACAAACCATTAAGTGGTAAAACACAAAGGACAGAAGAACAAACCATTAAGTGGTTAAACACAAAGGACAGAAGAACAAACCATTAAGTGGTAAAACACAAAGGACAGAAGAACAAACCATTAAGTGGTAAAACACAAAGGACAGAAGAACAAACCATTAAGTGGTAAAACACAAAGGACAGAAGAACAAACCAGTAAGTGGTTTAACACAAAGGACAGAAGAACAAACCATTAAGTTGTAAAACACAAAGGACAGAAGAACAAACCATTAAGTTGTAAAACACAAAGGACAGAAGAACAAACCATTAAGTGGTAAAACACAAAGGACAGAAGAACAAACCATTAAGTGGTTTAACACAAAGGACAGAAGAACAAACCATTAAGTTGTAAAACACAAAGGACAGAAGAACAAACCATTAAGTGGTAAAACACAAAGGACAGAAGAACAAACCAGTAAGTTGTAAAACACAAAGGACAGAAGAACAAACCATTAAGTGGTTCAACACAAAGGACAGAAGAACAAACCATTAAGTGGTAAAACACAAAGGACAGAAGAACAAACCATTAAGTGGTAAAACACAAAGGACAGAAGAACAAACCATTAAGTGGTTCAACACAAAGGACAGAAGAACAAACCATTAAGTGGTAAAACACAAAGGACAGAAGAACAAACCATTAAGTGGTAAAACACAAAGGACAGAATAACAAACCATTAAGTGGTTCAACACAAAGGACAGAAGAACAAACCATTAAGTGGTAAAACACAAAGGACAGAAGAACAAACCATTAAGTGGTAAAACACAAAGGACAGAAGAACAAACCATTAAGTGGTTAAACACAAAGGACAGAAGAACAAACCATTAAGTTGTAAAACACAAAGGACAGAAGAACAAACCATTAAGTGGTAAAGCACAAAGGACAGAAGAACAAACCATTAAGTTGTAAAACACAAAGGACAGAAGAACAAACCATTAAGTGGTAAAACACAAAGGACAGAAGAACAAACCATTAAGTGGTAAAACACAAAGGACAGAAGAACAAACCATTAAGTGGTTCAACACAAAGGACAGAAGAACAAACCAGTAAGTTGTAAAACACAAAGGACAGAAGAACAAACCATTAAGTGGTTCAACACAAAGGACAGAAGAACAAACCATTAAGTGGTAAAACACAAAGGACAGAAGAACAAACCATTAAGTGGTAAAACACAAAGGACAGAAGAACAAACCATTAAATTGTAAAACACAAAGGACAGAAGAACAAACCATTAAGTGGTTCAACACAAAGGACAGAAGAACAAACCATTAAGTTGTAAAACACAAAGGACAGAAGAACAAACCATTAAGTGGTAAAACACAAAGGACAGAAGAACAAACCATTAAGTTGTAAAACACAAAGAACAAAAGAACAAACCATTAAGTGGTAAAACATAAAGGACAGAAGAACAAACCATTAAGTGGTTAAACACAAAGGACAGAAGAACAAACCATTAAGTGGTAAAACACAAAGGACAGAAGAACAAACCATTAAGTTGTAAAACACAAAGGACAGAAGAACTAACCATTAAGTGGTAAAACACAAAGGACAGAAGAACAAACCATTAAGTGGTAAAACATAAAGGACAGAAGAACAAACCATTAAGTTGTAAAACATAAAGGACAAGAACAAACCATTAAGTGGTAAAACATAAAGGACAAGAACAAACCAGTAAGTGGTTAAGCACAAAGGACAGAAGAACAAACCATTAAGTGGTTAAACACAAAGGACAGAAGAACAACCCATTAAGTCGTAAAACACAAAGGACAGAAGAACAAACCATTAAGTGGTTAAACACAAAAGACAGAAGAACAAACCATTAAGTTGTAAAACACAAAGGACAGAAGAACATACCATTAAGTTGTAAAACACAAATGACAGAAGAACAAACCATTAAGTGATAAAACACAATGGACAGAAGAACAAACCATTAACTGGTAAAACACAAAGGACAGAAGAACAAACCATTAAGTTGTAAAACACGATTAACCGGAAAGGTACACAGTTCCCACTCCATTAGTTGCAGTTGTAGTGTTGCTCTTGTTAAAACCATCATATGTCACGACCAAGAAAGAAGAACAGGATTTTGACTACGACAAACGGAAAACATCCGTGGTCACCCGTCACAGGTATTCTGCAACGGTTGACATACCCAAGGCACTAGGAATTAATGAAGAATCAAACGATTGTTTCTTTTATGTTTTTCTGTGCATTAAAAAGAAATTAGATTCATCACCTCAGGCATAAGCGACCATAATCGATGTTTGCTATCCTGTTTAAGCCCATTGGCTGTACTGCTCCCAAACACTATTAAGTTATTTGGCTTTCCAATCTTTTGATTTGATGATACCGGATAAATATTAATTATTAGTATTTTTTTCGCTCGACAAGGATTATCAGGTCCATATCAGATGAGCTCGAAGTTAATCAGTGGTCTCCTTCAACACTTTGTACTAATCAGCTGCGAGATCACCAAAGGTTTATGTTTCCTCACGTCAACGCACTGTACAACTGTCATTGCATATCTTATGTATGTTGTGAGATATCGATGAAAATCGGGCAAAGAAAGGACAGACGATACATATGTTTCAAACTATTTCACTAGATCTGACTTTCAGGACTTTCTCATAGTACTATCATCCTAAAAATGAGAAACCAGTTAAGACCAATGGGAAGTGAAAGAACACTTTCAATTGTAAAATCATTCCTACAGTTTGCTAATGCCAAGGAACGCCGGAAAACAAATTCTGGGTTGATATGACCTAGATAATTGCTACTGATTTACATTTGATGTTTGTTTTTGAGGTCATGTGTTCAAATGTTTTTAATTTTGTTCTTTGGTATAAGATTGTAAAAACTCCTTGGCTGATCTACAGAGAATGCTCTGTTGGCAATTGCTTTACATATTGTATCACCTTGGTCAACTGCGGTGAGTATCGAAACATGTACCTCCTTTGTAACATGCATACCCGTGGAGAAATTAATAAGAAGAGTTTGAAGATACTAAAGGGGTAATCAGAATCCGTATATCGAAGAAGGACAGACAACACAATGGCCAAACGAAAAAGTGCAAACGGAAAAACAACGATCTACCAACGATTCAACATGCATATAAAACTAAAGATCGAGTAACACGAACCCCACTAAAAACTGAGGGTGAACTCATTTGCTCCGGAAGGGTTAGCAGTTCCTGCTCCACTAGTGACACTCGTCGTGTTAATCTAGTAGCAAACCCGATGATAAGTCATCAACGAGGAAAGGACCAGGAAGTGCTTACAACAAGTAATTTGTGACACAGATATTCCATAGCGGTCAACAAAGTCATGATGGCGACCGCACAACTTTCCAAGTGATGACTTCAACTTAGCTAAGAGGAACCCTTGGTTCAGTACCTTCCTTGTTAGGACAATGCAAAAAATGCATGATGAGCAACATGGACCCCACCAAAAAAACCCAGGATGAACTCAAGTACTCACATAGTGTTAGCAGTTAAGAGAGAATTCTAAATGAGTCCGCTTAGAAAGGGTTTGTAAGTGATTCAAGTAGTATATAGGTACAGACAAAGTAGCATTTGTGGTGGTTATGGTGCTACCGGAAGTCACGTGACCGGCCCTTACCAAAAGTGACGTCAGTCACGCGACTGGAAGTATGTTCTGCGCATGTCCGGATTTTTTTCCCGTACTTTTTTTCAGTTTCCCGCTTTTTTGTCTATAGTAGTAGTACAAAATGTAGTACAGTAGTACAAGAACCATGACTACCGGAATTGGTCGAAGATCACGTGGCCCCAAAGGGGTGGAAGGATGTGCACAATATCCGCCCTAGTGGGATCTTTTCACTGGAAATGACGTCATCAAACGTCATGTGATCCCTTCGGTGTTCCTTGGAAGGGTAGAATCCGTGCATGCGCAACCTGAAATTACGTGATATCCGATCGGAAGTGCCCTTGTGGTGTTCTCTAGGACGTCCGCGTCTATCGTTTTCTAGCCCTGGTTATCTGCTCCTTTCCCGCCATTTTTTTTCATATAATATATTTCAATAATGGTTTTCACCTACAGTGTTTTCGGATGTGTTCGCTATGTACTCCAAGTAGTCTATCACGTCCGCGTTCTCACTGTGGGGGTACTAAATAACCTAAAAGTCAAATGAATGAAATGGTAAATTTGATCCTTACTTGCATATTCTCTAGCAAAAAAAAATTGAAATGGCGTCGATGTATATAGCGACCCAGTGTTGTCCCATTCGATGGTCTGGATCTGTGTTTCCCACAGGGGCCGAAGGTACGTTTAATAGTTTGGGTAATCTGTTTCTGGGATAGATCCCCTTAAATACCGTTCTGGAGTGGGGATGTTTTTCTTCAATAGAGTGTCAATCTAAACACTGTAGTCAAACAAGACTTGTCTGTTTCTATCAATGTCAAGTTTGTCCTGAGTTATTTTCCCTTTATATATGTAATCCTATTTTAGGTTTATTTTACCAAGTTGCTTCCCTTGAGTAATTTCCCCTTTATCTGTATAATCCTATTCCAGGTTTATTTTCCTAAGTTGTTTGCCTTGAGTTATTCCCTCTTTATGTAATCCTATTTCAGGTTTATTTGACCAAGTTGCTTGTCTTGAGTTATTTCCCCTTTACCTATGTAAAATTATTTCAGGTTTATTTTACCACGTTGTTTGTCTTGGTGGTGGTGATGATGCTGGTGGTGGTGGTGGTGATGGTGGTGGTGGTGGTGGTGGTGATGATGCTGGTGGTGGTGGTGGTGGTGGTGGTGGTGGTGGTGGTGGTGATGATGCTGGTGGTGGTGGTGGTGGTGGTGAATAGATAGGGAAATTATGGAAAAAAAGAGCGTATATCCAACACCACCACATCAATTAGTCATAAACATCTAGCGACATTAATTGCGAGAGAACAAAATTAATTGATCATCAATTTGTTGGATTCAAATATAGATGATGTCCATTCACTAAATAATTCTACGTTTGGTGATTTCTTGTATTACATCTATCCCATTGAGCTTGAAATAAAGAATACCACAGATACAGATATGACCCACACCTCGAAATTAACAGTGAGGGTGGTTAAGAACGAAACTTTACGGCAAAAGAGATGATCACAGATACAGATAGATCTGCTTCATACATTGACCTATACCTCGAAATTAACAGTGAGATCGGATAAGAACGAAACTGTACGACAAAAGAGATGATTTCAATTCTCACATTGGAAATCTTCTATTTATAAGCATTATTCCAGCAGCACCTGCAGCTGGAGTATATATATTTATCCTGCAATCAATACATTTGCTGTACAAATATGCTATGCGAATAATTTTTTGCTTTATTCGTAGTATACGAATAATTTTTTCAGCCTACGAATAAATTTTTAAACCTACGAATATACTTTTAAGCCACTTTTGTGTTTCTGCTCTCCTGTGAAGGAGCTACAATATGAACCGTAACCAATGGCAATAATCGACCGTCGTCTTTTTCTAATAAATGTTTTCGTTCTCACTACTAAATACAAACCGACAAAATGAATTACTAGTAAATGAAACTAATAATTTTAAAATTTCATATTTTTATACATATTTTACGATAAAAAAATCCTAGAAGTCAATGAAAAACAAAACAAAAATCTTAAACAAATCCGAATCATTTAAAACTTGATACGGAAGCTTTGAAAACAAAGCAAAATCAGCTAAAACTACAGGACAAAAGGAATAAACCAAAGATGCGGAAACTAACTTCCTTTATAACAAAAACGTTCTGGGCAGTCACACACCACACTCTTTACTAAGCACACTTATGGTTAAATAACTCAGTACAGTTTGAACATCAAATTCTAAGAATACTACATATATTTTATTATAAAATGAAAAAAACAGCAGTCATTTGAAGCCCGTAAACGCTGATCAGATTGCAGTGCGCATGCTCTATTAGTTGTTAATATGTCGTAACGTATTTTAATTAATCAGTGTCCGTTAATCTAGCTTAATCCCGCCACTTTGCATGTCCCCGTTTTCCATTTTATTACACAAAGTTCAACTCAGTCATCTTGTCAACTGTCCTTCCTTTTTAAAACTCCTTTAGCTGTCAGGAAGGTTAGTATTGGATGAATAAGAGTCAAGGCTACTATGATTGTCATGAGGGATTTTACCTGCAAAGAAAATATTAAGGTATGAATAGAAAGTGTAAACAGTGATGGTGAACAATTTCATCAATATCAACAAATCTAACCATCACCTCTGATCTTAATTCATTCAACAAAATAAAAAGAATTACGAACCAATACAATATATTATCAAACTTTTATTAAATAATTGACATGTAACATTTTAACCATATAACATGAAATGTTCCTGTTTCTATGAAATACAGATAAAGTTAATAATAACTTTGGGTATACATTGTTATTTTATAATGGCACAGAATAATGCATTTGTTAGCTTCACATATCTTCAGCACCTACTTGCTATTGTAAAAGTAGGCATGCTCGACACGGATGCTGAAGTTCTTTGTTTCGATCACCAGTCGGGTGAAACCAAAGTCTATGAAATTTATATTTGCCTCTTCTCCTCCAAGCATTCATCATCAGTATGAACGTGTGATGAGGTTGGTTCGGAGTCAATGTGTATGTGTGGAGTTATCTGTATACAATCATGTGGACTGTTGTTTGTTAGAGCTAGAACAGTTGGCTCGGAGTCAATGTGTATGTGTAGAGTTATTTGTATACAATCATGTGGACTGTTGTTTGTTAGAGCTAGAACAGTAGGCTAGGAGTCAATGTGTATGTGTGCAGTTATCTCCATGCAAACATGTGGACTGTTGTTTGTTAGAGGTAGAACAGTAGGCTAGGAGTCAATGTGTATGTGTAGAGTTATCTGTATACAATCATGTGGACTGTTGTTTGTTAGAGCTAGAACAGTTGGCTAGGAGTCAATGTGTATGTGTAGAGTTATCTGCATACAATCATGTGGACTGTTGTTTGTTAGAGCTAGAACAGTAGGCTAGGAGTCAATGTGAATGTGTGGAGTTATCTGTATACAATCATGTAGACTGTTGTTTGTTAGAGCTAGAACAGTAGGATAGCAGTCAATGTGTATGTGTAGAGTTATCTGTATACAATCATCTGGACTGTTGTTTGTTAGAGTTAGAACAGTAGGCTAGGAGTCAATGTGTATGAGTAGAGTTTTCTGTATACAATCATGCGGACTGTTGTTTGTTAGAGCTAGAACAGTAGGCTAGGAGTCAATGTGTATGTGTAGAGTTATCTGTATACAATCATGTAGACTGTTGTTTGTTAGAGTTAGAACAGTAGGCTAGGAGTCAATGTGTATGAGTAGAGTTTTCTGTATACAATCATGCGGACTGTTGTTTGTTAGAGCTAGAACAGTAGGCTAGGAGTCAATGTGTATGTGTAGAGTTATCTGTATACAATCATGTAGACTGTTGTTTGTTAGAGCTAGAACAGTAGGCTAGGAGTCAATGTGTATGTGTAGAGTTATCTGTATACAATCATGTGGACTGTTGTTTGTTAGAGCTAGAACAGTTGGCTCGGAGTCAATGTGTATGTGTAGAGTTATTTGTATACAATCATGTGGACTGTTGTTTGTTAGAGGTAGAACAGTAGGCTAGGAGTCAATGTGTATGTGTGGAGTTATCTGTATAAAATCATGTGGACTGTTGTTTGATAGAGCTAGAACAGTAGGCTAAGAGTCAATGTGCATGTGTGGAGTTATCTGTATGCAATCTTGCGGACTGTTGTTTGTTAGAGCTAGAACAGTAGGCTAGGAGTCAATGTGTATGTGTAGAGTTATCTGTATACAATCATGTGGACTGTTGTTTGTTAGAGTTAGAACAGTAGGCTAGGAGTCAATGTGTATGTGTAGAGTTTTCTGTATGCAATCATGCGGACTGTTGTTTGTTAGAGCTAGAACAGTAGGCTAGGAGTCAATGTGTATGTGTAGAGTTATATGTATACAATCATCTGCACTGTTGTTTGTTAGAGCTAGAACAGTAGGCTAGGAGTCAATGTGTATGTGTAGAGTTATCTCTATGCAATCATGTAGCCTGTTGTTTGTTAGAGCTAGAACAGTAGGCTAGGAGTCAATGTGTATGTGTAGAGTTATCTGTATACAATCATGTAGACTGTTGTTTGTTAGAGTTAGATCAGTAGGCCAGGAATCAATGTGTATGTGTCGAGTTATCTGTATACAATCATCTGGACTGTTGTTTGTTAGAGCTAGAACAGTAGGCTAGGAGTCAATGTGTATGTGTAGAGTTATCTGTATACAATCATCTGGACTGTTGTTGTTAGAGCTAGAACAGTAGGCTAGGAGTCAATGTGCATGTGTAGAGTTATTTGTATACAATCATCTGGACTGTTGTTTGTTAGAGCTAGAACAGTAGGCTAGGAGTCAATGTGTATGTGTAGAGTTATCTGTATACAATCATGTAGACTGTTGTTTGTTAGAGTTAGAACAGTAGATTAGGAGTCAATGTGTATGTGTGGAGTTATCTGTATACAATCATGTGGACAGTTGTTTGTTAGAGCTAGAACAGTAGGCTAGGAGTCAATGTGTATGTGTAGAGTTATCTGTATGCAATCATGTAGACTGTTGTTTGTTAGAGCTAGAACAGTAGGCTAGGAGTCAATGCGTATGTGTGGAGTTATCTGTATCCACTCATGTAGACTGTTGTTTTTTAGAGCTTGAACAGTAGGCTAGGAGTCAATATGTATGTAGAGTTATCTGTATACCATCAAGTGGACTGTTGTTTGTTAGAGCTAGAACAGTAGGCTAGGACTCAATGTGTATGTGTAGAGTTATCTGTATACAATCATGTGGACTGTTGTTTGTTAGAGTTAGAACAGCAGGCTATGAGTCAATGTGTATGTGTGGAATTATCTGTATACAATCATGTAGACTGTTGTTTGTTAGAGCTAGAACAGTAGGCTAGGGGTCAATGTGTATGTAGAGTTATCTGTATACAATCATGTGGACTGTTGTTTGTTAAAGCTAGAACAGTAGGCGAGGACTCAATGTTTATGTGTAGAGTTATCTGTATACAATCATACAGTAGGCTAGGAGTCAATGTGTATGTGTAGAGTTATTTGTATACAATCATACAGTAGGCTAGGAGTCAATGTGCATGTGTAGAATTATCTGTATACAATCATGTGGACTGTTGTTTGTTAGAGCTAGAACAGTAGGCTAGGATCCAATGTACATGTGTATAGTTATTTGTATACAATCATGTAAACTGTTGTTTGTTAGAGCTGGAACAGTAGGCTAGGAGTCAATGTGTATGTGCAGAGTTATCTGTATACAATCATGTGGACTGTTGTTTGTTAGAGCTAGAACAGTAGGCTAGGAGTTAATGTGTATGTGTAGAGTTATTTGTATACAATCATGTGGACTGTTGTTTGCTATTGCTAGAACAGTAGGCCAGGAGACAATATGTATGTGTAGAGTTATCTGTATACAATCATGTAGACTATTGTTTGTTAGAGCTAGAACAGTAGGCCAGGAGACAATGTGTATGTGTAGAGTTATCTGTATACAATCATGTGGACTGTTGTTTCCTAGAGTTAGAACAGTACGTTAGGAGTCAATGTGTATGTGTAGAGTTATCTGTATTCTATCATGTGGACCTTTGTTTGTTAGAGTTAGAACAGTAGATTAGGATTCAATGTGTATGTGTAGAGTTATCTGTATACAATCATGTGGACTGTTGTTTGCTAGAGCTAGAACAGTAGACTAGGAGTCAATGTGTATGTGTAGAGTTATCTGTATACAATCATGTAGACTGTTGTTTGTTAGAGCTAGAACAGTAGGCTAGGAGTCAATGTGTATGTGTGGAGTTATCTGTATACAATCATGTAGACTGTTGTTTGTTAGAGCTAGAACAGTGGGTTAGGAGTCAATGTGTATGTAGAGTTATCTGTATACCATCGAGTGGACTGTTGTTTGTTAGAGCTAGAACAGTAGGCTAGGACTCAATGTGTATGTGTAGAGTTATCTGTATACAATCATGTGGACTGTTGTTTGTTAGAGCTAGAACAGTAGGCTAGGAGTCAATGTGTATGTGTAGAGTTATCTGTATACAGTCATGTAGACTGTTGTTTGCTATTGCTAGAACAGTAGGCCAGGAGACAATGTGTATGTGTGGATTTATCTGTATACAATCATGTAGACTGTTGTTTGTTAGAGCTAGAACAGTAGGCCAGGAGACAATGTGTATGTGTAGAGTTATCTGTATACAATCATGTGGACTGTTGTTTCCTAGAGTTAGAACAGTAGGTTAGGAGTCAATGTGTATGTGTAGAGTTATCTGTATACAATCATGTGGACTTTTGTTTGTTAGAGTTAGAACAGTAGATTAGGAGTCAATGTGTATGTGTAGAGTTATCTGTATACAATCATGTAGACTGTGGTTTGCTAGAGCTAGAACAGTAGGCTAGGAGTCAATGTGTATGTGTAGAGTTATCTGTATACAATCATGTAGACTAATGTTTGATAGAGCTAGAACAGTAGGCTAGGAGTCAATGTGTATGTAGAGTTATCTGTATACCATCAAGTGGACTGTTGTTTGTCAGAGTTAGAACAGTAGGCTAGGACTCAATGTGTATGTGTAGAGTTATCTGTATACAATCATGTGGACTGGTGTTTGTTAGAGCTAGAACAGTAGGCTAGGAGTTAATGTGCATGTGTAGAGTTATTTGTATAAAATCATGTGGACTGTTGTTTGTTAGAGCTAGAACAGTAGGCTAGGAGTTAATGTGTATGTGTAGAGTTATTTGTATACAATCATGTGGACTGTTGTTTGCTATTGCTAGAACAGTAGGCCAGGAGACAATATGTATGTGTAGAGTTATCTGTATACAATCATGTAGACTATTGTTTGTTAGAGCCAGAACAGTAGGCCAGGAGACAATGTGTATGTGTAGAGTCATCTGTACACAATCATGTGGACTGTTGTTTCCTAGAGTTAGAACAGTACGTTAGGAGTCAATGTGTATGTGTAGAGTTATCTGTATTCTATCATGTGGCCCTTTGTTTGTTAGAGTTAGAACAGTAGATTAGGATTCAATGTGTATGTGTAGAGTTATCTGTATACAATCATGTAGACTGTTGTTTGCTAGAGCTAGAACAGTAGACTAGGAGTCAATGTGTATGTGTAGAGTTATCTGTATACAATCATGTAGACTGTTGTTTGTTAGAGCTAGAACAGTAGGATAGGAGTCAATGTGTATGTGTGGAGTTATCTGTATACAATCATGTAGACTGTTGTTTGTTAGAGCTAGAACAGTGGGCTAGGAGTCAATGTGTATGTAGAGTTATCTGTATACCATCGAGTGGACTGTTGTTTGTTAGAGCTAGAACAGTAGGCTAGGACTCAATGTGTATGTGTAGAGTTATCTGTATACAATCATGTGGACTGTTGTTTGTTAGAGCTAGAACAGTAGGCTAGGAGTCAATGTGTATGTGTAGAGTTATCTGTATACAATCATGTGGACTGTTGTTTGCTATTGCTAGAACAGTAGGCCAGGAGACAATGTGTATGTGTGGATTTATCTGTATACAATCATGTAGACTGTTGTTTGTTAGAGCTAGAACAATAGGCCAGGAGACAATGTGTATGTGTAGAGTTATCTGTATACAATCATGTGGACTGTTGTTTCCTAGAGTTAGAACAGTAGGTTAGGAGTCAATGTGTATGTTTAGAGTTATCTGTATACAATCATGTGGACTTTTGTTTGTTAGAGTTAGAACAGTAGATTAGGAGTCAATGTGTATGTGTAGAGTTATCTGTATACAATCATGTAGACTGTGGTTTGCTAGAGCTAGAACAGTAGGCTAGGAGTCAATGTGCATGTGTAGAGTTATCTGTATACAATCATGTAGACTAATGTTTGATAGAGCTAGAACAGTAGGCTAGGAGTCAATGTGTATGTAGAGTTATCTGTATATCATCACGTGGACTGTTGTTTGTCAGAGTTAGAACAGTAGGCTAGGACTCAATGTGTATGTGTAGAGTTATCTGTATACAATCATGTGGACTGTTGTTTGCTATTGCTAGAACAGTAGGCCAGGAGACAATATGTATGTGTAGAGTTATCTGTATACAATCATGTAGACTATTGTTTGTTAGAGCCAGAACAGTAGGCCAGGAGACAATGTGTATGTGTAGAGTTATCTGTATACAATCATGTGGACTGTTGTTTCCTAGAGTTAGAACAGTACGTTAGGAGTCAATGTGTATGTGTAGAGTTATCTGTATTCTATCATGTGGCCCTTTGTTTGTTAGAGTTAGAACAGTAGATTAGGATTCAATGTGTATGTGTAGAGTTATCTGTATACAATCATGTAGACTGTTGTTTGCTAGAGCTAGAACAGTAGACTAGGAGTCAATGTGTATGTGTAGAGTTATCTGTATACAATCATGTAGACTGTTGTTTGTTAGAGCTAGAACAGTAGGCTAGGAGTCAATGTGTATATGTGGAGTTATCTGTATACAATCATGTAGACTGTTGTTTGTTAGAGCTAGAATAGTGGGCTAGGAGTCAATGTGTATGTAGAGTTATCTGTATACCATCGAGTGGACTGTTGTTTGTTAGAGCTAGAACAGTAGGCTAGGACTCAATGTGTATGTGTAGAGTTATCTGTATACAATCATGTGGACTGTTGTTTGTTAGAGCTAGAACAGTAGGCTAGGAGTCAATGTGTATGTGTAGATTTATCTGTATACAATCATGTGGACTGTTGTTTGCTATTGCTAGAACAGTAGGCCAGGAGACAATGTGTATGTGTGGATTTATCTGTATACAATCATGTAGACTGTTGTTTGTTAGAGCTAGAACAATAGGCCAGGAGACAATGTGTATGTGTAGAGTTATCTGTATACAATCATGTGGACTGTTGTTTCCTAGAGTTAGAACAGTAGGTTAGGAGTCAATGTGTATGTGTAGAGTTATCTGTATACAATCATGTGGACTTTTGTTTGTTAGAGTTAGAACAGTAGATTAGGAGTCAATGTGTATGTGTAGAGTTATCTGTATACAATCATGTAGACTGTGGTTTGCTAGAGCTAGAACAGTAGGCTTGGAGTCAATGTGCATGTGTAGAGTTATCTGTATACAATCATGTAGACTAATGTTTGATAGAGCTAGAACAGTAGGCTAGGAGTCAATGTGTATGTAGAGTTATTTGTATGTCATCACGTGGACTGTTGTTTGTCAGAGTTAGAACAGTAGGCTAGGACTCAATGTGTATGTGTAGAGTTATCTGTATACAATCATGTGGACTGTTGTTTGTTAGAGCTAGAACAGTAGGCTAGTAGTCAATGTATATGTGTAGAGTTATCTGTATAAAATCATGTGGACTGTTGTTTGTTAGACCTAGAACAGTAGACTAGGAGTCGATGTGTATGTGTAGAGTTATCTGTATACAATCATGTGGACTGTTGTTTGTTAGAGCTAGAACAGTAGGCTAGGAGTCAATGTGTATGTGTAGAGTTAACTGTATACAATCATGTGGACTGTTGTTTGTTAGAGTTAGAACAGTAGATTAGGAGTCAATGTGTATATGTAGAGTTATCTGTATACAATAATGTGGACTGTGTTTGCTAGAGCTAGAACAGTAGGCTAGGAGTCAATGTGTATGTGTAGAGTTATCTGTATACAATCATGTAGACTGTTGTTTGCTAGAGCTAGAACAGTATGCTAGGAGTCAATGTGTATGTGTGGAGTTATCTGTATACAATCATGTAGACTGTTGTTTGTTAGAGCTAGAACAGTAGGCTCGGAGTCAATGTGTATGTAGAGTTATATGTATACCATCAAGTGGACTGTTGTTTGTTAGAGCTAGAACAGTAGGCTAGGAGTCAATGTGTATGTGTAGAGTTATTTGTATACAATCAT
Organism: Bathymodiolus septemdierum; assembly: GCA_963383655.1. Classification (NCBI taxonomy): domain Eukaryota; kingdom Metazoa; phylum Mollusca; class Bivalvia; order Mytilida; family Modiolidae; genus Bathymodiolus; species Bathymodiolus septemdierum. Next base: position 6,164,572 of record OY726529.1, on the reverse strand, counting down.
GTAAACTGTTGTTTGTTATAGCTAGAACAGTAGGCTCGGAGTCAATGTGTATGTGTAGAGTTATCTGTATACCATCAAGTGGACTGTTGTTTGTTAGAGCTAGAACAGTAGGCTAGGACTCAATGTGTATGTGTAGAGTTATCTGTATACAATCATTAGGACTTTTGCTTGTTAGAGTTAGAACAGTAGATTAGGAGTCAATGTGTATGTGTAGAGTTATCTGTATACAATCATGTAGACTGTTGTTTGTTAGAGCTAAAACAGTAGGCTAGGAGTCAATGTGTATGTGTGGAGTTATCTGTATACAATCATGTAGACTGTTGTTTTTTAGAGCTAGAACAGTAGGCTAGGAGTCAATGTGTATGTAGAGTTATCCGTATACCATCAAGTGAACTGTTGTTTGTTAGAGCTATAACAGTAGGGTAGGACTCAATGTGTATGTGTAGAGTTATCTGTATACAATCATACAGTAGGCTAGGAGTCAATGTGTATATGTAGAGTTATCTGTATACAATCATGTGGACTGTTGTTTGCTAGAGCTAGAACAGTAGGCTATGAGTCAATGTGTATGTGTAGAGTTATCTGTATACAATCATATGGACTGTTGTTTGTTAGAGTTAGAACAGCAGGCTATGAGTCAATGTGTATGTGTGGAGTTATCTGTATACAATCATGTAGACTGTTGTTTGTTAGAGCTAGAACAGTAGGCTAGGAGTCAATGTGTATGTAGAGTTATCTGTATACCATCAAGTGGACTGTTGTTTGTTAGAGCTAGAACAGTAGGCTACGACTCAATGTGTATGTGTAGAGTTATCTGTATACAATCATACAGTAGGCTAGGAGTCAATGTGTATGTGTAGAGTTATCTGTATACAATCATGTGGACTGTTGCTTGTTAGAGCTAGAACAGTGGGCTAGGATTCAGTGTATATGTGTAGAGTTATCTGTATACAATGATGTAGACTGTTGTTTGTTAGAGCTAGAACAGTAGGCTAGGAGTCAATGTGTATGTGCAGAGTTATCTGTATACAATCATATGGACTGTTGTTTGTTAGAGCTAGAACAGTAGGCTAGGAGTCAATGTGTATGTGTAGAGTTATCTGTATACAATCATGTGGACTGTTGTTTGCTATTGCTATAACCGTAGGCCAGGAGACAATGTGCATGTGTAGAGTTATCTGTATACAATCATGTAGACTATTGTTTGTTAGAGCTAGAACAGTAGGCTAGGAGTAAATGTGTATGTGTAGAGTTATCTGTATACAATCATGTGGACTTTTGTTTGTTAGAGTTAGAACAGTAGATTAGGAGTCAATGTGTATTTGTAGAGTTATCTGTATACAATCATGTGGACTTTTGTTTGTTAGAGTTAGAACAGTAGATTAGGAGTCAATGTGTATTTGTAGAGTTATCTGTATACAATCATGTGGACTGTTGTTTGCTAGAGCTAGAACAGTAGACTAGGAGTCAATGTGTATGTGTAGAGTTATCTGTATACAATCATGTAGACTGTTGTTTGTTAGAGCTAGAACAGTAGGCTAGGAGTCAATGTGTATGTGTGGAGTTATCTGTATACAATCATGTAGACTGTTGTTTGTTAGAGTTAGAACAGTAGGCTAGGAGTCAATGTGTATGTAGAGTTATCTGTATACCATCAAGTGGACTGTTGTTTGTTAGAGCTAGAAGAGTAGGCTAGGAGTCAATGTGTATGTGCAGAGTTATCTGTATACAATCATGTGGACTGTTGTTTGCTAGAGCTAGAACAGTAGGCTAGTAGTCAATGTGTATGTGTAGAGTTATCTGTATACAATCATGTGGACTGTTGTTTGCTATTGCTAGAACAGTAGGCTAGGAGACAATGTGTATGTGTAGCGTTATCTGTATACAATCATGTAGACTATTGTTTGTTAGAGCTAGAACAGTAGGCCAGGAGAAAATGTGTATGTGTAGAGTTATCTGTATACAATCATGTGGACTGTTGTTTCATAGAGTTAGAACAGAAGGTTAGGAGTCAATGTGTGTGCGTAGAGTTATCTGTATACAATCATGTGGACTTTTGTTTGTTAGAGTTAGAACAGTAGATTAGGAGTCAATGTGTATGTGTAGAGTTATCTGTATACAATCAAGTGGACTGTTGTTTGCTAGAGCTAGAACATTAGGCTAGGAGTCAATGTGTATGTGTAGAGTTATCTGTATACAATCATGTAGACTGTTGTTTGTTAGAGCTAGAACAGTAGGCTAGGACTCAATGTGTATGTGTGGAGTTATCTGTATACAATCATGTAGACTGTTGTTTGTTAGAGCTAGAACAGTAGGCTAGGAGTCAATGTGTATGTAGAGTTATCTGTATCCCATCAAGTGGACTGTTGTTTGTTAGAGCTAGAACAGTAGGCTAGGACTCAATGTGTATGTGTAGAGTTATCTGTATACAATCATATAGTAGGCTAGGAGTCAATGTGTATGTGTAGAGTTATCTGTATACAATCATGTGGACTGTTGTTTGTTAGAGCTAGAACAGTAGGCTAGGAGTCAATGTATATGTGTAGAGTTATCTGTATACAATCATGTAGACTGTTGTTTGTTAGAGCTAGAACAGTAGGCTAGGAGTCAATGTGTATGTGCAGAGTTATCTGTATAAAATCATGTGGACTGTTGTTTGTTAGAGCTAGAACAGTAGGCTAGGAGTCGATGTGTATGTGTAGAGTTATCTGTATACAATCATGTGGACTGTTGTTTGTTAGAGCTAGAACAGTAGGCTAGGAGTCAATGTGTATGTGGAGAGTTAACTGTATACAATCATGTGGACTGTTGTTTGTTAGAGTTAGAACAGTAGATTAGGAGTCAATGTGTATGTGTAGAGTTATCTGTATACAATCATGTGGACTGTTGTTTGCTAGAGCTAGAACAGTATGCTAGGAGTCAATGTGTATGTGTGGAGTTATCTGTATTCAATCATGTAGACTGTTGTTTGTTAGAGCTAGAACAGTAGGCTAGGAGTCAATGTGTAAGTGTGGAGTTATCTGTATACAATCATGTAGACTGTTGTTTGTTAGAGCTAGAACAGTAGGCTAGGACTCAATGTGTATGTGTAGATTTAACTCCATACAATCATGTGGACTGTTGTTTGTTAGGGCTAGAACAGTAGGCTAGGAGTCAATGTGTATGTGTGGAGTTATCTGTATACAATCATGTGGACCGTTGTTTGCTAGAGCTAGAACAGTAGGATAGGAGTCAATGTGTATGTGTAGAGTTATCTGTATACAATCATGTGGACTGTTGTTTGTTAGAGTTAGAACAGTAGGCTATGAATCAATGTGTATGTGTGGAGTTATCTGTATACAATCATGTAGACTGTTGTTTGTAAGAGCTAGAACAGTAGGCTAGGACTCAATTTGTATGTGTAGAGTTATCTGTATACAATCATACAGTAGACTAGGAGTCAATGTGTATGCGTAGAGTTATCTGTATACAATCATGTGGACTGTTGTTTGTTAGAGCTAGAACAGTAGGCTAGGAGTCGATGTGTATGTGTAGAGTTATCTGTATACAATCATGTGGACTGTTGTTTGTTAGGGCTAGAACAGTAGGCTAGTAGTCAATGTATATGTGTAGAGTTATCTGTATAAAATCATGTGGACTGTTGTTTGTTAGAGCTAGACCAGTAGGCTAGGAGTCGATGTGTATGTGTAGAGTTATCTGTATACAATCATGTGGACTGTTGTTTGTTAGAGCTAGAACAGTAGGCTAGGAGTCAATGTGTATGTGTAGAGTTAACCGTATACAATCATGTGGACTGTTGTTTGTTAGAGTTAGAACAGTATATTAGGAGTCAATGTGTATGTGTAGAGTTTTCTGTATACAATCATGTGGACTGTGTTTGCTAGAGCTAGAACAGTAGGCTAGGAGTCAATGTGTATGTGAAGAGTTATCTGTATACAATCATGTAGACTGTTGTTTGTTAGAACTAGAACAGTAGGCTAGGAGTCAATGTGTTTGTAGAGTTATCTGTATACCATCAAGTGGACTGTTGTTTGTTAGAGCTAGAACAGTAGGCTAGGACTCCATGTGTATGTGTAGAGTTATCTGTATACAATCATACAGTAGGCTAGGAGTCAATGTGTATGTGTAGAGTTATCTGTATACAATCATGTGGACTGTTGTTTGTTAGAGCTAGAACAGTAGGCTAGTAGTCAATGTATATGTGTAGAGTTATCTGTATAAAATCATGTAGACTGTTGTTTGTTAGAGCTAGAACAGTAGGCTAAGAGTCAATGTGTATGTGTGGAGTTATCTGTATACAATCATGTGGACTGTTGTTTGCTAGAGCTAGAACAGTAGGATAGGAGTCAATGTGTATGTGTAGAGTTATCTGTATACAATCATGTGGACTGTTGTTTGCTAGAGTTAGAACAGTAGGCTATGAGTCAATGTGTATGTGTGGAGTTATCTGTATACAATCATGTAGACTGTTGTTTGTTAGAGCTAGAACAGTAGGCTAGGAGTCAATGTGTATGTGTGGAGTTATCTGTATACAATCATGTAGACTGTTGTTTGTTAGAGCTAGAACAGTAGGCTAGGAGTCAATGTGTATGTGTGGAGTTATCTGTATACAATCATGCAAACTGTTGTTTGTTAGAGCTAGAACAGTAGGCTAGGACTCAATGTGTATGTGTAGATTTAACTGCATACAATCATGTGGACTGTTGTTTGTTAGGGCTAGAACAGTAGGCTAGGAGTCAATGTGTATGTGTAGAGTTATCTGTATACAATCATGTGGACTGTTGTTTGTTAGAGTTAGAACAGTAGGCTATGAGTCAATGTGTATGTGTGGAGTTATCTGTATACAATCATGTAGACTGTTGTTTATAAGAGCTAGAACAGTAGGCTAGGACTCAATGTGTATGTAGAGTTATCTGTATACCATCAAGTGGACTGTTGTTTGTCAGAGCTAGAACAGTAGGCTAGGACTCAATGTGTATGTGTAGAGTTATCTGTATACAATCATACAGTAGACTAGGAGTCAATGTGTATGCGTAGAGTTATCTGTATACAATCATGTGGACTGTTGTTTGTTAGAGCTAGAACAGTAGGTTAGGAGTCGATGTGTATGTGTAGAGTTATCTGTATACAATCATGTGGACTGTTGTTTGTTAGAGCTAGAACAGTAGGCTAGTAGTCAATGTATATGTGTAGAGTTATCTGTATAAAATCATGTGGACTGTTGTTTGTTAGAGCTAGAACAGTAGGCTAGGAGTCGATGTGTATGTGTAGAGTTATCTGTATACAATCATGTGGACTGTTGTTTGTTAGAGCTAGAACAGTAGGCTAGGAGTCAATGTGTATGTGTAGAGTTAACTGTATACAATCATGTGGACTGTTGTTTGTTAGAGTTAGAACAGTAGATTAGGAGTCAATGTGTATGTGTAGAGTTTTCTGTATACAAGCATGTGGACTGTGTTTGCTAGAGCTAGAACTGTAGGCTAGGAGTCAATGTGTATGTAAAGAGTTATCTGTATACAATCATGTAGACTGTTGTTTGTTAGAGCTAGAACAGTAGGCTAGGAGTCAATGTGTTTGTAGAGTTATCTGTATACCATCAAGTGGACTGTTGTTTGTTAGAGCTAGAACAGTAGGCTAGGACTCAATGTGTATGTGTAGAGTTATCTGTATACAATCATACAGTAGGCTAGGAGTCAATGTGTATGTGTAGAGTTATCTGTATACAATCATGTGGACTGTTGTTTGCTAGAGCTAGAACAGTATGCTAGGAGTCAATGTGTATGTGTGGAGTTATCTGTATTCAATCATGTAGACTGTTGTTTGTTAGAGCTAGAACAGTAGGCTAGGAGTCAATGTGTAAGTGTGGAGTTATCTGTATACAATCATGTAGACTGTTGTTTGTTAGAGCTAGAACAGTAGGCTAGGACTCAATGTGTATGTGTAGATTTAACTCCATACAATCATGTGGACTGTTGTTTGTTAGGGCTAGAACAGTAGGCTAGGAGTCAATGTGTATGTGTGGAGTTATCTGTATACAATCATGTGGACCGTTGTTTGCTAGAGCTAGAACAGTAGGATAGGAGTCAATGTGTATGTGTAGAGTTATCTGTATACAATCATGTGGACTGTTGTTTGTTAGAGTTAGAACAGTAGGCTATGAATCAATGTGTATGTGTGGAGTTATCTGTATACAATCATGTAGACTGTTGTTTGTAAGAGCTAGAACAGTAGGCTAGGACTCAATTTGTATGTGTAGAGTTATCTGTATACAATCATACAGTAGACTAGGAGTCAATGTGTATGCGTAGAGTTATCTGTATACAATCATGTGGACTGTTGTTTGTTAGAGCTAGAACAGTAGGCTAGGAGTCGATGTGTATGTGTAGAGTTATCTGTATACAATCATGTGGACTGTTGTTTGTTAGGGCTAGAACAGTAGGCTAGTAGTCAATGTATATGTGTAGAGTTATCTGTATAAAATCATGTGGACTGTTGTTTGTTAGAGCTAGACCAGTAGGCTATGAGTCGATGTGTATGTGTAGAGTTATCTGTATACAATCATGTGGACTGTTGTTTGTTAGAGCTAGAACAGTAGGCTAGGAGTCAATGTGTATGTGTAGAGTTAACCGTATACAATCATGTGGACTGTTGTTTGTTAGAGTTAGAACAGTATATTAGGAGTCAATGTGTATGTGTAGAGTTTTCTGTATACAATCATGTGGACTGTGTTTGCTAGAGCTAGAACAGTAGGCTAGGAGTCAATGTGTATGTGAAGAGTTATCTGTATACAATCATGTAGACTGTTGTTTGTTAGAACTAGAACAGTAGGCTAGGAGTCAATGTGTTTGTAGAGTTATCTGTATACCATCAAGTGGACTGTTGTTTGTTAGAGCTAGAACAGTAGGCTAGGACTCAATGTGTATGTGTAGAGTTATCTGTATACAATCATACAGTAGGCTAGGAGTCAATGTGTATGTGTAGAGTTATCTGTATACAATCATGTGGACTGTTGTTTGTTAGAGCTAGAACAGTAGGCTAGTAGTCAATGTATATGTGTAGAGTTATCTGTATAAAATCATGTAGACTGTTGTTTGTTAGAGCTAGAACAGTAGGCTAAGAGTCAATGTGTATGTGTGGTGTTATCTGTATACAATCATGTGGACTGTTGTTTGCTAGAGCTAGAACAGTAGGATAGGAGTCAATGTGTATGTGTAGAGTTATCTGTATACAATCATGTGGACTGTTGTTTGCTAGAGTTAGAACAGTAGGCTATGAGTCAATGTGTATGTGTGGAGTTATCTGTATACAATCATGTAGACTGTTGTTTGTTAGAGCTAGAACAGTAGGCTAGGAGTCAATGTGTATGTGTGGAGTTATCTGTATACAATCATGTAGACTGTTGTTTGTTAGAGCTAGAACAGTAGGCTAGGAGTCAATGTGTATGTGTGGAGTTATCTGTATACAATCATGCAAACTGTTGTTTGTTAGAGCTAGAACAGTAGGCTAGGACTCAATGTGTATGTGTAGATTTAACTGCATACAATCATGTGGACTGTTGTTTGTTAGGGCTAGAACAGTAGGCTAGGAGTCAATGTGTATGTGTAGAGTTATCTGTATACAATCATGTGGACTGTTGTTTGTTAGAGTTAGAACAGTAGGCTATGAGTCAATGTGTATGTGTGGAGTTATCTGTATACAATCATGTAGACTGTTGTTTATAAGAGCTAGAACAGTAGGCTAGGACTCAATGTGTATGTAGAGTTATCTGTATACCATCAAGTGGACTGTTGTTTGTCAGAGCTAGAACAGTAGGCTAGGACTCAATGTGTATGTGTAGAGTTATCTGTATACAATCATACAGTAGACTAGGAGTCAATGTGTATGCGTAGAGTTATCTGTATACAATCATGTGGACTGTTGTTTGTTAGAGCTAGAACAGTAGGTTAGGAGTCGATGTGTATGTGTAGAGTTATCTGTATACAATCATGTGGACTGTTGTTTGTTAGAGCTAGAACAGTAGGCTAGTAGTCAATGTATATGTGTAGAGTTATCTGTATAAAATCATGTGGACTGTTGTTTGTTAGAGCTAGAACAGTAGGCTAGGAGTCGATGTGTATGTGTAGAGTTATCTGTATACAATCATGTGGACTGTTGTTTGTTAGAGCTAGAACAGTAGGCTAGGAGTCAATGTGTATGTGTAGAGTTAACTGTATACAATCATGTGGACTGTTGTTTGTTAGAGTTAGAACAGTAGATTAGGAGTCAATGTGTATGTGTAGAGTTTTCTGTATACAAGCATGTGGACTGTGTTTGCTAGAGCTAGAACTGTAGGCTAGGAGTCAATGTGTATGTAAAGAGTTATCTGTATACAATCATGTAGACTGTTGTTTGTTAGAGCTAGAACAGTAGGCTAGGAGTCAATGTGTTTGTAGAGTTATCTGTATACCATCAAGTGGACTGTTGTTTGTTAGAGCTAGAACAGTAGGCTAGGACTCAATGTGTATGTGTAGAGTTATCTGTATACAATCATACAGTACGCTAGGAGTCAATGTGTATGTGTAGAGTTATCTGTATACAATCATGTGGACTGTTGTTTGCTAGAGCTAGAACAGTATGCTAGGAGTCAATGTGTATGTGTGGAGTTATCTGTATTCAATCATGTAGACTGTTGTTTGTTAGAGCTAGAACAGTAGGCTAGGAGTCAATGTGTAAGTGTGGAGTTATCTGTATACAATCATGTAGACTGTTGTTTGTTAGAGCTAGAACAGTAGGCTAGGACTCAATGTGTATGTGTAGATTTAACTCCATACAATCATGTGGACTGTTGTTTGTTAGGGCTAGAACAGTAGGCTAGGAGTCAATGTGTATGTGTGGAGTTATCTGTATACAATCATGTGGACCGTTGTTTGCTAGAGCTAGAACAGTAGGATAGGAGTCAATGTGTATGTGTAGAGTTATCTGTATACAATCATGTGGACTGTTGTTTGTTAGAGTTAGAACAGTAGGCTATGAATCAATGAGTATGTGTGGAGTTATCTGTATACAATCATGTAGACTGTTGTTTGTAAGAGCTAGAACAGTAGGCTAGGACTCAATTTGTATGTGTAGAGTTATCTGTATACAATCATACAGTAGACTAGGAGTCAATGTGTATGCGTAGAGTTATCTGTATACAATCATGTGGACTGTTGTTTGTTAGAGCTAGAACAGTAGGCTAGGAGTCGATGTGTATGTGTAGAGTTATCTGTATACAATCATGTGGACTGTTGTTTGTTAGGGCTAGAACAGTAGGCTAGTAGTCAATGTATATGTGTAGAGTTATCTGTATAAAATCATGTGGACTGTTGTTTGTTAGAGCTAGACCAGTAGGCTATGAGTCGATGTGTATGTGTAGAGTTATCTGTATACAATCATGTGGACTGTTGTTTGTTAGAGCTAGAACAGTAGGCTAGGAGTCAATGTGTATGTGTAGAGTTAACCGTATACAATCATGTGGACTGTTGTTTGTTAGAGTTAGAACAGTATATTAGGAGTCAATGTGTATGTGTAGAGTTTTCTGTATACAATCATGTGGACTGTGTTTGCTAGAGCTAGAACAGTAGGCTAGGAGTCAATGTGTATGTGAAGAGTTATCTGTATACAATCATGTAGACTGTTGTTTGTTAGAACTAGAACAGTAGGCTAGGAGTCAATGTGTTTGTAGAGTTATCTGTATACCATCAAGTGGACTGTTGTTTGTTAGAGCTAGAACAGTAGGCTAGGACTCAATGTGTATGTGTAGAGTTATCTGTATACAATCATACAGTAGGCTAGGAGTCAATGTGTATGTGTAGAGTTATCTGTATACAATCATGTGGACTGTTGTTTGTTAGAGCTAGAACAGTAGGCTAGTAGTCAATGTATATGTGTAGAGTTATCTGTATAAAATCATGTAGACTGTTGTTTGTTAGAGCTAGAACAGTAGGCTAAGAGTCAATGTGTATGTGTGGTGTTATCTGTATACAATCATGTGGACTGTTGTTTGCTAGAGCTAGAACAGTAGGATAGGAGTCAATGTGTATGTGTAGAGTTATCTGTATACAATCATGTGGACTGTTGTTTGCTAGAGTTAGAACAGTAGGCTATGAGTCAATGTGTATGTGTGGAGTTATCTGTATACAATCATGTAGACTGTTGTTTGTTAGAGCTAGAACAGTAGGCTAGGAGTCAATGTGTATGTGTGGAGTTATCTGTATACAATCATGTAGACTGTTGTTTGTTAGAGCTAGAACAGTAGGCTAGGAGTCAATGTGTATGTGTGGAGTTATCTGTATACAATCATGCAAACTGTTGTTTGTTAGAGCTAGAACAGTAGGCTAGGACTCAATGTGTATGTGTAGATTTAACTGCATACAATCATGTGGACTGTTGTTTGTTAGGGCTAGAACAGTAGGCTAGGAGTCAATGTGTATGTGTAGAGTTATCTGTATACAATCATGTGGACTGTTGTTTGTTAGAGTTAGAACAGTAGGCTATGAGTCAATGTGTATGTGTGGAGTTATCTGTATACAATCATGTAGACTGTTGTTTATAAGAGCTAGAACAGTAGGCTAGGACTCAATGTGTATGTAGAGTTATCTGTATACCATCAAGTGGACTGTTGTTTGTCAGAGCTAGAACAGTAGGCTAGGACTCAATGTGTATGTGTAGAGTTATCTGTATACAATCATACAGTAGACTAGGAGTCAATGTGTATGCGTAGAGTTATCTGTATACAATCATGTGGACTGTTGTTTGTTAGAGCTAGAACAGTAGGTTAGGAGTCGATGTGTATGTGTAGAGTTATCTGTATACAATCATGTGGACTGTTGTTTGTTAGAGCTAGAACAGTAGGCTAGTAGTCAATGTATATGTGTAGAGTTATCTGTATAAAATCATGTGGACTGTTGTTTGTTAGAGCTAGAACAGTAGGCTAGGAGTCGATGTGTATGTGTAGAGTTATCTGTATACAATCATGTGGACTGTTGTTTGTTAGAGCTAGAACAGTAGGCTAGGAGTCAATGTGTATGTGTAGAGTTAACTGTATACAAGCATGTGGACTGTGTTTGCTAGAGCTAGAACTGTAGGCTAGGAGTCAATGTGTATGTGAAGAGTTATCTGTATACAATCATGCAGACTGTTGTTTGTTAGAGCTAGAACAGTAGGCTAGGAGTCAATGTGTTTGTAGAGTTATCTGTATACCATCAAGTGGACTGTTGTTTGTTAGAGCTAGAACAGTAGGCTAGGACTCAATGTGTATGTGTAGAGTTATCTGTATACAATCATACAGTAGGCTAGGAGTCAATGTGTATGTGTAGAGTTATCTGTATACAATCATGTGGACTGTTGTTTGTTAGAGCTAGAACAGTAGGCTAGTAGTCAATGTATATGTGTAGAGTTATCTGTATAAAATCAGGTAGACTGTTGTTGTTAGAGCTAGAACAGTAGGCTAGGAGTCAATGTGTATGTGCAGAGTTATCTGTATACAATCAAGTGGACTGTTGTTTGTTAGAGCTAGAACAGTAGGCTAAGACTCAATGTGTATGTGTAGAGTTATCTGTATACATTCATGTAGACTGTTGTTTGTTAGAGCTAGAACAGTAGGCTAGGAGTCAATGTGTATGTGTGGAGTTATCTGTACACAATCATGTGGACTGTTGTTTGCTAGAGCTAGAACAGTAGGATAGGAGTCAATGTGTATGTGTAGAGTTATCTGTATACAATCATGTGGACTGTTGTTTGCTAGAGTTAGAACAGTGGGCTATGAGTCAATGTGTATGTGTGGAGTTATCTGTATACAATCATGTAGACTGTTGTTTGTTAGAGCTAGAACAGTAGGCTAGGAGTCAATGTGTATGTAGAGTTATCTGTATGCCATCAAGTGGACTGTTGTTTGTCAGAGCTAGAACAGTAGGCTAGGACTCAATGTGTATGTGTAGAGTTATCTGTATACAATCATACAGTAGGCTAGGAGTCAATGTGTATGTGTAGAGTTATCTGTATACAATCATGTGGACTGTTGTTTGTTAGAGCTGGAACAGTAGACTAGTAGTCAATGTATATGTGTAGGGTTATCTGTATAAAATCATGTGGACTGTTGTTTGTTAGAGCTAGAACAGTAGGCTAGGAGTCGATGTGTATGTGTAGAGTTATCTGTATACAATCATGTGGATTGTTGTTTGTTAGAGCTAGAACAGTAGGCTAGGAGTCAATGTGTATGTAGAGTTATATGTATACCATCAAGTGGACTGTTGTTTGTTAGAGCTAGAACAGTAGGCTAGGAGTCAATGTGTATGTGTAGAGTTATTTGTATACAATCATGTAAACTGTTGTTTGTTATAGCTAGAACAGTAGGCTCGGAGTCAATGTGTATGTGTAGAGTTATCTGTATACCATCAAGTGAACTGTTGTTTGATAGAGCTAGAACAGTAGGCTAGGACTCAATGTGTATGTGTAGAGTTATCTGTATACAATCATTAGGACTTTTGCTTGTTAGAGTTAGAACAGTAGATTAGGAGTCAATGTGTATGTGTAGAGTTATCTGTATACAATCATGTAGACTGTTGTTTGTTAGAGCTAAAACAGTAGGCTAGGAGTCAATGTGTATGTGTGGAGTTATCTGTATACAATCATGTAGACTGTTGTTTGTTAGTGCTAGAACAGTAGGCTAGGAGTCAATGTGTATATGCAGAGTTATCTGTATACAATCATGTGGACTGTTGTTTGCTAGAACTAGAACAGTAGGCTATGAGTCAATGTGTATGTGTAGAGTTATCTGTATACAATCATATGGACTGTTGTTTGTTAGAGTTAGAACAGCAGGCTATGAGTCAATGTGTATGTGTGGAGTTATCTGTATACAATCATGTAGACTGTTGTTTGTTAGAGCTAGAACAGTAGGCTAGGAGTCAATGTGTATGTAGAGTTATCTGTATACCATCAAGTGGACTGTTGTTTGTTAGAGCTAGAACAGTAGGCTATGACTCAATGTGTATGTGTAGAGTTATCTGTATACAATCATACAATAGGCTAGGAGTCAATGTGTATGTGTAGAGTTATCTGTATACAATCATGTGGACTGTTGCTTGTTAGAGCTAGAACAGTGGGCTAGGATTCAGTGTATATGTGTAGAGTTATCTGTATACAATGATGTAGACTGTTGTTTGTTAGAGCTAGAACAGTAGGCTAGGAGTCAATGTGTATGTGCAGAGTTATCTGTATACAATCATATGGACTGTTGTTTGTTAGAGCTAGAACAGTAGGCTAGGAGTCAATGTGTATGTGTAGAGTTATCTGTATACAATCATGTGGACTGTTGTTTGCTATTGCTATAACCGTAGGCCAGGAGACAATGTGCATGTGTAGTGTTATTTGTATACAATCATGTAGACTATTGTTTGTTAGAGCTAGAACAGTAGGCTAGGAGTAAATGTGTATGTGTAGAGTTATCTGTATACAATCATGTGGACTTTTGTTTGTTAGAGTTAGAACAGTAGATTAGGAGTCAATGTGTATTTGTAGAGTTATCTGTATACAATCATGTGGACTGTTGTTTGCTAGAGCTAGAACAGTAGACTAGGAGTCAATGTGTATGTGTAGAGTTATCTGTATACAATCATGTAGACTGTTGTTTGTTAGAGCTAGAACAGTAGGCTAGGAGTCAATGTGTATGTGTGGAGTTATCTGTATACAATCATGTAGACTGTTGTTTGTTAGAGTTAGAACAGTAGGCTAGGAGTCAATGTGTATGTAGAGTTATCTGTATACCATCAAGTGGACTGTTGTTTGTTAGAGCTAGAACAGTAGGCTAGGAGTCAATGTGTATGTGCAGAGTTATCTGTATACAATCATGTGGACTGTTGTTTGCTAGAGCTAGAACAGTAGGCTAGGAGTCAATGTGTATGTGTAGAGTTATCTGTATACAATCATGTGGACTGTTGTTTGCTATTGCTAGAACAGTAGGCCAGGAGACAATGTGTATGTGTAGCGTTATCTGTATACAATCATGTAGACTATTGTTTGTTAGAGCTAGAACAGTAGGCCAGGAGACAATGTGTATGTGTAGAGTTATCTGTATACAATCATGTGGACTGTTGTTTCATAGAGTTAGAACAGAAGGTTAGGAGTCAATGTGTGTGCGTAGAGTTATCTGTATACAATCATGTGGACTTTTGTTTGTTAGAGTTAGAACAGTAGATTAGGAGTCAATGTGTATGTGTAGAGTTATCTGTATACAATCATGTGGACTGTTGTTTGCTAGAGCTAGAACAGTAGGCTAGGAGTCAATGTGTATGTGTAGAGTTATCTGTATACAATCATGTAGACTGTTGTTTGTTAGAGCTAGAACAGTAGGCTAGGACTCAATGTGTATGTGTGGAGTTATCTGTATACAATCATGTAGACTGTTGTTTGTTAGAGCTAGAACAGTAGGCTAGGAGTCAATGTGTATGTAGAGTTATCTGTATCCCATCAAGTGGACTGTTGTTTGTTAGAGCTAGAACAGTAGGCTAGGACTCAATGTGTATGTGTAGAGTTATCTGTATACAATCATATAGTAGGCTAGGAGTCAATGTGTATGTGTAGAGTTATCTGTATACAATCATGTGGACTGTTGTTTGTTAGAGCTAGAACAGTAGGCTAGGAGTCAAAGTATATGTGTAGAGTTATCTGTATACAATCATGTAGACTGTTGTTTGTTAGAGCTAGAACAGTAGGCTAGGAGTCAATGTGTATGTGCAGAGTTATCTGTATAAAATCATGTGGACTGTTGTTTGTTAGAGCTAGAACAGTAGGCTAGGAGTCGATGTGTATGTGTAGAGTTATCTGTATACAATCATGTGGACTGTTGTTTGTTAGAGCTAGAACAGTAGGCTAGGAGTCAATGTGTATGTGGAGAGTTAACTGTATACAATCATGTGGACTGTTGTTTGCTAGAGTTAGAACAGTAGGCTATGAGTCAATGTGTATGTGTGGAGTTATCTGTATACAATCATGTAGACTGTTGTTTGTTAGAGCTAGAACAGTAGGCTAGGAGTCAATGTGTATGTAGAGTTATCTGTATGCCATCAAGTGGACTGTTGTTTGTTAGAGCTAGAACAGTAGGCTAGGACTCAATGTGTATGTGTAGAGTTATCTGTATACAATCATGTAGACTGTTGTTTGTTAGAGCTAGAACAGTAGGCTAGGACTCAATGTGTATGTGTGGAGTTATCTGTATACAATCATGTAGACTGTTGTTTGTTAGAGCTAGAACAGTAGGCTAGGAGTCAATGTGTATGTAGAGTTATCTGTATCCCATCAAGTGGACTGTTGTTTGTTAGAGCTAGAACAGTAGGCTAGGACTCAATGTGTATGTGTAGAGTTATCTGTATACAATCATATAGTAGGCTAGGAGTCAATGTGTATGTGTAGAGTTATCTGTATACAATCATGTGGACTGTTGTTTGTTAGAGCTAGAACAGTAGGCTAGGAGTCAAAGTATATGTGTAGAGTTATCTGTATACAATCATGTAGACTGTTGTTTGTTAGAGCTAGAACAGTAGGCTAGGAGTCAATGTGTATGTGCAGAGTTATCTGTATAAAATCATGTGGACTGTTGTTTGTTAGAGCTAGAACAGTAGGCTAGGAGTCGATGTGTATGTGTAGAGTTATCTGTATACAATCATGTGGACTGTTGTTTGTTAGAGCTAGAACAGTAGGCTAGGAGTCAATGTGTATGTGGAGAGTTAACTGTATACAATCATGTGTACTGTTGTTTGCTAGAGTTAGAACAGTAGGCTATGAGTCAATGTGTATGTGTGGAGTTATCTGTATACAATCATGTAGACTGTTGTTTGTTAGAGCTAGAACAGTAGGCTAGGAGTCAATGTGTATGTAGAGTTATCTGTATGCCATCAAGTGGACTGTTGTTTGTTAGAGCTAGAACAGTAGGCTAGGACTCAATGTGTATGTGTAGAGTTATCTGTATACAATCATACAGTAGGCTAGGAGTCAATGTGTATGTGTAGAGTTATCTGTATACAATCATGTGGACTGTTGTTTGTTAGAGCTGGAACAGTAGACTAGTAGTCAATGTATATGTGTAGGGTTATCTGTATAAAATCATGTGGACTGTTGTTTGTTAGAGCTAGAACAGTAGGCTAGGAGTCGATGTGTATGTGTAGAGTTATCTGTATACAATCATGTGGATTGTTGTTTGTTAGAGCTAGAACAGTAGGCTAGGAGTCAATGTGTATGTGTAGAGTTAACTGTATACAATCATGTGGACTGTTGTTTGTTAGAGTTAGAACAGTAGATTAGGAGTCAATGTGTCTGTGTAGAGTTATCTGTATACAATCATGCGGACTGTTGTTTGCTAGAGCTAGAACAGTATGCTAGGAGTCAATGTGTATGTGTGGAGTTATCTGTATACAATCATGTAGACTGTTGTTTGTTAGAGCTAGAACAGTAGGCTAGGACTCAATGTGTATGTGTAGAGTTATCTGTATACAATCATGTGGACTGTTGTTTGCTAGAGCTAGAACAGTTGGCTAGGAGTCAATGTGTATGTGTAGAGTTATCTGTATACAATCATGTGGACTGTTGTTTGCTATTGCTAGAACAGTAGGCCAGGAGACAATGTGTATGTGTAGAGTTATCTGTATACAATCATGTAGACTATTGTTTGTTAGAGCTAGAACAGTAGGCCAGGAAACAATGTGTATGTGTAGAGTTATCTGTATACAATCATGTGGACTGTTGTTTCCTAGAGTTAGAACAGTAGGTTAGGAGTCAATGTGTATGTGTAGAGTTATCTGCATACAATCCTGTGGACTGTTGTTTGTTAGAGCTAGAATAGTAGGCTAGGAGTCAATGTGTATGTGTAGAGTTATCTGTATACAATCATGTGGACTGTTGTTTGCTATTGCTAGAACAGTAGGCCAGGAGACAATGTGTATGTGTAGAGTTATCTTTATACAATCATGTAGACTATTGTTTGTTAGAGCTAGAACAGTAGGCTAGTAGTCAATGTATATGTGTAGAGTTATCTGTATAAAATCATGTAGACTGTTGTTGTTAGAGCTAGAACAGTAGGCTAGGAGTCGATGTGTATGTGTAGAGTTATCTGTATACAATCATGTAGGCTATTGTTTGCTAGAGCTAGAACAGTAGGCTAGGAGTCAATGTGTATGTGCAGAGTTATCTGTATAAAATCATGTGGACTGTTGTTTGTTAGAGCTAGAACAGTAGGCTAGGAGTCGATGTGTATATGTAGAGTTATCTGTATACAATCATGTGGACTGTTGTTTGTTAGAGCTAGAACAGTAGGCTAGGAGTCAATGTGTATGTGGAGAGTTAACTGTATACAATCATGTGGACTGTTGTTTGCTAGAGTTAGAACAGTAGGCTATGAGTCAATGTGTATGTGTGGAGTTATCTGTATACAATCATGTAGACTGTTGTTTGTTAGAGCTAGAACAGTAGGCTAGGAGTCAATGTGTATGTAGAGTTATCTGTATGCCATCAAGTGGACTGTTGTTTGTTAGAACTAGAACAGTAGGCTAGGACTCAATGTGTATGTGTAGAGTTATCTGTATACAATCATACAGTAGGCTAGGAGTCAATGTGTATGTGTAGAGTTATCTGTATACAATCATGTGGACTGTTGTTTGTTAGAGCTGGAACAGTAGACTAGTAGTCAATGTATATGTGTAGGGTTATCTGTATAAAATCATGTGGACTGTTGTTTGTTAGAGCTAGAACAGTAGGCTAGGAGTCGATGTGTATGTGTAGAGTTATCTGTATACAATCATGTGGATTGTTGTTTGTTAGAGCTAGAACAGTAGGCTAGGAGTCAATGTGTATGTGTAGAGTTAACTGTATACAATCATGTGGACTGTTGTTTGTTAGAGTTAGAACAGTAGATTAGGAGTCAATGTGTCTGTGTAGAGTTATCTGTATACAATCATGCGGACTGTTGTTTGCTAGAGCTAGAACAGTATGCTAGGAGTCAATGTGTATGTGTGGAGTTATCTGTATACAATCATGTAGACTGTTGTTTGTTAGAGCTAGAACAGTAGGCTAGGACTCAATGTGTATGTGTAGAGTTATCTGTATACAATCATGTGGACTGTTGTTTGCTAGAGCTAGAACAGTTGGCTAGGAGTCAATGTGTATGTGTAGAGTTATCTGTATACAATCATGTGGACTGTTGTTTGCTATTGCTAGAACAGTAGGCCAGGAGACAATGTGTATGTGTAGAGTTATCTGTATACAATCATGTAGACTATTGTTTGTTAGAGCTAGAACAGTAGGCCAGGAGACAATGTGTATGTGTAGAGTTATCTGTATACAATCATGTGGACTGTTGTTTCCTAGAGTTAGAACAGTAGGTTAGGAGTCAATGTGTATGTGTAGAGTTATCTGCATACAATCCTGTGGACTGTTGTTTGTTAGAGCTAGAACAGTAGGCTAGGAGTCAATGTGTATGTGTAGAGTTATCTGTATACAATCATGTGGACTGTTGTTTGCTATTGCTAGAACAGTAGGCCAGGAGACAATGTGTATGTGTAGAGTTATCTTTATACAATCATGTAGACTATTGTTTGTTAGAGCTAGAACAGTAGGCTAGTAGTCAATGTATATGTGTAGAGTTATCTGTATAAAATCATGTAGACTGTTGTTGTTAGAGCTAGAACAGTAGGCTAGGAGTCGATGTGTATGTGTAGAGTTATCTGTATACAATCATGTAGGCTATTGTTTGCTAGAGCTAGAACAGTAGGCTAGGAGTCAATGTGTATGTGTAGAGTTATCTGTATACAATCATGTAGACTGTTGTTTGTAAGAGCTAGAACAGTAGGTTAGGAGTCAATGTGTATGTGTGGAGTTATCTGTATACAATCATGTAGACTGTTGTTTGTTAGAGCTAGAACAGTAGACTAGGACTCAATGTGTATGTGTAGATTTAACTGCATACAATCATGTGGACTGTTGTTTGTTAGGGCTAGAACAGTAGGCTAGGATTCAATGTGTATGTGTAGAGTTATCTGTATACATTCATGTAGACTGTTGTTTGTTAGAGCTAGAACAGTAGGCTAGGAGTCAATGTGTATGTGCAGAGTTATCTGTATACAATCATGTGGATTGTTGTTTGTTAGAGCTAGAACAGTAGGCTAGGAGTCAATGTGTATGTGTAGAGTTAACTGTATACAATCATGTGGACTGTTGTTTGTTAGAGTTAGAACAGTAGATTAGGAGTCAATGTGTCTGTGTAGAGTTATCTGTATACAATCATGCGGACTGTTGTTTGCTAGAGCTAGAACAGTATGCTAGGAGTCAATGTGTATGTGTGGAGTTATCTGTATACAATCATGTAGACTGTTGTTTGTTAGAGCTAGAACAGTAGGCTAGGACTCAATGTGTATGTGTAGAGTTATCTGTATACAATCATGTGGACTGTTGTTTGCTAGAGCTAGAACAGTTGGCTAGGAGTCAATGTGTATGTGTAGAGTTATCTGTATACAATCATGTGGACTGTTGTTTGCTATTGCTAGAACAGTAGGCCAGGAGACAATGTGTATGTGTAGAGTTATCTGTATACAATCATGTAGACTATTGTTTGTTAGAGCTAGAACAGTAGGCCAGGAAACAATGTGTATGTGTAGAGTTATCTGTATACAATCATGTGGACTGTTGTTTCCTAGAGTTAGAACAGTAGGTTAGGAGTCAATGTGTATGTGTAGAGTTATCTGCATACAATCCTGTGGACTGTTGTTTGTTAGAGCTAGAATAGTAGGCTAGGAGTCAATGTGTATGTGTAGAGTTATCTGTATACAATCATGTGGACTGTTGTTTGCTATTGCTAGAACAGTAGGCCAGGAGACAATGTGTATGTGTAGAGTTATCTTTATACAATCATGTAGACTATTGTTTGTTAGAGCTAGAACAGTAGGCTAGTAGTCAATGTATATGTGTAGAGTTATCTGTATAAAATCATGTAGACTGTTGTTGTTAGAGCTAGAACAGTAGGCTAGGAGTCGATGTGTATGTGTAGAGTTATCTGTATACAATCATGTAGGCTATTGTTTGCTAGAGCTAGAACAGTAGGCTAGGAGTCAATGTGTATGTGCAGAGTTATCTGTATAAAATCATGTGGACTGTTGTTTGTTAGAGCTAGAACAGTAGGCTAGGAGTCGATGTGTATGTGTAGAGTTATCTGTATACAATCATGTGGACTGTTGTTTGTTAGAGCTAGAACAGTAGGCTAGGAGTCAATGTGTATGTGGAGAGTTAACTGTATACAATCATGTGGACTGTTGTTTGCTAGAGTTAGAACAGTAGGCTATGAGTCAATGTGTATGTGTGGAGTTATCTGTATACAATCATGTAGACTGTTGTTTGTTAGAGCTAGAACAGTAGGCTAGGAGTCAATGTGTATGTAGAGTTATCTGTATGCCATCAAGTGGACTGTTGTTTGTTAGAACTAGAACAGTAGGCTAGGACTCAATGTGTATGTGTAGAGTTATCTGTATACAATCATACAGTAGGCTAGGAGTCAATGTGTATGTGTAGAGTTATCTGTATACAATCATGTGGACTGTTGTTTGTTAGAGCTGGAACAGTAGACTAGTAGTCAATGTATATGTGTAGGGTTATCTGTATAAAATCATGTGGACTGTTGTTTGTTAGAGCTAGAACAGTAGGCTAGGAGTCGATGTGTATGTGTAGAGTTATCTGTATACAATCATGTGGATTGTTGTTTGTTAGAGCTAGAACAGTAGGCTAGGAGTCAATGTGTATGTGTAGAGTTAACTGTATACAATCATGTGGACTGTTGTTTGTTAGAGTTAGAACAGTAGATTAGGAGTCAATGTGTCTGTGTAGAGTTATCTGTATACAATCATGCGGACTGTTGTTTGCTAGAGCTAGAACAGTATGCTAGGAGTCAATGTGTATGTGTGGAGTTATCTGTATACAATCATGTAGACTGTTGTTTGTTAGAGCTAGAACAGTAGGCTAGGACTCAATGTGTATGTGTAGAGTTATCTGTATACAATCATGTGGACTGTTGTTTGCTAGAGCTAGAACAGTTGGCTAGGAGTCAATGTGTATGTGTAGAGTTATCTGTATACAATCATGTGGACTGTTGTTTGCTATTGCTAGAACAGTAGGCCAGGAGACAATGTGTATGTGTAGAGTTATCTGTATACAATCATGTAGACTATTGTTTGTTAGAGCTAGAACAGTAGGCCAGGAGACAATGTGTATGTGTAGAGTTATCTGTATACAATCATGTGGACTGTTGTTTCCTAGAGTTAGAACAGTAGGTTAGGAGTCAATGTGTATGTGTAGAGTTATCTGCATACAATCCTGTGGACTGTTGTTTGTTAGAGCTAGAACAGTAGGCTAGGAGTCAATGTGTATGTGTAGAGTTATCTGTATACAATCATGTGGACTGTTGTTTGCTATTGCTAGAACAGTAGGCCAGGAGACAATGTGTATGTGTAGAGTTATCTTTATACAATCATGTAGACTATTGTTTGTTAGAGCTAGAACAGTAGGCTAGTAGTCAATGTATATGTGTAGAGTTATCTGTATAAAATCATGTAGACTGTTGTTGTTAGAGCTAGAACAGTAGGCTAGGAGTCGATGTGTATGTGTAGAGTTATCTGTATACAATCATGTAGGCTATTGTTTGCTAGAGCTAGAACAGTAGGCTAGGAGTCAATGTGTATGTGTAGAGTTATCTGTATACAATCATGTAGACTGTTGTTTGTAAGAGCTAGAACAGTAGGTTAGGAGTCAATGTGTATGTGTGGAGTTATCTGTATACAATCATGTAGACTGTTGTTTGTTAGAGCTAGAACAGTAGACTAGGACTCAATGTGTATGTGTAGATTTAACTGCATACAATCATGTGGACTGTTGTTTGTTAGGGCTAGAACAGTAGGCTAGGATTCAATGTGTATGTGTAGAGTTATCTGTATACATTCATGTAGACTGTTGTTTGTTAGAGCTAGAACAGTAGGCTAGGAGTCAATGTGTATGTGTGGAGTTATCTGTA
The DNA here is from genome assembly GCA_963383655.1 of Bathymodiolus septemdierum. Taxonomy (NCBI): domain Eukaryota; kingdom Metazoa; phylum Mollusca; class Bivalvia; order Mytilida; family Modiolidae; genus Bathymodiolus; species Bathymodiolus septemdierum. The sequence continues at coordinate 6,142,512 of OY726529.1, read as the reverse complement.
TACAATCATGTGGACTCTTGTGTGTTAGAGCTAGAACAGTAGGATAGGAGTCAATGTGTATGTGTAGAGTTATCTGTATACAATCATGTGGACTGTTGTTTGTTAGAGTTAGAACAGTAGGCTAGGAGTCAATGTGTATGTGTGGAGTTATCTGTATACAATCATGTAGGCTGTTGTTTGTTAGAGCTAGAACAGTAGGCTAGGATTCAATGTGTATGTGTAGCGTTATCTGTATACAATCATACAGTAGACTATGAGTCAATGTGTATGTGTAGAGTTATCTGTATACAATCATCTGGACTGTTGTTTGTTAGAGCTAGAACAGTAGGCTAGTTGTCAATGTATATGTGTAGAGTTATCTGTATAAAGTCATGTGGACTGTTGTTTGCTAGCGCTAGAACAGTAGGCTAGGAGTCGATGTGTATGTATAGAGTTATCTGTATACAATCATGTGGACTGTTGTTTGTTAGAGCTAGAACAGTAGGCTAGGAGTCAATGTTTATGTGTAGAGTTAACTGTATACAATCATGTCGACTGTTGTTTGTAAGAGTTAGAACAGTAGATTAGGAGTCAATGTGTATGTGTAGAGTTATCTGTATACAATCATGTGGACTGTTGTTTGCTAGAGCTAGGACAGTATGCTACGAGTCAATGTGTATGTGTGTAGTTATCTGTATACAATCATGTAGACTGTTGTTTGTTAGAGCTAGAACAGTAGGCTAGGAGTCAATGTGTATGTGCAGAGTTATCTGTATACCATCAAGTGGACTGTTGTTTGTTAGAGCTAGAACAGTAGGCTAGTAGTCAATGTATATGTGTAGAGTTATCTGTATAAAATCATGTGGACTGTTGTTTGTTAGAGCTAGAACAGTAGGCTAGGAGTCGATGTGTATGTGTAGAGTTATCTGTATACAATCATGTGGACTGTTGTTTGTTAGAGCTAGAACAGTAGGTTAGGAGTCAATGTGTATGTGTAGAGTTAACTGTATACAATCATGTGGACTGTTGTTTGTTAGAGTTAGAACAGTAGATTAGGAGTCAATGTGTATGTGTAGAGTTTTCTGTATACAATCATGTGGACTGTGTTTGCTAGAGCTAGAACAGTAGGCTAGGAGTCAAAGTATATGTGTAGAGTTATCTGTATACAATCATGTAGACTGTTGTTTGTTAGAGCTAGAACAGTAGGCTAGGAGTCAATGTGTATGTGCAGAGTTATCTGTATAAAATCATGTGGACTGTTGTTTGTTAGAGCTAGAACAGTAGGCTAGGAGTCGATGTGTATGTGTAGAGTTATCTGTATACAATCATGTGGCCTTTTGTTTGTTAGAGCTAGAACAGTAGGCTAGGAGTCAATGTGTATGTGGAGAGTTAACTGTATACAATCATGTGGACTGTTGTTTGCTAGAGTTAGAACAGTAGGCTATGAGTCAATGTGTATGTGTGGAGTTATCTGTATACAATCATGTAGACTGTTGTTTGTTAGAGCTAGAACAGTAGGCTAGGAGTCAATGTGTATGTAGAGTTATCTGTATGCCATCAAGTGGACTGTTGTTTGTTAGAGCTAGAACAGTAGGCTAGGACTCAATGTGTATGTGTAGAGTTATCTGTATACAATCATACAGTAGGCTAGGAGTCAATGTGTATGTGTAGAGTTATCTGTATACAATCATGTGGACTGTTGTTTGTTAGAGCTGGAACAGTAGACTAGTAGTCAATGTATATGTGTAGGGTTATCTGTATAAAATCATGTGGACTGTTGTTTGTTAGAACTAGAACAGTAGGCTAGGAGTCGATGTGTATGTGTAGAGTTATCTGTATACAATCATGTGGATTGTTGTTTGTTAGAGCTAGAACAGTAGGCTAGGAGTCAATGTGTATGTGTAGAGTTAACTGTATACAATCATGTGGACTGTTGTTTGTTAGAGTTAGAACAGTAGATTAGGAGTCAATGTGTCTGTGTAGAGTTATCTGTATACAATCATGCGGACTGTTGTTTGCTAGAGCTAGAACAGTATGCTAGGAGTCAATGTGTATGTGTGGAGTTATCTGTATACAATCATGTAGACTGTTGTTTGTTAGAGCTAGAACAGTAGGCTAGGACTCAATGTGTATGTGTAGAGTTATCTGTATACAATCATGTGGACTGTTGTTTGCTAGAGCTAGAACAGTTGGCTAGGAGTCAATGTGTATGTGTAGAGTTATCTGTATACAATCATGTGGACTGTTGTTTGCTATTGCTAGAACAGTAGGCCAGGAGACAATGTGTATGTGTAGAGTTATCTGTATACAATCATGTAGACTATTGTTTGTTAGAGCTAGAACAGTAGGCCAGGAGACAATGTGTATGTGTAGAGTTATCTGTATACAATCATGTGGACTGTTGTTTCCTAGAGTTAGAACAGTAGGTTAGGAGTCAATGTGTATGTGTAGAGTTATCTGCATACAATCCTGTGGACTGTTGTTTGTTAGAGCTAGAACAGTAGGCTAGGAGTCAATGTGTATGTGTAGAGTTATCTGTATACAATCATGTGGACTGTTGTTTGCTATTGCTAGAACAGTAGGCCAGGAGACAATGTGTATGTGTAGAGTTATCTTTATACAATCATGTAGACTATTGTTTGTTAGAGCTAGAACAGTAGGCTAGTAGTCAATGTATATGTGTAGAGTTATCTGTATAAAATCATGTAGACTGTTGTTGTTAGAGCTAGAACAGTAGGCTAGGAGTCGATGTGTATGTGTAGAGTTATCTGTATACAATCATGTAGGCTATTGTTTGCTAGAGCTAGAACAGTAGGCTAGGAGTCAATGTGTATGTGCAGAGTTATCTGTATAAAATCATGTGGACTGTTGTTTGTTAGAGCTAGAACAGTAGGCTAGGAGTCGATGTGTATGTGTAGAGTTATCTGTATACAATCATGTGGACTGTTGTTTGTTAGAGCTAGAACAGTAGGCTAGGAGTCAATGTGTATGTGGAGAGTTAACTGTATACAATCATGTGGACTGTTGTTTGCTAGAGTTAGAACAGTAGGCTATGAGTCAATGTGTATGTGTGGAGTTATCTGTATACAATCATGTAGACTGTTGTTTGTTAGAGCTAGAACAGTAGGCTAGGAGTCAATGTGTATGTAGAGTTATCTGTATGCCATCAAGTGGACTGTTGTTTGTTAGAGCTAGAACAGTAGGCTAGGAGTCAAAGTATATGTGTAGAGTTATCTGTATACAATCATGTAGACTGTTGTTTGTTAGAGCTAGAACAGTAGGCTAGGAGTCAATGTGTATGTGCAGAGTTATCTGTATAAAATCATGTGGACTGTTGTTTGTTAGAGCTAGAACAGTAGGCTAGGAGTCGATGTGTATGTGTAGAGTTATCTGTATACAATCATGTGGACTGTTGTTTGTTAGAGCTAGAACAGTAGGCTAGGAGTCAATGTGTATGTGGAGAGTTAACTGTATACAATCATGTGGACTGTTGTTTGCTAGAGTTAGAACAGTAGGCTATGAGTCAATGTGTATGTGTGGAGTTATCTGTATACAATCATGTAGACTGTTGTTTGTTAGAGCTAGAACAGTAGGCTAGGAGTCAATGTGTATGTAGAGTTATCTGTATGCCATCAAGTGGACTGTTGTTTGTTAGAGCTAGAACAGTAGGCTAGGACTCAATGTGTATGTGTAGAGTTATCTGTATACAATCATACAGTAGGCTAGGAGTCAATGTGTATGTGTAGAGTTATCTGTATACAATCATGTGGACTGTTGTTTGTTAGAGCTGGAACAGTAGACTAGTAGTCAATGTATATGTGTAGGGTTATCTGTATAAAATCATGTGGACTGTTGTTTGTTAGAGCTAGAACAGTAGGCTAGGAGTCGATGTGTATGTGTAGAGTTATCTGTATACAATCATGTGGATTGTTGTTTGTTAGAGCTAGAACAGTAGGCTAGGAGTCAATGTGTATGTGTAGAGTTAACTGTATACAATCATGTGGACTGTTGTTTGTTAGAGTTAGAACAGTAGATTAGGAGTCAATGTGTCTGTGTAGAGTTATCTGTATACAATCATGCGGACTGTTGTTTGCTAGAGCTAGAACAGTATGCTAGGAGTCAATGTGTATGTGTGGAGTTATCTGTATACAATCATGTAGACTGTTGTTTGTTAGAGCTAGAACAGTAGGCTAGGACTCAATGTGTATGTGTAGAGTTATCTGTATACAATCATGTGGACTGTTGTTTGCTAGAGCTAGAACAGTTGGCTAGGAGTCAATGTGTATGTGTAGAGTTATCTGTATACAATCATGTGGACTGTTGTTTGCTATTGCTAGAACAGTAGGCCAGGAGACAATGTGTATGTGTAGAGTTATCTGTATACAATCATGTAGACTATTGTTTGTTAGACCTAGAACAGTAGGCCAGGAGACAATGTGTATGTGTAGAGTTATCTGTATACAATCATGTGGACTGTTGTTTCCTAGAGTTAGAACAGTAGGTTAGGAGTCAATGTGTATGTGTAGAGTTATCTGCATACAATCCTGTGGACTGTTGTTTGTTAGAGCTAGAACAGTAGGCTAGGAGTCAATGTGTATGTGTAGAGTTATCTGTATACAATCATGTGGACTGTTGTTTGCTATTGCTAGAACAGTAGGCCAGGAGACAATGTGTATGTGTAGAGTTTTCTGTATACAATCATGTGGACTGTGTTTGCTAGAGCTAGAACAGTAGGCTAGTAGTCAATGTATATGTGTAGAGTTATCTGTATAAAATCATGTAGACTGTTGTTGTTAGAGCTAGAACAGTAGGCTAGGAGTCGATGTGTATGTGTAGAGTTATCTGTATACAATCATGTAGGCTATTGTTTGCTAGAGCTAGAACAGTAGGCTAGGAGTCAATGTGTATGTGCAGAGTTATCTGTATAAAATCATGTGGACTGTTGTTTGTTAGAGCTAGAACAGTAGGCTAGGAGTCGATGTGTATGTGTAGAGTTATCTGTATACAATCATGTGGACTGTTGTTTGTTAGAGCTAGAACAGTAGGCTAGGAGTCAATGTGTATGTGGAGAGTTAACTGTATACAATCATGTGGACTGTTGTTTGCTAGAGTTAGAACAGTAGGCTATGAGTCAATGTGTATGTGTAGAGTTATCTGTATACAATCATGTAGACTGTTGTTTGTTAGAGCTAGAACAGTAGGCTAGGAGTCAATGTGTATGTAGAGTTATCTGTATGCCATCAAGTGGACTGTTGTTTGTTAGAGCTAGAACAGTAGGCTAGGACTCAATGTGTATGTGTAGAGTTATCTGTATACAATCATACAGTAGGCTAGGAGTCAATGTGTATGTGTAGAGTTATCTGTATACAATCATGTGGACTGTTGTTTGTTAGAGCTGGAACAGTAGACTAGTAGTCAATGTATATGTGTAGGGTTATCTGTATAAAATCATGTGGACTGTTGTTTGTTAGAGCTAGAACAGTAGGCTAGGAGTCGATGTGTATGTGTAGAGTTATCTGTATACAATCATGTGGATTGTTGTTTGTTAGAGCTAGAACAGTAGGCTAGGAGTCAATGTGTATGTGTAGAGTTAACTGTATACAATCATGTGGACTGTTGTTTGTTAGAGTTAGAACAGTAGATTAGGAGTCAATGTGTCTGTGTAGAGTTATCTGTATACAATCATGCGGACTGTTGTTTGCTAGAGCTAGAACAGTATGCTAGGAGTCAATGTGTATGTGTGGAGTTATCTGTATACAATCATGTAGACTGTTGTTTGTTAGAGCTAGAACAGTAGGCTAGGACTCAATGTGTATGTGTAGAGTTATCTGTATACAATCATGTGGACTGTTGTTTGCTAGAGCTAGAACAGTTGGCTAGGAGTCAATGTGTATGTGTAGAGTTATCTGTATACAATCATGTGGACTGTTGTTTGCTATTGCTAGAACAGTAGGCCAGGAGACAATGTGTATGTGTAGAGTTATCTGTATACAATCATGTAGACTATTGTTTGTTAGAGCTAGAACAGTAGGCCAGGAGACAATGTGTATGTGTAGAGTTATCTGTATACAATCATGTGGACTGTTGTTTCCTAGAGTTAGAACAGTAGGTTAGGAGTCAATGTGTATGTGTAGAGTTATCTGCATACAATCCTGTGGACTGTTGTTTGTTAGAGCTAGAACAGTAGGCTAGGAGTCAATGTGTATGTGTAGAGTTATCTGTATACAATCATGTGGACTGTTGTTTGCTATTGCTAGAACAGTAGGCCAGGAGACAATGTGTATGTGTAGAGTTATCTTTATACAATCATGTAGACTATTGTTTGTTAGAGCTAGAACAGTAGGCTAGTAGTCAATGTATATGTGTAGAGTTATCTGTATAAAATCATGTAGACTGTTGTTGTTAGAGCTAGAACAGTAGGCTAGGAGTCGATGTGTATGTGTAGAGTTATCTGTATACAATCATGTAGGCTATTGTTTGCTAGAGCTAGAACAGTAGGCTAGGAGTCAATGTGTATGTGTAGAGTTATCTGTATACAATCATGTAGACTGTTGTTTGTAAGAGCTAGAACAGTAGGTTAGGAGTCAATGTGTATGTGTGGAGTTATCTGTATACAATCATGTAGACTGTTGTTTGTTAGAGCTAGAACAGTAGACTAGGACTCAATGTGTATGTGTAGATTTAACTGCATACAATCATGTGGACTGTTGTTTGTTAGGGCTAGAACAGTAGGCTAGGATTCAATGTGTATGTGTAGAGTTATCTGTATACATTCATGTAGACTGTTGTTTGTTAGAGCTAGAACAGTAGGCTAGGAGTCAATGTGTATGTGTGGAGTTATCTGTATACAATCATGTTGACTCTTGTTTGTTAGAGCTAGAACAGTAGGATAGGAGTCAATGTGTATGTGTAGAGTTATCTGTATACAATCATGTGGACTGTTGTTTGTTAGAGTTAGAACAGTAGGCTAGGAGTCAATGTGTATGTGTGGAGTTATCTGTATACAATCATGTAGGCTGTTGTTTGTTAGAGCTAGAACAGTAGGCTAGGATTCAATGTGTATGTGTAGCGTTATCTGTATACAATCATACAGTAGACTATGAGTCAATGTGTATGTGTAGAGTTATCTGTATACAATCATCTGGACTGTTGTTTGTTAGAGCTAGAACAGTAGGCTAGTTGTCAATGTATATGTGTAGAGTTATCTGTATAAAGTCATGTGGACTGTTGTTTGCTAGCGCTAGAACAGTAGGCTAGGAGTCGATGTGTATGTATAGAGTTATCTGTATACAATCATGTGGACTGTTGTTTGTTAGAGCTAGAACAGTAGGCTAGGAGTCAATGTTTATGTGTAGAGTTAACTGTATACAATCATGTCGACTGTTGTTTGTAAGAGTTAGAACAGTAGATTAGGAGTCAATGTGTATGTGTAGAGTTATCTGTATACAATCATGTGGACTGTTGTTTGCTAGAGCTAGGACAGTATGCTACGAGTCAATGTGTATGTGTGTAGTTATCTGTATACAATCATGTAGACTGTTGTTTGTTAGAGCTAGAACAGTAGGCTAGGAGTCAATGTGTATGTGCAGAGTTATCTGTATACCATCAAGTGGACTGTTGTTTGTTAGAGCTAGAACAGTAGGCTAGTAGTCAATGTATATGTGTAGAGTTATCTGTATAAAATCATGTGGACTGTTGTTTGTTAGAGCTAGAACAGTAGGCTAGGAGTCGATGTGTATGTGTAGAGTTATCTGTATACAATCATGTGGACTGTTGTTTGTTAGAGCTAGAACAGTAGGTTAGGAGTCAATGTGTATGTGTAGAGTTAACTGTATACAATCATGTGGACTGTTGTTTGTTAGAGTTAGAACAGTAGATTAGGAGTCAATGTGTCTGTGTAGAGTTATCTGTATACAATCATGCGGACTGTTGTTTGCTAGAGCTAGAACAGTATGCTAGGAGTCAATGTGTATGTGTGGAGTTATCTGTATACAATCATGTAGACTGTTGTTTGTTAGAGCTAGAACAGTAGGCTAGGACTCAATGTGTATGTGTAGAGTTATCTGTATACAATCATGTGGACTGTTGTTTGCTAGAGCTAGAACAGTTGGCTAGGAGTCAATGTGTATGTGTAGAGTTATCTGTATACAATCATGTGGACTGTTGTTTGCTATTGCTAGAACAGTAGGCCAGGAGACAATGTGTATGTGTAGAGTTATCTGTATACAATCATGTAGACTATTGTTTGTTAGAGCTAGAACAGTAGGCCAGGAGACAATGTGTATGTGTAGAGTTATCTGTATACAATCATGTGGACTGTTGTTTCCTAGAGTTAGAACAGTAGGTTAGGAGTCAATGTGTATGTGTAGAGTTATCTGCATACAATCCTGTGGACTGTTGTTTGTTAGAGCTAGAACAGTAGGCTAGGAGTCAATGTGTATGTGTAGAGTTATCTGTATACAATCATGTGGACTGTTGTTTGCTATTGCTAGAACAGTAGGCCAGGAGACAATGTGTATGTGTAGAGTTATCTTTATACAATCATGTAGACTATTGTTTGTTAGAGCTAGAACAGTAGGCTAGTAGTCAATGTATATGTGTAGAGTTATCTGTATAAAATCATGTAGACTGTTGTTGTTAGAGCTAGAACAGTAGGCTAGGAGTCGATGTGTATGTGTAGAGTTATCTGTATACAATCATGTAGGCTATTGTTTGCTAGAGCTAGAACAGTAGGCTAGGAGTCAATGTGTATGTGTAGAGTTATCTGTATACAATCATGTAGACTGTTGTTTGTAAGAGCTAGAACAGTAGGTTAGGAGTCAATGTGTATGTGTGGAGTTATCTGTATACAATCATGTAGACTGTTGTTTGTTAGAGCTAGAACAGTAGACTAGGACTCAATGTGTATGTGTAGATTTAACTGCATACAATCATGTGGACTGTTGTTTGTTAGGGCTAGAACAGTAGGCTAGGATTCAATGTGTATGTGTAGAGTTATCTGTATACATTCATGTAGACTGTTGTTTGTTAGAGCTAGAACAGTAGGCTAGGAGTCAATGTGTATGTGTGGAGTTATCTGTATACAATCATGTGGACTCTTGTTTGTTAGAGCTAGAACAGTAGGATAGGAGTCAATGTGTATGTGTAGAGTTATCTGTATACAATCATGTGGACTGTTGTTTGTTAGAGTTAGAACAGTAGGCTAGGAGTCAATGTGTATGTGTGGAGTTATCTGTATACAATCATGTAGGCTGTTGTTTGTTAGAGCTAGAACAGTAGGCTAGGATTCAATGTGTATGTGTAGCGTTATCTGTATACAATCATACAGTAGACTATGAGTCAATGTGTATGTGTAGAGTTATCTGTATACAATCATCTGGACTGTTGTTTGTTAGAGCTAGAACAGTAGGCTAGTTGTCAATGTATATGTGTAGAGTTATCTGTATAAAGTCATGTGGACTGTTGTTTGCTAGCGCTAGAACAGTAGGCTAGGAGTCGATGTGTATGTATAGAGTTATCTGTATACAATCATGTGGACTGTTGTTTGTTAGAGCTAGAACAGTAGGCTAGGAGTCAATGTTTATGTGTAGAGTTAACTGTATACAATCATGTCGACTGTTGTTTGTAAGAGTTAGAACAGTAGATTAGGAGTCAATGTGTATGTGTAGAGTTATCTGTATACAATCATGTGGACTGTTGTTTGCTAGAGCTAGGACAGTATGCTACGAGTCAATGTGTATGTGTGTAGTTATCTGTATACAATCATGTAGACTGTTGTTTGTTAGAGCTAGAACAGTAGGCTAGGAGTCAATGTGTATGTGCAGAGTTATCTGTATACCATCAAGTGGACTGTTGTTTGTTAGAGCTAGAACAGTAGGCTAGTAGTCAATGTATATGTGTAGAGTTATCTGTATAAAATCATGTGGACTGTTGTTTGTTAGAGCTAGAACAGTAGGCTAGGAGTCGATGTGTATGTGTAGAGTTATCTGTATACAATCATGTGGACTGTTGTTTGTTAGAGCTAGAACAGTAGGTTAGGAGTCAATGTGTATGTGTAGAGTTAACTGTATACAATCATGTGGACTGTTGTTTGTTAGAGTTAGAACAGTAGATTAGGAGTCAATGTGTATGTGTAGAGTTTTCTGTATACAATCATGTGGACTGTGTTTGCTAGAGCTAGAACAGTAGGCTAGGAGTCAAAGTATATGTGTAGAGTTATCTGTATACAATCATGTAGACTGTTGTTTGTTAGAGCTAGAACAGTAGGCTAGGAGTCAATGTGTATGTGCAGAGTTATCTGTATAAAATCATGTGGACTGTTGTTTGTTAGAGCTAGAACAGTAGGCTAGGAGTCGATGTGTATGTGTAGAGTTATCTGTATACAATCATGTGGCCTTTTGTTTGTTAGAGCTAGAACAGTAGGCTAGGAGTCAATGTGTATGTGGAGAGTTAACTGTATACAATCATGTGGACTGTTGTTTGCTAGAGTTAGAACAGTAGGCTATGAGTCAATGTGTATGTGTGGAGTTATCTGTATACAATCATGTAGACTGTTGTTTGTTAGAGCTAGAACAGTAGGCTAGGAGTCAATGTGTATGTAGAGTTATCTGTATGCCATCAAGTGGACTGTTGTTTGTTAGAGCTAGAACAGTAGGCTAGGACTCAATGTGTATGTGTAGAGTTATCTGTATACAATCATACAGTAGGCTAGGAGTCAATGTGTATGTGTAGAGTTATCTGTATACAATCATGTGGACTGTTGTTTGTTAGAGCTGGAACAGTAGACTAGTAGTCAATGTATATGTGTAGGGTTATCTGTATAAAATCATGTGGACTGTTGTTTGTTAGAACTAGAACAGTAGGCTAGGAGTCGATGTGTATGTGTAGAGTTATCTGTATACAATCATGTGGATTGTTGTTTGTTAGAGCTAGAACAGTAGGCTAGGAGTCAATGTGTATGTGTAGAGTTAACTGTATACAATCATGTGGACTGTTGTTTGTTAGAGTTAGAACAGTAGATTAGGAGTCAATGTGTCTGTGTAGAGTTATCTGTATACAATCATGCGGACTGTTGTTTGCTAGAGCTAGAACAGTATGCTAGGAGTCAATGTGTATGTGTGGAGTTATCTGTATACAATCATGTAGACTGTTGTTTGTTAGAGCTAGAACAGTAGGCTAGGACTCAATGTGTATGTGTAGAGTTATCTGTATACAATCATGTGGACTGTTGTTTGCTAGAGCTAGAACAGTTGGCTAGGAGTCAATGTGTATGTGTAGAATTATCTGTATACAATCATGTGGACTGTTGTTTGCTATTGCTAGAACAGTAGGCCAGGAGACAATGTGTATGTGTAGAGTTATCTGTATACAATCATGTAGACTATTGTTTGTTAGAGCTAGAACAGTAGGCCAGGAGACAATGTGTATGTGTAGAGTTATCTGTATACAATCATGTGGACTGTTGTTTCCTAGAGTTAGAACAGTAGGTTAGGAGTCAATGTGTATGTGTAGAGTTATCTGCATACAATCCTGTGGACTGTTGTTTGTTAGAGCTAGAACAGTAGGCTAGGAGTCAATGTGTATGTGTAGAGTTATCTGTATACAATCATGTGGACTGTTGTTTGCTATTGCTAGAACAGTAGGCCAGGAGACAATGTGTATGTGTAGAGTTATCTTTATACAATCATGTAGACTATTGTTTGTTAGAGCTAGAACAGTAGGCTAGTAGTCAATGTATATGTGTAGAGTTATCTGTATAAAATCATGTAGACTGTTGTTGTTAGAGCTAGAACAGTAGGCTAGGAGTCGATGTGTATGTGTAGAGTTATCTGTATACAATCATGTAGGCTATTGTTTGCTAGAGCTAGAACAGTAGGCTAGGAGTCAATGTGTATGTGCAGAGTTATCTGTATAAAATCATGTGGACTGTTGTTTGTTAGAGCTAGAACAGTAGGCTAGGAGTCGATGTGTATGTGTAGAGTTATCTGTATACAATCATGTGGACTGTTGTTTGTTAGAGCTAGAACAGTAGGCTAGGAGTCAATGTGTATGTGGAGAGTTAACTGTATACAATCATGTGGACTGTTGTTTGCTAGAGTTAGAACAGTAGGCTATGAGTCAATGTGTATGTGTGGAGTTATCTGTATACAATCATGTAGACTGTTGTTTGTTAGAGCTAGAACAGTAGGCTAGGAGTCAATGTGTATGTAGAGTTATCTGTATGCCATCAAGTGGACTGTTGTTTGTTAGAGCTAGAACAGTAGGCTAGGAGTCAAAGTATATGTGTAGAGTTATCTGTATACAATCATGTAGACTGTTGTTTGTTAGAGCTAGAACAGTAGGCTAGGAGTCAATGTGTATGTGCAGAGTTATCTGTATAAAATCATGTGGACTGTTGTTTGTTAGAGCTAGAACAGTAGGCTAGGAGTCGATGTGTATGTGTAGAGTTATCTGTATACAATCATGTGGACTGTTGTTTGTTAGAGCTAGAACAGTAGGCTAGGAGTCAATGTGTATGTGGAGAGTTAACTGTATACAATCATGTGGACTGTTGTTTGCTAGAGTTAGAACAGTAGGCTATGAGTCAATGTGTATGTGTGGAGTTATCTGTATACAATCATGTAGACTGTTGTTTGTTAGAGCTAGAACAGTAGGCTAGGAGTCAATGTGTATGTAGAGTTATCTGTATGCCATCAAGTGGACTGTTGTTTGTTAGAGCTAGAACAGTAGGCTAGGACTCAATGTGTATGTGTAGAGTTATCTGTATACAATCATACAGTAGGCTAGGAGTCAATGTGTATGTGTAGAGTTATCTGTATACAATCATGTGGACTGTTGTTTGTTAGAGCTGGAACAGTAGACTAGTAGTCAATGTATATGTGTAGGGTTATCTGTATAAAATCATGTGGACTGTTGTTTGTTAGAGCTAGAACAGTAGGCTAGGAGTCGATGTGTATGTGTAGAGTTATCTGTATACAATCATGTGGATTGTTGTTTGTTAGAGCTAGAACAGTAGGCTAGGAGTCAATGTGTATGTGTAGAGTTAACTGTATACAATCATGTGGACTGTTGTTTGTTAGAGTTAGAACAGTAGATTAGGAGTCAATGTGTCTGTGTAGAGTTATCTGTATACAATCATGCGGACTGTTGTTTGCTAGAGCTAGAACAGTATGCTAGGAGTCAATGTGTATGTGTGGAGTTATCTGTATACAATCATGTAGACTGTTGTTTGTTAGAGCTAGAACAGTAGGCTAGGACTCAATGTGTATGTGTAGAGTTATCTGTATACAATCATGTGGACTGTTGTTTGCTAGAGCTAGAACAGTTGGCTAGGAGTCAATGTGTATGTGTAGAGTTATCTGTATACAATCATGTGGACTGTTGTTTGCTATTGCTAGAACAGTAGGCCAGGAGACAATGTGTATGTGTAGAGTTATCTGTATACAATCATGTAGACTATTGTTTGTTAGAGCTAGAACAGTAGGCCAGGAGACAATGTGTATGTGTAGAGTTATCTGTATACAATCATGTGGACTGTTGTTTCCTAGAGTTAGAACAGTAGGTTAGGAGTCAATGTGTATGTGTAGAGTTATCTGCATACAATCCTGTGGACTGTTGTTTGTTAGAGCTAGAACAGTAGGCTAGGAGTCAATGTGTATGTGTAGAGTTATCTGTATACAATCATGTGGACTGTTGTTTGCTATTGCTAGAACAGTAGGCCAGGAGACAATGTGTATGTGTAGAGTTATCTTTATACAATCATGTAGACTATTGTTTGTTAGAGCTAGAACAGTAGGCTAGTAGTCAATGTATATGTGTAGAGTTATCTGTATAACATCATGTAGACTGTTGTTGTTAGAGCTAGAACAGTAGGCTAGGAGTCGATGTGTATGTGTAGAGTTATCTGTATACAATCATGTAGGCTATTGTTTGCTAGAGCTAGAACAGTAGGCTAGGAGTCAATGTGTATGTGCAGAGTTATCTGTATAAAATCATGTGGACTGTTGTTTGTTAGAGCTAGAACAGTAGGCTAGGAGTCGATGTGTATGTGTAGAGTTATCTGTATACAATCATGTGGACTGTTGTTTGTTAGAGCTAGAACAGTAGGCTAGGAGTCAATGTGTATGTGGAGAGTTAACTGTATACAATCATGTGGACTGTTGTTTGCTAGAGTTAGAACAGTAGGCTATGAGTCAATGTGTATGTGTAGAGTTATCTGTATACAATCATGTAGACTGTTGTTTGTTAGAGCTAGAACAGTAGGCTAGGAGTCAATGTGTATGTAGAGTTATCTGTATGCCATCAAGTGGACTGTTGTTTGTTAGAGCTAGAACAGTAGGCTAGGACTCAATGTGTATGTGTAGAGTTATCTGTATACAATCATACAGTAGGCTAGGAGTCAATGTGTATGTGTAGAGTTATCTGTATACAATCATGTGGACTGTTGTTTGTTAGAGCTGGAACAGTAGACTAGTAGTCAATGTATATGTGTAGGGTTATCTGTATAAAATCATGTGGACTGTTGTTTGTTAGAGCTAGAACAGTAGGCTAGGAGTCGATGTGTATGTGTAGAGTTATCTGTATACAATCATGTGGATTGTTGTTTGTTAGAGCTAGAACAGTAGGCTAGGAGTCAATGTGTATGTGTAGAGTTAACTGTATACAATCATGTGGACTGTTGTTTGTTAGAGTTAGAACAGTAGATTAGGAGTCAATGTGTCTGTGTAGAGTTATCTGTATACAATCATGCGGACTGTTGTTTGCTAGAGCTAGAACAGTATGCTAGGAGTCAATGTGTATGTGTGGAGTTATCTGTATACAATCATGTAGACTGTTGTTTGTTAGAGCTAGAACAGTAGGCTAGGACTCAATGTGTATGTGTAGAGTTATCTGTATACAATCATGTGGACTGTTGTTTGCTAGAGCTAGAACAGTTGGCTAGGAGTCAATGTGTATGTGTAGAGTTATCTGTATACAATCATGTGGACTGTTGTTTGCTATTGCTAGAACAGTAGGCCAGGAGACAATGTGTATGTGTAGAGTTATCTGTATACAATCATGTAGACTATTGTTTGTTAGAGCTAGAACAGTAGGCCAGGAGACAATGTGTATGTGTAGAGTTATCTGTATACAATCATGTGGACTGTTGTTTCCTAGAGTTAGAACAGTAGGTTAGGAGTCAATGTGTATGTGTAGAGTTATCTGCATACAATCCTGTGGACTGTTGTTTGTTAGAGCTAGAACAGTAGGCTAGGAGTCAATGTGTATGTGTAGAGTTATCTGTATACAATCATGTGGACTGTTGTTTGCTATTGCTAGAACAGTAGGCCAGGAGACAATGTGTATGTGTAGAGTTATCTTTATACAATCATGTAGACTATTGTTTGTTAGAGCTAGAACAGTAGGCTAGTAGTCAATGTATATGTGTAGAGTTATCTGTATAAAATCATGTAGACTGTTGTTGTTAGAGCTAGAACAGTAGGCTAGGAGTCGATGTGTATGTGTAGAGTTATCTGTATACAATCATGTAGGCTATTGTTTGCTAGAGCTAGAACAGTAGGCTAGGAGTCAATGTGTATGTGTAGAGTTATCTGTATACAATCATGTAGACTGTTGTTTGTAAGAGCTAGAACAGTAGGTTAGGAGTCAATGTGTATGTGTGGAGTTATCTGTATACAATCATGTAGACTGTTGTTTGTTAGAGCTAGAACAGTAGACTAGGACTCAATGTGTATGTGTAGATTTAACTGCATACAATCATGTGGACTGTTGTTTGTTAGGGCTAGAACAGTAGGCTAGGATTCAATGTGTATGTGTAGAGTTATCTGTATACATTCATGTAGACTGTTGTTTGTTAGAGCTAGAACAGTAGGCTAGGAGTCAATGTGTATGTGTGGAGTTATCTGTATACAATCATGTTGACTCTTGTTTGTTAGAGCTAGAACAGTAGGATAGGAGTCAATGTGTATGTGTAGAGTTATCTGTATACAATCATGTGGACTGTTGTTTGTTAGAGTTAGAACAGTAGGCTAGGAGTCAATGTGTATGTGTGGAGTTATCTGTATACAATCATGTAGGCTGTTGTTTGTTAGAGCTAGAACAGTAGGCTAGGATTCAATGTGTATGTAGAGTTATCTGTATGCCATCAAGTGGACTGTTGTTTGTTAGAGCTAGAACAGTAGGCTAGGAGTCAAAGTATATGTGTAGAGTTATCTGTATACAATCATGTAGACTGTTGTTTGTTAGAGCTAGAACAGTAGGCTAGGAGTCAATGTGTATGTGCAGAGTTATCTGTATAAAATCATGTGGACTGTTGTTTGTTAGAGCTAGAACAGTAGGCTAGGAGTCGATGTGTATGTGTAGAGTTATCTGTATACAATCATGTGGACTGTTGTTTGTTAGAGCTAGAACAGTAGGCTAGGAGTCAATGTGTATGTGGAGAGTTAACTGTATACAATCATGTGGACTGTTGTTTGCTAGAGTTAGAACAGTAGGCTATGAGTCAATGTGTATGTGTGGAGTTATCTGTATACAATCATGTAGACTGTTGTTTGTTAGAGCTAGAACAGTAGGCTAGGAGTCAATGTGTATGTAGAGTTATCTGTATGCCATCAAGTGGACTGTTGTTTGTTAGAGCTAGAACAGTAGGCTAGGACTCAATGTGTATGTGTAGAGTTATCTGTATACAATCATACAGTAGGCTAGGAGTCAATGTGTATGTGTAGAGTTATCTGTATACAATCATGTGGACTGTTGTTTGTTAGAGCTGGAACAGTAGACTAGTAGTCAATGTATATGTGTAGGGTTATCTGTATAAAATCATGTGGACTGTTGTTTGTTAGAGCTAGAACAGTAGGCTAGGAGTCGATGTGTATGTGTAGAGTTATCTGTATACAATCATGTGGATTGTTGTTTGTTAGAGCTAGAACAGTAGGCTAGGAGTCAATGTGTATGTGTAGAGTTAACTGTATACAATCATGTGGACTGTTGTTTGTTAGAGTTAGAACAGTAGATTAGGAGTCAATGTGTCTGTGTAGAGTTATCTGTATACAATCATGCGGACTGTTGTTTGCTAGAGCTAGAACAGTATGCTAGGAGTCAATGTGTATGTGTGGAGTTATCTGTATACAATCATGTAGACTGTTGTTTGTTAGAGCTAGAACAGTAGGCTAGGACTCAATGTGTATGTGTAGAGTTATCTGTATACAATCATGTGGACTGTTGTTTGCTAGAGCTAGAACAGTTGGCTAGGAGTCAATGTGTATGTGTAGAGTTATCTGTATACAATCATGTGGACTGTTGTTTGCTATTGCTAGAACAGTAGGCCAGGAGACAATGTGTATGTGTAGAGTTATCTGTATACAATCATGTAGACTATTGTTTGTTAGAGCTAGAACAGTAGGCCAGGAGACAATGTGTATGTGTAGAGTTATCTGTATACAATCATGTGGACTGTTGTTTCCTAGAGTTAGAACAGTAGGTTAGGAGTCAATGTGTATGTGTAGAGTTATCTGCATACAATCCTGTGGACTGTTGTTTGTTAGAGCTAGAACAGTAGGCTAGGAGTCAATGTGTATGTGTAGAGTTATCTGTATACAATCATGTGGACTGTTGTTTGCTATTGCTAGAACAGTAGGCCAGGAGACAATGTGTATGTGTAGAGTTATCTTTATACAATCATGTAGACTATTGTTTGTTAGAGCTAGAACAGTAGGCTAGTAGTCAATGTATATGTGTAGAGTTATCTGTATAAAATCATGTAGACTGTTGTTGTTAGAGCTAGAACAGTAGGCTAGGAGTCGATGTGTATGTGTAGAGTTATCTGTATACAATCATGTAGGCTATTGTTTGCTAGAGCTAGAACAGTAGGCTAGGAGTCAATGTGTATGTGCAGAGTTATCTGTATAAAATCATGTGGACTGTTGTTTGTTAGAGCTAGAACAGTAGGCTAGGAGTCGATGTGTATGTGTAGAGTTATCTGTATACAATCATGTGGACTGTTGTTTGTTAGAGCTAGAACAGTAGGCTAGGAGTCAATGTGTATGTGGAGAGTTAACTGTATACAATCATGTGGACTGTTGTTTGCTAGAGTTAGAACAGTAGGCTATGAGTCAATGTGTATGTGTAGAGTTATCTGTATACAATCATGTAGACTGTTGTTTGTTAGAGCTAGAACAGTAGGCTAGGAGTCAATGTGTATGTAGAGTTATCTGTATGCCATCAAGTGGACTGTTGTTTGTTAGAGCTAGAACAGTAGGCTAGGACTCAATGTGTATGTGTAGAGTTATCTGTATACAATCATACAGTAGGCTAGGAGTCAATGTGTATGTGTAGAGTTATCTGTATACAATCATGTGGACTGTTGTTTGTTAGAGCTGGAACAGTAGACTAGTAGTCAATGTATATGTGTAGGGTTATCTGTATAAAATCATGTGGACTGTTGTTTGTTAGAGCTAGAACAGTAGGCTAGGAGTCGATGTGTATGTGTAGAGTTATCTGTATACAATCATGTGGATTGTTGTTTGTTAGAGCTAGAACAGTAGGCTAGGAGTCAATGTGTATGTGTAGAGTTAACTGTATACAATCATGTGGACTGTTGTTTGTTAGAGTTAGAACAGTAGATTAGGAGTCAATGTGTCTGTGTAGAGTTATCTGTATACAATCATGCGGACTGTTGTTTGCTAGAGCTAGAACAGTATGCTAGGAGTCAATGTGTATGTGTGGAGTTATCTGTATACAATCATGTAGACTGTTGTTTGTTAGAGCTAGAACAGTAGGCTAGGACTCAATGTGTATGTGTAGAGTTATCTGTATACAATCATGTGGACTGTTGTTTGCTAGAGCTAGAACAGTTGGCTAGGAGTCAATGTGTATGTGTAGAGTTATCTGTATACAATCATGTGGACTGTTGTTTGCTATTGCTAGAACAGTAGGCCAGGAGACAATGTGTATGTGTAGAGTTATCTGTATACAATCATGTAGACTATTGTTTGTTAGAGCTAGAACAGTAGGCCAGGAGACAATGTGTATGTGTAGAGTTATCTGTATACAATCATGTGGACTGTTGTTTCCTAGAGTTAGAACAGTAGGTTAGGAGTCAATGTGTATGTGTAGAGTTATCTGCATACAATCCTGTGGACTGTTGTTTGTTAGAGCTAGAACAGTAGGCTAGGAGTCAATGTGTATGTGTAGAGTTATCTGTATACAATCATGTGGACTGTTGTTTGCTATTGCTAGAACAGTAGGCCAGGAGACAATGTGTATGTGTAGAGTTATCTTTATACAATCATGTAGACTATTGTTTGTTAGAGCTAGAACAGTAGGCTAGTAGTCAATGTATATGTGTAGAGTTATCTGTATAAAATCATGTAGACTGTTGTTGTTAGAGCTAGAACAGTAGGCTAGGAGTCGATGTGTATGTGTAGAGTTATCTGTATACAATCATGTAGGCTATTGTTTGCTAGAGCTAGAACAGTAGGCTAGGAGTCAATGTGTATGTGTAGAGTTATCTGTATACAATCATGTAGACTGTTGTTTGTAAGAGCTAGAACAGTAGGTTAGGAGTCAATGTGTATGTGTGGAGTTATCTGTATACAATCATGTAGACTGTTGTTTGTTAGAGCTAGAACAGTAGACTAGGACTCAATGTGTATGTGTAGATTTAACTGCATACAATCATGTGGACTGTTGTTTGTTAGGGCTAGAACAGTAGGCTAGGATTCAATGTGTATGTGTAGAGTTATCTGTATACATTCATGTAGACTGTTGTTTGTTAGAGCTAGAACAGTAGGCTAGGAGTCAATGTGTATGTGTGGAGTTATCTGTATACAATCATGTTGACTCTTGTTTGTTAGAGCTAGAACAGTAGGATAGGAGTCAATGTGTATGTGTAGAGTTATCTGTATACAATCATGTGGACTGTTGTTTGTTAGAGTTAGAACAGTAGGCTAGGAGTCAATGTGTATGTGTGGAGTTATCTGTATACAATCATGTAGGCTGTTGTTTGTTAGAGCTAGAACAGTAGGCTAGGATTCAATGTGTATGTGTAGCGTTATCTGTATACAATCATACAGTAGACTATGAGTCAATGTGTATGTGTAGAGTTATCTGTATACAATCATCTGGACTGTTGTTTGTTAGAGCTAGAACAGTAGGCTAGTTGTCAATGTATATGTGTAGAGTTATCTGTATAAAGTCATGTGGACTGTTGTTTGCTAGCGCTAGAACAGTAGGCTAGGAGTCGATGTGTATGTATAGAGTTATCTGTATACAATCATGTGGACTGTTGTTTGTTAGAGCTAGAACAGTAGGCTAGGAGTCAATGTTTATGTGTAGAGTTAACTGTATACAATCATGTCGACTGTTGTTTGTAAGAGTTAGAACAGTAGATTAGGAGTCAATGTGTATGTGTAGAGTTATCTGTATACAATCATGTGGACTGTTGTTTGCTAGAGCTAGGACAGTATGCTACGAGTCAATGTGTATGTGTGTAGTTATCTGTATACAATCATGTAGACTGTTGTTTGTTAGAGCTAGAACAGTAGGCTAGGAGTCAATGTGTATGTGCAGAGTTATCTGTATACCATCAAGTGGACTGTTGTTTGTTAGAGCTAGAACAGTAGGCTAGTAGTCAATGTATATGTGTAGAGTTATCTGTATAAAATCATGTGGACTGTTGTTTGTTAGAGCTAGAACAGTAGGCTAGGAGTCGATGTGTATGTGTAGAGTTATCTGTATACAATCATGTGGACTGTTGTTTGTTAGAGCTAGAACAGTAGGTTAGGAGTCAATGTGTATGTGTAGAGTTAACTGTATACAATCATGTGGACTGTTGTTTGTTAGAGTTAGAACAGTAGATTAGGAGTCAATGTGTATGTGTAGAGTTTTCTGTATACAATCATGTGGACTGTGTTTGCTAGAGCTAGAACAGTAGGCTAGGAGTCAATGTGTATGTGAAGAGTTATCTGTATACAATCATGTAGACTGTTGTTTGTTAGAGCTAGAACAGTAGGCTAGGAGTCAATGTGTTTGTAGAGTTATCTGTATACCATCAAGTGGACTGTTGTTTGTTAGAGCTAGAACAGTAGGCTAGGACTCAATGTGTATGTGTAGAGTTATCTGTATACAATCATACAGTAGGCTAGGAGTCAATGTGTATGTGTAGAGTTATCTGTATACAATCATGTGGACTGTTGTTTGTTAGAGCTAGAACAGTAGGCTAGTAGTCAATGTATATATGTAGAGTTATCTGTATAAAATCATGTAGACTGTTGTTGTTAGAGCTAGAACAGTAGGCTAGGAGTCAATGTGTATGTGCAGAGTTATCTGTATACAATCAATTGGACTGTTGTTTGTTAGAGCTAGAACAGTAGGCTAGGACTCAATGTGTATGTGTAGAGTTATCTGTATACATTCATGTAGACTGTTGTTTGTTAGAGCTAGAACAGTAGGCTAGGAGTCAATGTGTATGTGTGGAGTTATCTGTATACAATCATGTGGACTGTTGTTTGCTAGAGCTAGAACAGTAGGATAGGAGTCAATGTGTATGTGTAGAGTTATCTGTATACAATCATGTGGACTGTTGTTTGCTAGAGTTAGAACAGTAGGCTATGAGTCAATGTGTATGTGTGGAGTTATCTGTATACAATCATGTAGACTGTTGTTTGTTAGAGCTAGAACAGTAGGCTAGGAGTCAATGTGTATGTAGAGTTATCTGTATGCCATCAAGTGGACTGTTGTTTGTCAGAGCTAGAACAGTAGGCTAGGACTCAATGTGTATGTGTAGAGTTATCTGTATACAATCATACAGTAGGCTAGGAGTCAATGTGTATGTGTAGAGTTATCTGTATACAATCATGTGGACTGTTGTTTGTTAGAGCTGGAACAGTAGACTAGTAGTCAATGTATATGTGTAGAGTTATCTGTATAAAATCATTTGGACTGTTGTTTGTTAGAGCTAGAACAGTAGGCTAGGAGTCGATGTGTATGTGTAGAGTTATCTGTATACAATCATGTGGATTGTTGTTTGTTAGAGCTGGAACAGTAGGCTAGGAGTCAATGTGTATGTGTAGAGTTAACTGTATGCAATCATGTGGACTGTTGTTTGTTAGAGTTAGAACAGTAGATTAGGAGTCAATGTGTATGTGTCGAGTTATCTGTATACAATCATGCGGACTGTTGTTTGCTAGAGCTAGAACAGTATGCTAGGAGTCAATGTGTACGTGTGGAGTTATCTGTATACAATCATGTAGACTGTTGTTTGTTAGAGCTAGAACAGTAGGCTAGGACTCAATGTGTATGTGGAGAGTTAACTGTATACAATCATGTGGACTGTTGTTTGTTAGAGTTAGAACAGTAGATTAGGAGTCAATGTGTATGTGTAGAGTTATCTGTATACAATCATGTGGACTGTTGTTTGCTAGAGCTAGAACAGTATGCTAGGAGTCAATGTGTATGTGTGGAGTTATCTGTATTCAATCATGTAGACTGTTGTTTGTTAGAGCTAGAACAGTAGGCTAGGAGTCAATGTGTAAGTGTGGAGTTATCTGTATACAATCATGTAGACTGTTGTTTGTTAGAGCTAGAACAGTAGGCTAGGACTCAATGTGTATGTGTAGATTTAACTGCATACAATCATGTGGACTGTTGTTTGTTTGGGCTAGAACAGTAGGCTAGGAGTCTATGTGTATGTGTGGAGTTATCTGTATACAATCATGTGGACCGTTGTTTGCTAGAGCTAGAACAGTAGGATAGGAGTCAATGTGTATGTGTAGAGTTATCTGTATACAATCATGTGGACTGTTGTTTGTTAGAGTTAGAACAGTAGGCTATGAATCAATGTGTATGTGTGGAGTTATCTGTATACAATCATGTAGACTGTTGTTTGTAAGAGCTAGAACAGTAGGCTAGGACTCAATTTGTATGTGTAGAGTTATCTGTATACAATCATACAGTAGACTAGGAGTCAATGTGTATGCGTAGAGTTATCTGTATACAATCATGTGGACTGTTGTTTGTTAGAGCTAGAACAGTAGGCTAGGAGTCGATGTGTATGTGTAGAGTTATCTGTATACAATCATGTGGACTGTTGTTTGTTAGAGCTAGAACAGTAGGCTAGTAGTCAATGTATATGTGTAGAGTTATCTGTATAAAATCATGTGGACTGTTGTTTGTTAGAGCTAGACCAGTAGGCTAGGAGTCGATGTGTATGTGTAGAGTTATCTGTATACAATCATGTGGACTGTTGTTTGTTAGAGCTAGAACAGTAGGCTAGGAGTCAATGTGTATGTGTAGAGTTAACCGTATACAATCATGTGGACTGTTGTTTGTTAGATTTAGAACAGTATATTAGGAGTCAATGTGTATGTGTAGAGTTTTCTGTATACAATCATGTGGACTGTGTTTGCTAGAGCTAGAACAGTAGGCTAGGAGTCAATGTGTATGTGAAGAGTTATCTGTATACAATCATGTAGACTGTTGTTTGTTAGAACTAGAACAGTAGGCTAGGAGTCAATGTGTTTGTAGAGTTATCTGTATACAATCATGCGGACTGTTGTTTGCTAGAGGTAGAACAGTATGCTAGGAGTCAATGTGTACGTGTGGAGTTATCTGTATACAATCATGTAGACTGTTGTTTGTTAGAGCTAGAACAGTAGGCTAGGACTCAATGTGTATGTGTAGATTTAACTGCATACAATCATGTGGACTGTTGTTTGTTAGGGCTAGAACAGTAGGCTAGGAGTAAATGTGTATGTGTGGAGTTATCTGTATACAATCATGTGGACCGTTGTTTGCTAGAGCTAGAACAGTAGGATAGGAGTCAATGTGTATGTGTAGAGTTATCTGTATACAATCATGTGGACTGTTGTTTGTTAGAGTTAGAACAGTAGGCTATGAATCAATGTGTATGTGTGGAGTTATCTGTATACAATCATGTAGACTGTTGTTTGTAAGAGCTAGAACAGTAGGCTAGGACTCAATTTGTATGTGTAGAGTTATCTGTATACAATCATACAGTAGACTAGGAGTCAATGTGTATGCGTAGAGTTATCTGTATACAATCATGTGGACTGTTGTTTGTTAGAGCTAGAACAGTAGGCTAGGAGTCGATGTGTATGTGTAGAGTTATCTGTATACAATCATGTGGACTGTTGTTTGTTAGAGCTAGAACAGTAGGCTAGTAGTCAATGTATATGTGTAGAGTTATCTGTATAAAATCATGTAGACTGTTGTTTGTTAGAGCTAGAACAGTAGGCTAGGAGTCAATGTGTATGTGTGGAGTTATCTGTATACAATCATGTGGACTGTTGTTTGCTAGAGCTAGAACAGTAGGATAGGAGTCATTGTGTATGTGTAGAGTTATCTGTATACAATCATGTGGACTGTTGTTTGCTAGAGTTAGAACAGTAGGCTATGAGTCAATGTGTATGTGTGGAGTTATCTGTATACAATCATGTAGACTGTTGTTTGTTAGAGCTAGAACAGTAGGCTAGGAGTCAATGTGTATGTGTGGAGTTATCTGTATACAATCATGTAGACTGTTGTTTGTTAGAGCTAGAACAGTAGGCTAGGAGTCAATGTGCATGTGTGGAGTTATCTGTATACAATCATGCAGACTGTTGTTTGTTAGAGCTAGAACAGTAGGATAGGACTCAATGTGTATGTGTAGATTTAACTGCACACAATCATGTGGACTGTTGTTTGTTAGGGCTAGAACAGTAGGCTAGGAGTCAATGTGTATGTGTGGAGTTATCTGTATACAATCATGTAGACTGTTGTTTATAAGAGCTAGAACAGTAGGCTAGGACTCAATGTGTATGTAGAGTTATCTGTATACCATCAAGTGGACTGTTGTTTGTCAGAGCTAGAACAGTAGGCTAGGACTCAATGTGTATGTGTAGAGTTATCTGTATACAATCATACAGTAGACTAGGAGTCAATGTGTATGCGTAGAGTTATCTGTATACAATCATGTGGACTGTTGTTTGTTAGAGCTAGAACAGTAGGTTAGGAGTCGATGTGTATGTGTAGAGTTATCTGTATACAATCATGTGGACTGTTGTTTGTTAGAGCTAGAACAGTAGGCTAGTAGTCAATGTATATGTGTAGAGTTATCTGTATAAAATCATGTGGACTGTTGTTTGTTAGAGCTAGAACAGTAGGCTAGGAGTCGATGTGTATGTGTAGAGTTAACTGTATACAATCATGTGGACTGTTGTTTGTTAGAGTTAGAACAGTAGATTAGGAGTCAATGTGTATGTGTAGAGTTTTCTGTATACAAGCATGTGGACTGTGTTTGCTAGAGCTAGAACTGTAGGCTAGGAGTCAATGTGTATGTGAAGAGTTATCTGTATACAATCATGTAGACTGTTGTTTGTTAGAGCTAGAACAGTAGGCTAGGAGTCAATGTGTTTGTAGAGTTATCTGTATACAATCATGTGGACTGTTGTTTGTTAGAGCTAGAACAGTAGGCTAGTAGTCAATGTATATGTGTAGAGTTATCTGTATAAAATCATGTAGACTGTTGTTGTTAGAGCTAGAACAGTAGGCTAGGAGTCAATGTGTATGTGCAGAGTTATCTGTATACAATCAAGTGGACTGTTGTTTGTTAGAGCTAGAACAGTAGGCTAAGACTCAATGTGTATGTGTAGAGTTATCTGTATACATTCATGTAGATTGTTGTTTGTAAGAGTTAGAACAGTAGGCTAGGACTCAATTTGTATGTGTAGAGTTATCTGTATACAATCATACAGTAGACTAGGAGTCAATGTGTATGCGTAGAGTTATCTGTATACAATCATGTGGACTGTTGTTTGTTAGAGCTAGAACAGTAGGCTAGGAGTCGATGTGTATGTGTAGAGTTATCTGTATACAATCATGTGGACTGTTGTTTGTTAGAGCTAGAACAGTAGGCTAGTGGTCAATGTATATGTGTAGAGTTATCTGTATAAAATCATGTGGACTGTTGTTTGTTAGAGCTAGACCAGTAGGCTAGGAGTCGATGTGTATGTGTAGAGTTATCTGTATACAATCATGTGGACTGTTGTTTGTTAGAGCTAGAACAGTAGGCTAGGAGTCAATGTGTATGTGTAGAGTTAACCGTATACAATCATGTGGACTGTTGTTTGTTAGAGTTAGAACAGTATATTAGGAGTCAATGTGTATGTGTAGAGTTTTCTGTATACAATCATGTGGACTGTGTTTGCTAGAGCTAGAACAGTAGGCTAGGAGTCAATGTGTATGTGAAGAGTTATCTGTATACAATCATGTAGACTGTTGTTTGTTAGAACTAGAACAGTAGGCTAGGAGTCAATGTGTTTGTAGAGTTATCTGTATACCATCAAGTGGACTGTTGTTTGTTAGAGCTAGAACAGTAGGCTAGGACTCAATGTGTATGTGTAGAGTTATCTGTATACAATCATACAGTAGGCTAGGAGTCAATGTGTATGTGTAGAGTTATCTGTATACAATCATGTGGACTGTTGTTTGTTAGAGCTAGAACAGTAGGCTAGGAGTCAATGTGTATGTGTGGAGTTATCTGTATACAATCATGTGGACTGTTGTTTGCTAGAGCTAGAACAGTAGGATAGGAGTCAATGTGTATGTGTAGAGTTATCTGTATACAATCATGTGGACTGTTGTTTGCTAGAGTTAGAACAGTAGGCTATGAGTCAATGTGTATGTGTGGAGTTATCTGTATACAATCATGTGGACTGTTGTTTGTTAGAGCTAGAACAGTAGGCTAGGAGTCAATGTGTATGTGTGGAGTTATCTGTATACAATCATGTAGACTGTTGTTTGTTAGAGCTAGAACAGTAGGCTAGGAGTCAATGTGTATGTGTGGAGTTATCTGTATACAATCATGCAGACTGTTGTTTGTTAGAGCTAGAACAGTAGGCTAGGACTCAATGTGTATGTGTAGATTTAACTGCATACAATCATGTGGACTGTTGTTTGTTAGGGCTAGAACAGTAGGCTAGGAGTCAATGTGTATGTGTGGAGTTATCTGTATACAATCATGTGGACTGTTGTTTGTTAGAGTTAGAACAGTAGGCTATGAGTCAATGTGTGTGTGTGGAGTTATCTGTATACAATCATGTAGACTGTTGTTTATAAGTGCTAGAACAGTAGGCTAGGACTCAATGTGTATGTAGAGTTATCTCTATACCATCAAGTGGACTGTTGTTTGTCAGAGCTAGAACAGTAGGCTAGGACTCAATGTGTATGTGTAGAGTTATCTGTATACAATCATACAGTAGACTAGGAGTCAATGTGTATGCGTAGAGTTATCTGTATACAATCATGTGGACTGTTGTTTGTTAGAGCTAGAACAGTAGGTTAGGAGTCGATGTGTATGTGTAGAGTTATCTGTATACAATCATGTGGACTGTTGTTTGTTAGAGCTAGAACAGTAGGCTAGTAGTCAATGTATATGTGTAGAGTTATCTGTAGAAAATCATGTGGACTGTTGTTTGTTAGAGCTAGAACAGTAGGCTAGGAGTCGATGTGTATGTGTAGAGTTTTCTGTATACAATCATGTGGACTGTGTTTGCTAGAGCTAGAACAGTAGGCTAGGAGTCAATGTGTATGTGAAGAGTTATCTGTATACAATCATGTAGACTGTTGTTTGTTAGAACTAGAACAGTAGGCTAGGAGTCAATGTGTTTGTAGAGTTATCTGTATACAATCATGCGGACTGTTGTTTGCTAGAGGTAGAACAGTATGCTAGGAGTCAATGTGTACGTGTGGAGTTATCTGTATACAATCATGTAGACTGTTGTTTGTTAGAGCTAGAACAGTAGGCTAGGACTCAATGTGTATGTGTAGATTTAACTGCATACAATCATGTGGACTGTTGTTTGTTAGGGCTAGAACAGTAGGCTAGGAGTAAATGTGTATGTGTGGAGTTATCTGTATACAATCATGTGGACCGTTGTTTGCTAGAGCTAGAACAGTAGGATAGGAGTCAATGTGTATGTGTAGAGTTATCTGTATACAATCATGTGGACTGTTGTTTGTTAGAGTTAGAACAGTAGGCTATGAATCAATGTGTATGTGTGGAGTTATCTGTATACAATCATGTAGACTGTTGTTTGTAAGAGCTAGAACAGTAGGCTAGGACTCAATTTGTATGTGTAGAGTTATCTGTATACAATCATACAGTAGACTAGGAGTCAATGTGTATGCGTAGAGTTATCTGTATACAATCATGTGGACTGTTGTTTGTTAGAGCTAGAACAGTAGGCTAGGAGTCGATGTGTATGTGTAGAGTTATCTGTATACAATCATGTGGACTGTTGTTTGTTAGAGCTAGAACAGTAGGCTAGTAGTCAATGTATATGTGTAGAGTTATCTGTATAAAATCATGTAGACTGTTGTTTGTTAGAGCTAGAACAGTAGGCTAGGAGTCAATGTGTATGTGTGGAGTTATCTGTATACAATCATGTGGACTGTTGTTTGCTAGAGCTAGAACAGTAGGATAGGAGTCATTGTGTATGTGTAGAGTTATCTGTATACAATCATGTGGACTGTTGTTTGCTAGAGTTAGAACAGTAGGCTATGAGTCAATGTGTATGTGTGGAGTTATCTGTATACAATCATGTAGACTGTTGTTTGTTAGAGCTAGAACAGTAGGCTAGGAGTCAATGTGTATGTGTGGAGTTATCTGTATACAATCATGTAGACTGTTGTTTGTTAGAGCTAGAACAGTAGGCTAGGAGTCAATGTGCATGTGTGGAGTTATCTGTATACAATCATGCAGACTGTTGTTTGTTAGAGCTAGAACAGTAGGATAGGACTCAATGTGTATGTGTAGATTTAACTGCACACAATCATGTGGACTGTTGTTTGTTAGGGCTAGAACAGTAGGCTAGGAGTCAATGTGTATGTGTGGAGTTATCTGTATACAATCATGTAGACTGTTGTTTATAAGAGCTAGAACAGTAGGCTAGGACTCAATGTGTATGTAGAGTTATCTGTATACCATCAAGTGGACTGTTGTTTGTCAGAGCTAGAACAGTAGGCTAGGACTCAATGTGTATGGGTAGAGTTATCTGTATACAATCATACAGTAGACTAGGAGTCAATGTGTATGCGTAGAGTTATCTGTATACAATCATGTGGACTGTTGTTTGTTAGAGCTAGAACAGTAGGTTAGGAGTCGATGTGTATGTGTAGAGTTATCTGTATACAATCATGTGGACTGTTGTTTGTTAGAGCTAGAACAGTAGGCTAGTAGTCAATGTATATGTGTAGAGTTATCTGTATAAAATCATGTGGACTGTTGTTTGTTAGAGCTAGAACAGTAGGCTAGGAGTCGATGTGTATGTGTAGAGTTATCTGTATACAATCATGTGGACTGTTGTTTGTTAGAGCTAGAACAGTAGGCTAGGAGTCAATGTGCATGTGTAGAGTTAACTGTATACAATCATGTGGACTGTTGTTTGTTAGAGTTAGAACAGTAGATTAGGAGTCAATGTGTATGTGTAGAGTTTTCTGTATACAAGCATGTGGACTGTGTTTGCTAGAGCTAGAACTGTAGGCTAGGAGTCAATGTGTATGTGAAGAGTTATCTGTATACAATCATGTAGACTGTTGTTTGTTAGAGCTAGAACAGTAGGCTAGGAGTCAATGTGTTTGTAGAGTTATCTGTATACCATCAAGTGGACTGTTGTTTGTTAGAGCTAGAACAGTAGGCTAGGACTCAATGTGTATGTGTAGAGTTATCTGTATACAATCATACAGTAGGCTAGGAGTCAATGTGTATGTGTAGAGTTATCTGTATACAATCATGTGGACTGTTGTTTGTTAGAGCTAGAACAGTAGGCTAGTAGTCAATGTATATGTGTAGAGTTATCTGTATAAAATCATGTAGACTGTTGTTGTTAGAGCTAGAACAGTAGGCTAGGAGTCAATGTGTATGTGCAGAGTTATCTGTATACAATCAAGTGGACTGTTGTTTGTTAGAGCTAGAACAGTAGGCTAAGACTCAATGTGTATGTGTAGAGTTATCTGTATACATTCATGTAGATTGTTGTTTGTAAGAGTTAGAACAGTAGGCTAGGACTCAATTTGTATGTGTAGAGTTATCTGTATACAATCATACAGTAGACTAGGAGTCAATGTGTATGCGTAGAGTTATCTGTATACAATCATGTGGACTGTTGTTTGTTAGAGCTAGAACAGTAGGCTAGGAGTCGATGTGTATGTGTAGAGTTATCTGTATACAATCATGTGGACTGTTGTTTGTTAGAGCTAGAACAGTAGGCTAGTGGTCAATGTATATGTGTAGAGTTATCTGTATAAAATCATGTGGACTGTTGTTTGTTAGAGCTAGACCAGTAGGCTAGGAGTCGATGTGTATGTGTAGAGTTATCTGTATACAATCATGTGGACTGTTGTTTGTTAGAGCTAGAACAGTAGGCTAGGAGTCAATGTGTATGTGTAGAGTTAACCGTATACAATCATGTGGACTGTTGTTTGTTAGAGTTAGAACAGTATATTAGGAGTCAATGTGTATGTGTAGAGTTTTCTGTATACAATCATGTGGACTGTGTTTGCTAGAGCTAGAACAGTAGGCTAGGAGTCAATGTGTATGTGAAGAGTTATCTGTATACAATCATGTAGACTGTTGTTTGTTAGAACTAGAACAGTAGGCTAGGAGTCAATGTGTTTGTAGAGTTATCTGTATACCATCAAGTGGACTGTTGTTTGTTAGAGCTAGAACAGTAGGCTAGGACTCAATGTGTATGTGTAGAGTTATCTGTATACAATCATACAGTAGGCTAGGAGTCAATGTGTATGTGTAGAGTTATCTGTATACAATCATGTGGACTGTTGTTTGTTAGAGCTAGAACAGTAGGCTAGGAGTCAATGTGTATGTGTGGAGTTATCTGTATACAATCATGTGGACTGTTGTTTGCTAGAGCTAGAACAGTAGGATAGGAGTCAATGTGTATGTGTAGAGTTATCTGTATACAATCATGTGGACTGTTGTTTGCTAGAGTTAGAACAGTAGGCTATGAGTCAATGTGTATGTGTGGAGTTATCTGTATACAATCATGTGGACTGTTGTTTGTTAGAGCTAGAACAGTAGGCTAGGAGTCAATGTGTATGTGTGGAGTTATCTGTATACAATCATGTAGACTGTTGTTTGTTAGAGCTAGAACAGTAGGCTAGGAGTCAATGTGTATGTGTGGAGTTATCTGTATACAATCATGCAGACTGTTGTTTGTTAGAGCTAGAACAGTAGGCTAGGACTCAATGTGTATGTGTAGATTTAACTGCATACAATCATGTGGACTGTTGTTTGTTAGGGCTAGAACAGTAGGCTAGGAGTCAATGTGTATGTGTGGAGTTATCTGTATACAATCATGTGGACTGTTGTTTGTTAGAGTTAGAACAGTAGGCTATGAGTCAATGTGTATGTGTGGAGTTATCTGTATACAATCATGTAGACTGTTGTTTATAAGAGCTAGAACAGTAGGCTAGGACTCAATGTGTATGTAGAGTTATCTGTATACCATCAAGTGGACTGTTGTTTGTCAGAGCTAGAACAGTAGGCTAGGACTCAATGTGTATGTGTAGAGTTATCTGTATACAATCATACAGTAGACTAGGAGTCAATGTGTATGCGTAGAGTTATCTGTATACAATCATGTGGACTGTTGTTTGTTAGAGCTAGAACAGTAGGTTAGGAGTCGATGTGTATGTGTAGAGTTATCTGTATACAATCATGTGGACTGTTGTTTGTTAGAGCTAGAACAGTAGGCTAGTAGTCAATGTATATGTGTAGAGTTATCTGTATAAAATCATGTGGACTGTTGTTTGTTAGAGCTAGAACAGTAGGCTAGGAGTCGATGTGTATGTGTAGAGTTATCTGTATACAATCATGTGGACTGTTGTTTGTTAGAGCTAGAACAGTAGGCTAGGAGTCAATGTGTATGTGTAGAGTTAACTGTATACAATCATGTGGACTGTTGTTGTTAGAGCTAGAACAGTAGGCTAGGAGTCAATGTGTATGTGTAGAGTTATCTGTATACAATCATGTGGACTGTTGTTTGTTAGAGCTAGAACAGTAGGTTAGGAGTCAATGTGTATGTGTAGAGTTATCTGTATACAATCATGTGGACTGTTGTTTGTTAGAGCTAGAACAGTAGGCTAGGAGTCAATGTGTATGTGTAGAGTTATCTGTATACAATCATGTGGACTGTTGTTTGTTAGAGCTAGAACAGTAGGTTAGGAGTCAATGTGTATGTGTAGAGTTATCTGTATACAATCATGTGGACTGTTGTTTGTTAGAGCTAGAACAGTAGGCTAGTAGTCAATGTATATGTGTAGAGTTATCTGTATAAAATCATGTAGACTGTTGTTGTTAGAGCTAGAACAGTAGGCTAGGAGTCAATGTGTATGTGCAGAGTTATCTGTATACAATCAATTGGACTGTTGTTTGTTAGAGCTAGAACAGTAGGCTAGGACTCAATGTGTATGTGTAGAGTTATCTGTATACATTCATGTAGACTGTTGTTTGTTAGAGCTAGAACAGTAGGCTAGGAGTCAATGTGTATGTGTGGAGTTATCTGTATACAATCATGTGGACTGTTGTTTGCTAGAGCTAGAACAGTAGGATAGGAGTCAATGTGTATGTGTAGAGTTATCTGTATACAATCATGTGGACTGTTGTTTGCTAGAGTTAGAACAGTAGGCTATGAGTCAATGTGTATGTGTGGAGTTATCTGTATACAATCATGTAGACTGTTGTTTGTTAGAGCTAGAACAGTAGGCTAGGAGTCAATGTGTATGTAGAGTTATCTGTATGCCATCAAGTGGACTGTTGTTTGTCAGAGCTAGAACAGTAGGCTAGGACTCAATGTGTATGTGTAGAGTTATCTGTATACAATCATACAGTAGGCTAGGAGTCAATGTGTATGTGTAGAGTTATCTGTATACGATCATGTGGACTGTTGTTTGCTAGAGCTGGAACAGTAGACTAGTAGTCAATGTATATGTGTAGAGTTATCTGTATAAAATCATGTGGACTGTTGTTTGTTAGAGCTAGAACAGTAGGCTAGGAGTCGATGTGTATGTGTAGAGTTATCTGTATACAATCATGTGGATTGTTGTTTGTTAGAGCTAGAACAGTAGGCTAGGAGTCAATGTGTATGTGTAGAGTTAACTGTATGCAATCATGTGGACTGTTGTTTGTTAGAGTTAGAACAGTAGATTAGGAGTCAATGTGTATGTGTCGAGTTATCTGTATACAATCATGCGGACTGTTGTTTGCTAGAGCTAGAACAGTATGCTAGGAGTCAATGTGTACGTGTGGAGTTATCTGTATACAATCATGTAGACTGTTGTTTGTTAGAGCTAGAACAGTAGGCTAGGACTCAATGTGTATGTGGAGAGTTAACTGTATACAATCATGTGGACTGTTGTTTGTTAGAGTTAGAACAGTAGATTAGGAGTCAATGTGTATGTGTAGAGTTATCTGTATACAATCATGTGGACTGTTGTTTGCTAGAGCTAGAACAGTATGCTAGGAGTCAATGTGTATGTGTGGAGTTATCTGTATTCAATCATGTAGACGGTTGTTTGTTAGAGCTAGAACAGTAGGCTAGGAGTCAATGTGTAAGTGTGGAGTTATCTGTATACAATCATGTAGACTGTTGTTTGTTAGAGCTAGAACAGTAGGCTAGGACTCAATGTGTATGTGTAGATTTAACTGCATACAATCATGTGGACTGTTGTTTGTTTGGGCTAGAACAGTAGGCTAGGAGTCTATGTGTATGTGTGGAGTTATCTGTATACAATCATGTGGACCGTTGTTTGCTAGAGCTAGAACAGTAGGATAGGAGTCAATGTGTATGTGTGGAGTTATCTGTATACAATCATGTAGACTGTTGTTTGTTAGAGCTAGAACAGTAGGCTAGGAGTCAATGTGTATGTGTGGAGTTATCTGTATACAATCATGCAGACTGTTGTTTGTTAGAGCTAGAACAGTAGGCTAGGACTCAATGTGTATGTGTAGATTTAACTGCATACAATCATGTGGACTGTTGTTTGTTAGGGCTAGAACAGTAGGCTAGGAGTCAATGTGTATGTGTGGAGTTATCTGTATACAATCATGTGGACTGTTGTTTGTTAGAGTTAGAACAGTAGGCTATGAGTCAATGTGTATGTGTGGAGTTATCTGTATACAATCATGTAGACTGTTGTTTATAAGAGCTAGAACAGTAGGCTAGGACTCAATGTGTATGTAGAGTTATCTGTATACCATCAAGTGGACTGTTGTTTGTCAGAGCTAGAACAGTAGGCTAGGACTCAATGTGTATGTGTAGAGTTATCTGTATACAATCATACAGTAGACTAGGAGTCAATGTGTATGCGTAGAGTTATCTGTATACAATCATGTGGACTGTTGTTTGTTAGAGCTAGAACAGTAGGTTAGGAGTCGATGTGTATGTGTAGAGTTATCTGTATACAATCATGTGGACTGTTGTTTGTTAGAGCTAGAACAGTAGGCTAGTAGTCAATGTATATGTGTAGAGTTATCTGTATAAAATCATGTGGACTGTTGTTTGTTAGAGCTAGAACAGTAGGCTAGGAGTCGATGTGTATGTGTAGAGTTATCTGTATACAATCATGTGGACTGTTGTTTGTTAGAGCTAGAACAGTAGGCTAGGAGTCAATGTGTATGTGTAGAGTTAACTGTATACAATCATGTGGACTGTTGTTGTTAGAGCTAGAACAGTAGGCTAGGAGTCAATGTGTATGTGTAGAGTTATCTGTATACAATCATGTGGACTGTTGTTTGTTAGAGCTAGAACAGTAGTTAGGAGTCAATGTGTATGTGTAGAGTTATCTGTATACAATCATGTGGACTGTTGTTTGTTAGAGCTAGAACAGTAGGCTAGGAGTCAATGTGTATGTGTAGAGTTATCTGTATACAATCATGTGGACTGTTGTTTGTTAGAGCTAGAACAGTAGGTTAGGAGTCAATGTGTATGTGTAGAGTTATCTGTATACAATCATGTGGACTGTTGTTTGTTAGAGCTAGAACAGTAGGCTAGTAGTCAATGTATATGTGTAGAGTTATCTGTATAAAATCATGTAGACTGTTGTTGTTAGAGCTAGAACAGTAGGCTAGGAGTCAATGTGTATGTGCAGAGTTATCTGTATACAATCAATTGGACTGTTGTTTGTTAGAGCTAGAACAGTAGGCTAGGACTCAATGTGTATGTGTAGAGTTATCTGTATACATTCATGTAGACTGTTGTTTGTTAGAGCTAAAACAGTAGGCTAGGAGTCAATGTGTATGTGTGGAGTTATCTGTATACAATCATGTGGACTGTTGTTTGCTAGAGCTAGAACAGTAGGATAGGAGTCAATGTGTATGTGTAGAGTTATCTGTATACAATCATGTGGACTGTTGTTTGCTAGAGTTAGAACAGTAGGCTATGAGTCAATGTGTATGTGTGGAGTTATCTGTATACAATCATGTAGACTGTTGTTTGTTAGAGCTAGAACAGTAGGCTAGGAGTCAATGTGTATGTAGAGTTATCTGTATGCCATCAAGTGGACTGTTGTTTGTCAGAGCTAGAACAGTAGGCTAGGACTCAATGTGTATGTGTAGAGTTATCTGTATACAATCATACAGTAGGCTAGGAGTCAATGTGTATGTGTAGAGTTATCTGTATACGATCATGTGGACTGTTGTTTGTTAGAGCTGGAACAGTAGACTAGTAGTCAATGTATATGTGTAGAGTTATCTGTATAAAATCATGTGGACTGTTGTTTGTTAGAGCTAGAACAGTAGGCTAGGAGTCGATGTGTATGTGTAGAGTTATCTGTATACAATCATGTGGATTGTTGTTTGTTAGAGCTAGAACAGTAGGCTAGGAGTCAATGTGTATGTGTAGAGTTAACTGTATGCAATCATGTGGACTGTTGTTTGTTAGAGTTAGAACAGTAGATTAGGAGTCAATGTGTATGTGTCGAGTTATCTGTATAC
The DNA here is from genome assembly GCA_963383655.1 of Bathymodiolus septemdierum. Lineage (NCBI taxonomy): Eukaryota > Metazoa > Mollusca > Bivalvia > Mytilida > Modiolidae > Bathymodiolus > Bathymodiolus septemdierum. Next base: position 6,106,526 of record OY726529.1, on the reverse strand, counting down.
AATCATGCGGACTGTTGTTTGCTAGAGCTAGAACAGTATGCTAGGAGTCAATGTGTACGTGTGGAGTTATCTGTATACAATCATGTAGACTGTTGTTTGTTAGAGCTAGAACAGTAGGCTAGGACTCAATGTGTATGTGGAGAGTTAACTGTATACAATCATGTGGACTGTTGTTTGTTAGAGTTAGAACAGTAGATTAGGAGTCAATGTGTATGTGTAGAGTTATCTGTATACAATCATGTGGACTGTTGTTTGCTAGAGCTAGAACAGTATGCTAGGAGTCAATGTGTATGTGTGGAGTTATCTGTATTCAATCATGTAGACGGTTGTTTGTTAGAGCTAGAACAGTAGGCTAGGAGTCAATGTGTAAGTGTGGAGTTATCTGTATACAATCATGTAGACTGTTGTTTGTTAGAGCTAGAACAGTAGGCTAGGACTCAATGTGTATGTGTAGATTTAACTGCATACAATCATGTGGACTGTTGTTTGTTTGGGCTAGAACAGTAGGCTAGGAGTCTATGTGTATGTGTGGAGTTATCTGTATACAATCATGTGGACCGTTGTTTGCTAGAGCTAGAACAGTAGGATAGGAGTCAATGTGTATGTGTAGAGTTATCTGTATACAATCATGTGGACTGTTGTTTGTTAGAGTTAGAACAGTAGGCTATGAATCAATGTGTATGTGTGGAGTTATCTGTATACAATCATGTAGACTGTTGTTTGTAAGAGCTAGAACAGTAGGCTAGGACTCAATTTGTATGTGTAGAGTTATCTGTATACAATCATACAGTAGACTAGGAGTCAATGTGTATGCGTAGAGTTATCTGTATACAATCATGTGGACTGTTGTTTGTTAGAGCTAGAACAGTAGGCTAGGAGTCGATGTGTATGTGTAGAGTTATCTGTATACAATCATGTGGACTGTTGTTTGTTAAAGCTAGAACAGTAGGCTAGTAGTCAATGTATATGTGTAGAGTTATCTGTATAAAATCATGTGGACTGTTGTTTGTTAGAGCTAGACCAGTAGGCTAGGAGTCGATGTGTATGTGTAGAGTTATCTGTATACAATCATGTGGACTGTTGTTTGTTAGAGCTAGAACAGTAGGCTAGGAGTCAATGTGTATGTGTAGAGTTAACCGTATACAATCATGTGGACTGTTGTTTGTTAGATTTAGAACAGTATATTAGGAGTCAATGTGTATGTGTAGAGTTTTCTGTATACAATCATGTGGACTGTGTTTGCTAGAGCTAGAACAGTAGGCTAGGAGTCAATGTGTATGTGAAGAGTTATCTGTATACAATCATGTAGACTGTTGTTTGTTAGAACTAGAACAGTAGGCTAGGAGTCAATGTGTTTGTAGAGTTATCTGTATACAATCATGCGGACTGTTGTTTGCTAGAGGTAGAACAGTATGCTAGGACTCAATGTGTATGTGGAGAGTTAACTGTATACAATCATGTGGACTGTTGTTTGTTAGAGTTAGAACAGTAGATTAGGAGTCAATGTGTATGTGTAGAGTTATCTGTATACAATCATGTGGACTGTTGTTTGCTAGAGCTAGAACAGTAGGCTAGGACTCAATGTGTATGTGGAGAGTTAACTGTATACAATCATGTGGACTGTTGTTTGTTAGAGTTAGAACAGTAGATTAGGAGTCAATGTGTATGTGTAGAGTTATCTGTATACAATCATGTGGACTGTTGTTTGCTAGAGCTAGAACAATATGCTAGGAGTCAATGTGTATGTGTGGAGTTATCTGTATTCAATCATGTAGACTGTTGTTTGTTAGAGCTAGAACAGTAGGCTAGGAGTCAATGTGTAAGTGTGGAGTTATCTGTATACAATCATGTAGACTGTTGTTTGTTAGAGCTAGAACAGTAGGCTAGGACTCAATGTGTATGTGTAGATTTAACTGCATACAATCATGTGGACTGTTGTTTGTTAGGGCTAGAACAGTAGGCTAGGAGTAAATGTGTATGTGTGGAGTTATCTGTATACAATCATGTGGACCGTTGTTTGCTAGAGCTAGAACAGTAGGATAGGAGTCAATGTGTATGTGTAGAGTTATCTGTATACAATCATGTGGACTGTTGTTTGTTAGAGTTAGAACAGTAGGCTATGAATCAATGTGTATGTGTGGAGTTATCTGTATACAATCATGTAGACTGTTGTTTGTAAGAGCTAGAACAGTAGGCTAGGACTCAATTTGTATGTGTAGAGTTATCTGTATACAATCATACAGTAGACTAGGAGTCAATGTGTATGCGTAGAGTTATCTGTATACAATCATGTGGACTGTTGTTTGTTAGAGCTAGAACAGTAGGCTAGGAGTCGATGTGTATGTGTAGAGTTATCTGTATACAATCATGTGGACTGTTGTTTGTTAGAGCTAGAACAGTAGGCTAGTAGTCAATGTATATGTGTAGAGTTATCTGTATAAAATCATGTAGACTGTTGTTTGTTAGAGCTAGAACAGTAGGCTAGGAGTCAATGTGTATGTGTGGAGTTATCTGTATACAATCATGTGGACTGTTGTTTGCTAGAGCTAGAACAGTAGGATAGGAGTCAATGTGTATGTGTAGAGTTATCTGTATACAATCATGTGGACTGTTGTTTGCTAGAGTTAGAACAGTAGGCTATGAGTCAATGTGTATGTGTGGAGTTATCTGTATACAATCATGTAGACTGTTGTTTGTTAGAGCTAGAACAGTAGGCTAGGAGTCAATGTGTATGTGTGGAGTTATCTGTATACAATCATGTAGACTGTTGTTTGTTAGAGCTAGAACAGTAGGCTAGGAGTCAATGTGCATGTGTGGAGTTATCTGTATGCAATCATGCAGACTGTTGTTTGTTAGAGCTAGAACAGTAGGATAGGACTCAATGTGTATGTGTAGATTTAACTGCACACAATCATGTGGACTGTTGTTTGTTAGGGCTAGAACAGTAGGCTAGGAGTCAATGTGTATGTGTGGAGTTATCTGTATACAATCATGTAGACTGTTGTTTATAAGAGCTAGAACAGTAGGCTAGGACTCAATGTGTATGTAGAGTTATCTGTATACCATCAAGTGGACTGTTGTTTGTCAGAGCTAGAACAGTAGGCTAGGACTCAATGTGTATGTGTAGAGTTATCTGTATACAATCATACAGTAGACTAGGAGTCAATGTGTATGCGTAGAGTTATCTGTATACAATCATGTGGACTGTTGTTTGTTAGAGCTAGAACAGTAGGTTAGGAGTCGATGTGTATGTGTAGAGTTATCTGTATACAATCATGTGGACTGTTGTTTGTTAGAGCTAGAACAGTAGGCTAGTAGTCAATGTATATGTGTAGAGTTATCTGTATAAAATCATGTGGACTGTTGTTTGTTAGAGCTAGAACAGTAGGCTAGGAGTCGATGTGTATGTGTAGAGTTATCTGTATACAATCATGTGGACTGTTGTTTGTTAGAGCTAGAACAGTAGGCTAGGAGTCAATGTGCATGTGTAGAGTTAACTGTATACAATCATGTGGACTGTTGTTTGTTAGAGTTAGAACAGTAGATTAGGAGTCAATGTGTATGTGTAGAGTTTTCTGTATACAAGCATGTGGACTGTGTTTGCTAGAGCTAGAACTGTAGGCTAGGAGTCAATGTGTATGTGAAGAGTTATCTGTATACAATCATGTAGACTGTTGTTTGTTAGAGCTTGAACAGTAGGCTAGGAGTCAATGTGTTTGTAGAGTTATCTGTATACCATCAAGTGGACTGTTGTTTGTTAGAGCTAGAACAGTAGGCTAGGACTCAATGTGTATGTGTAGAGTTATCTGTATACAATCATACAGTAGGCTAGGAGTCAATGTGTATGTGTAGAGTTATCTGTATACAATCATGTGGACTGTTGTTTGTTAGAGCTAGAACAGTAGGCTAGTAGTCAATGTATATGTGTAGAGTTATCTGTATAAAATCATGTAGACTGTTGTTGTTAGAGCTAGAACAGTAGGCTAGGAGTCAATGTGTATGTGCAGAGTTATCTGTATACAATCAAGTGGACTGTTGTTTGTTAGAGCTAGAACAGTAGGCTAAGACTCAATGTGTATGTGTAGAGTTATCTGTATACATTCATGTAGATTGTTGTTTGTAAGAGTTAGAACAGTAGGCTAGGACTCAATTTGTATGTGTAGAGTTATCTGTATACAATCATACAGTAGACTAGGAGTCAATGTGTATGCGTAGAGTTATCTGTATACAATCATGTGGACTGTTGTTTGTTAGAGCTAGAACAGTAGGCTAGGAGTCGATGTGTATGTGTAGAGTTATCTGTATACAATCATGTGGACTGTTGTTTGTTAGAGCTAGAACAGTAGGCTAGTGGTCACTGTATATGTGTAGAGTTATCTGTATAAAATCATGTGGACTGTTGTTTGTTAGAGCTAGACCAGTAGGCTAGGAGTCGATGTGTATGTGTAGAGTTATCTGTATACAATCATGTGGACTGTTGTTTGTTAGAGCTAGAACAGTAGGCTAGGAGTCAATGTGTATGTGTAGAGTTAACCGTATACAATCATGTGGACTGTTGTTTGTTAGAGTTAGAACAGTATATTAGGAGTCAATGTGTATGTGTAGAGTTTTCTGTATACAATCATGTGGACTGTGTTTGCTAGAGCTAGAACAGTAGGCTAGGAGTCAATGTGTATGTGAAGAGTTATCTGTATACAATCATGTAGACTGTTGTTTGTTAGAACTAGAACAGTAGGCTAGGAGTCAATGTGTTTGTAGAGTTATCTGTATACCATCAAGTGGACTGTTGTTTGTTAGAGCTAGAACAGTAGGCTAGGACTCAATGTGTATGTGTAGAGTTATCTGTATACAATCATACAGTAGGCTAGGAGTCAATGTGTATGTGTAGAGTTATCTGTATACAATCATGTGGACTGTTGTTTGTTAGAGCTAGAACAGTAGGCTAGTAGTCAATGTATATGTGTGGAGTTATCTGTATAAAATCATGTAGACTGTTGTTTGTTAGAGCTAGAACAGTAGGCTAGGAGTCAATGTGTATGTGTGGAGTTATCTGTATACAATCATGTGGACTGTTGTTTGCTAGAGCTAGAACAGTAGGATAGGAGTCAATGTGTATGTGTAGAGTTATCTGTATACAATCATGTGGACTGTTGTTTGCTAGAGTTAGAACAGTAGGCTATGAGTCAATGTGTATGTGTGGAGTTATCTGTATACAATCATGTGGACTGTTGTTTGTTAGAGCTAGAACAGTAGGCTAGGAGTCAATGTGTATGTGTGGAGTTATCTGTATACAATCATGTAGACTGTTGTTTGTTAGAGCTAGAACAGTAGGCTAGGAGTCAATGTGTATGTGTGGAGTTATCTGTATACAATCATGCAGACTGTTGTTTGTTAGAGCTAGAACAGTAGGCTAGGACTCAATGTGTATGTGTAGATTTAACTGCATACAATCATGTGGACTGTTGTTTGTTAGGGCTAGAACAGTAGGCTAGGAGTCAATGTGTATGTGTGGAGTTATCTGTATACAATCATGTGGACTGTTGTTTGTTAGAGTTAGAACAGTAGGCTATGAGTCAATGTGTATGTGTGGAGTTATCTGTATACAATCATGTAGACTGTTGTTTATAAGAGCTAGAACAGTAGGCTAGGACTCAATGTGTATGTAGAGTTATCTGTATACCATCAAGTGGACTGTTGTTTGTCAGAGCTAGAACAGTAGGCTAGGACTCAATGTGTATGTGTAGAGTTATCTGTATACAATCATACAGTAGACTAGGAGTCAATGTGTATGCGTAGAGTTATCTGTATACAATCATGTGGACTGTTGTTTGTTAGAGCTAGAACAGTAGGTTAGGAGTCGATGTGTATGTGTAGAGTTATCTGTATACAATCATGTGGACTGTTGTTTGTTAGAGCTAGAACAGTAGGCTAGTAGTCAATGTATATGTGTAGAGTTATCTGTATAAAATCATGTGGACTGTTGTTTGTTAGAGCTAGAACAGTAGGCTAGGAGTCGATGTGTATGTGTAGAGTTATCTGTATACAATCATGTGGACTGTTGTTTGTTAGAGCTAGAACAGTAGGCTAGGAGTCAATGTGTATGTGTAGAGTTAACTGTATACAATCATGTGGACTGTTGTTTGTTAGAGTTAGAACAGTAGATTAGGAGTCAATGTGTATGTGTAGAGTTTTCTGTATACAAGCATGTGGACTGTGTTTGCTAGAGCTAGAACTGTAGGCTAGGAGTCAATGTGTATGTGAAGAGTTATCGGTATACAATCATGTAGACTGTTGTTTGTTAGAGCTAGAACAGTAGGCTAGGAGTCAATGTGTTTGTAGAGTTATCTGTATACCATCAAGTGGACTGTTGTTTGTTAGAGCTAGAACAGTAGGCAAGGACTCAATGTGTATGTGTAGAGTTATCTGTATACAATCATACAGTAGGCTAGGAGTCAATGTGTATGTGTAGAGTTATCTGTATACAATCATGTGGACTGTTGTTTGTTAGAGCTAGAACAGTAGGCTAGTAGTCAATGTATATGTGTAGAGTTATCTGTATAAAATCATGTAGACTGTTGTTGTTAGAGCTAGAACAGTAGGCTAGGAGTCAATGTGTATGTGCAGAGTTATCTGTATACAATCAAGTGGACTGTTGTTTGTTAGAGCTAGAACAGTAGGCTAAGACTCAATGTGTATGTGTAGAGTTATCTGTATACATTCATGTAGACTGTTGTTTGTCAGAGCTAGAACAGTAGGCTAGGAGTCAATGTGTATGTGTGGAGTTATCTGTACACAATCATGTGGACTGTTGTTTGCTAGAGCTAGAACAGTAGGATAGGAGTCAATGTGTATGTGTAGAGTTATCTGTATACAATCATGTGGACTGTTGTTTGCTAGAGTTAGAACAGTAGGCTATGAGTCAATGTGTATGTGTGGAGTTATCTGTATACAATCATGTAGACTGTTGTTTGTTAGAGCTAGAACAGTAGGCTAGGATTCAATGTGTATGTGTAGAGTTATCTGTATACAATCATACAGTAGGCTAGGAGTCAATGTGTATGTGTAGAGTTATCTGTATACAATCATGTGGACTGTTGTTTGTTAGAGCTGGAACAGTAGACTAGTAGTCAATGTATATGTGTAGGGTTATCTGTATAAAATCATGTGGACTGTTGTTTGTTAGAGCTAGAACAGTAGGCTAGGAGTCGATGTGTATGTGTAGAGTTATCTGTATACAATCATGTGGATTGTTGTTTGTTAGAGCTAGAACAGTAGGCTAGGAGTCAATGTGTATGTGTAGAGTTAACTGTATACAATCATGTGGACTGTTGTTTGTTAGAGTTAGAACAGTAGATTAGGAGTCAATGTGTCTGTGTAGAGTTATCTGTATACAATCATGCGGACTGTTGTTTGCTAGAGCTAGAACAGTATGCTAGGAGTCAATGTGTATGTGTGGAGTTATCTGTATACAATCATGTAGACTGTTGTTTGTTAGAGCTAGAACAGTAGGCTAGGACTCAATGTGTATGTGTAGAGTTATCTGTATACAAGCATGTGGACTGTTGTTTGCTAGAGCTAGAACAGTAGGCTAGGAGTAAATGTGTATGTGTAGAGTTATCTGTATACAATCATGTGGACTGTTGTTTGCTATTGCTAGAACAGTAGGCCAGGAGAGAATGTGTATGTGTAGAGTTATCTGTATACAATCATGTAGACTATTGTTTGTTAGAGCTAGAACAGTAGGCCAGGAGACAATGTGTATGTGTAGAGTTATCTGTATACAATCATGTGGACTGTTGTTTCCTAGAGTTAGAACAGTAGATTAGGAGTCAATGTGTATGTGTAGAGTTATCTGCATACAATCCTGTGGACTGTTGTTTGTTAGAGCTAGAACAGTAGGCTAGGAGTCAATGTGTATGTGTAGAGTTATCTGTATACAATCATGTGGACTGTTGTTTGCTATTGCTAGAACAGTAGGCCAGGAGACAATGTGTATGTGTAGAGTTATCTTTATACAATCATGTAGACTATTGTGTGTTAGAGCTAGAACAGTAGGCTAGTAGTCAATGTATATGTGTAGAGTTATCTGTATAAAATCATGAAGACTGTTGTTGTTAGAGCTAGAACAGTAGGCTAGGAGTCGATGTGTATGTGTAGAGTTATCTGTATACAATCATGTAGACTATTGTTTGCTAGAGCTAGAACAGTAGGCTAGGAGTCAATGTGTATGTGTAGAGTTATCTGTATACAATCATGTAGACTGTTGTTTGTAAGAGCTAGAACAGTAGGTTAGGAGTCAATGTGTATGTGTGGAGTTATCTGTATACAATCATGTAGACTGTTGTTTGTTAGAGCTAGAACAGTAGACTAGGACTCAATGTGTATGTGTAGATTTAACTGCATACAATCATGTGGACTGTTGTTTGTTAGGGCTAGAACAGTAGGCTAGGATTCAATGTGTATGTGTAGAGTTATCTGTATACATTCATGTAGACTGTTGTTTGTTAGAGCTAGAACAGTAGGCTAGGAGTCAATGTGTATGTGTGGAGTTATCTGTATACAATCATGTGGACTCTTGTTTGTTAGAGCTAGAACAGTAGGATAGGAGTCAATGTGTATGTGTAGAGTTATCTGTATACAATCATGTGGACTGTTGTTTGTTAGAGTTAGAACAGTAGGCTAGGAGTCAATGTGTATGTAGAGTTATCTGTATGCCATCAAGTGGACTGTTGTTTGTCAGAGCTAGAACAGTAGGCTAGGACTCAATGTGTATGTGTAGAGTTATCTGTATACAATCATACAGTAGGCTAGGAGTCAATGTGTATGTGTAGAGTTATCTGTATACAATCATGTGGACTGTTGTTTGTTAGAGCTGGAACAGTAGACTAGTAGTCAATGTATATGTGTAGGGTTATCTGTATAAAATCATGTGGACTGTTGTTTGTTAGAGCTAGAACAGTAGGCTAGGAGTCGATGTGTATGTGTAGAGTTATCTGTATACAATCATGTGGATTGTTGTTTGTTAGAGCTAGAACAGTAGGCTAGGAGTCAATGTGTATGTGTAGAGTTAACTTTATACAATCATGTGGACTGTTGTTTGTTAGAGTTAGAACAGTAGATTAGGAGCCAATGTGTCTGTGTAGAGTTATCTGTATACAATCATGTAGACTGTTGTTTGTTAGAGCTAGAACAGTAGGCTAGGACTCAATGTGTATGTGTAGAGTTATCTGTATACAATCATGTGGACTGTTGTTTGCTAGAGCTAGAACAGTAGGCTAGGAGTCAATGTGTATGTGTAGAGTTATCTGTATACAATCATGTGGACTGTTGTTTGCTATTGCTAGAACAGTAGGCCAGGAGACAATGTGTATGTGTAGAGTTATCTGTATACAATCATGTAGACTATTGTTTGTTAGAGCTAGAACAGTAGGCCAGGAGACAATGTGTATGTGTAGAGTTATCTGTATACAATCATGTGGACTGTTGTTTCCTAGAGTTAGAACAGTAGATTAGGAGTCAATGTGTATGTGTAGAGTTATCTGCATACAATCCTGTGGACTGTTGTTTGTTAGAGCTAGAACAGTAGGCTAGGAGTCAATGTGTATGTGTAGAGTTATCTGTATACAATCATGTGGACTGTTGTTTGCTATTGCTAGAACAGTAGGCCAGGAGACAATGTGTATGTGTAGAGTTATCTTTATACAATCATGTAGACTGTTGTGTGTTAGAGCTAGAACAGTAGGCTAGTAGTCAATGTATATGTGTAGAGTTATCTGTATAAAATCATGTAGACTGTTGTTGTTAGAGCTAGAACAGTAGGCTAGGAGTCAATGTGTATGTGTAGAGTTATCTGTATACAATCATGTAGACTGTTGTTTGTAAGAGCTAGAACAGTAGGTTAGGAGTCAATGTGTATGTGTGGAGTTATCTGTATACAATCATGTAGACTGTTGTTTGTTAGGGCTAGAACAGTAGACTAGGACTCAATGTGTATGTGTAGATTTAACTGCATACAATCATGTGGACTGTTGTTTGTTAGGGCTAGAACAGTAGGCCAGGATTCAATGTGTATGTGTAGAGTTATCTGTATACATTCATGTAGACTGTTGTTTGTTAGAGCTAGAACAGTAGGCTAGGAGTCAATGTGTATGTGTGGAGTTATCTGTATACAATCATGTGGACTCTTGTTTGTTAGAGCTAGAACAGTAGGATAGGAGTCAATGTGTATGTGTAGAGTTATCTGTATACAATCATGTGGACTGTTGTTTGTTAGAGTTAGAACAGTAGGCTAGGAGTCAATGTGTATGTGTGGAGTTATCTGTATACAATCATGTAGGCTGTTGTTTGTTAGAGCTAGAACAGTAGGCTAGGATTCAATGTGTATGTGTAGAGTTATCTGTATACAATCATACAGTAGACTATGAGTCAATGTGTATGTGTAGAGTTATCTGTATACAATCATGTGGACTGTTGTTTGTTAGAGCTAGAACAGTAGGCTAGTTGTCAATGTATATGTGTAGAGTTATCTGTATAAAGTCATGTGGACTGTTGTTTGCTAGCGCTAGAACAGTAGGCTAGGAGTCGATGTGTATGTATAGAGTTATCTGTATACAATCATGTGGACCGTTGTTTGTTAGAGCTAGAACAGTAGGCTAGGAGTCAATGTTTATGTGTAGAGTTAACTGTATACAATCATGTCGACTGTTGTTTGTAAGAGTTAGAACAGTAGATTAGGAGTCAATGTGTATGTGTAGAGTTATCTGTATACAATCATGTGGACTGTTGTTTGCTAGAGCTAGGACAGTATGCTAGGAGTCAATGTGTATGTGTGTAGTTATCTGTATACAATCATGTAGACTGTTGTTTGTTAGAGCTAGAACAGTAGGCTAGGAGTCAATGTGTAAGTGCAGAGTTATCTGTATACCATCAAGTGGACTGTTGTTTGTTAGAGCTAGAACAGTAGGCTATTAGTCAATGTATATGTGTAGAGTTATCTGTATAAAATCATGTGGACTGTTGTTTGTTAGAGCTAGAACAGTAGGCTAGGAGTCGATGTGTACGTGTAGAGTTATCTGTATACAATCATGTGGACTGTTGTTTGTTAGAGCTAGAACAGTAGGTTAGGAGTCAATGTGTATGTGTAGAGTTAACTGTATACAATCATGTGGACTGTTGTTTGTTAGAGTTAGAACAGTAGATTAGGAGTCAATGTGTATGTGTAGAGTTTTCTGTATACAATCATGTGGACTGTGTTTGCTAGAGCTAGAACAGTAGGCTAGGAGTCAATGTGTTTGTGAAGAGTTATCTGTATACAATCATGTAGACTGTTGTTTGTTAGAGCTAGAACAGTAGGCTAGGAGTCAATGTGTTTGTAGAGTTATCTGTATACCATCAAGTGGACTGTTGTTTGTTAGAGCTAGAACAGTAGGCTAGGACTCAATGTGTATGTGTAGAGTTATCTGTATACAATCATACAGTAGGCTAGGAGTCAATGTGTATGTGTAGAGTTATCTGTATACAATCATGTGGACTGTTGTTTGTTAGAGCTAGAACAGTAGGCTAGTAGTCAATGTATATGTGTAGAGTTATCTGTATAAAATCATGTAGACTGTTGTTGTTAGAGCTAGAACAGTAGGCTAGGAGTCAATGTGTATGTGCAGAGTTATCTGTATACAATCAAGTGGACTGTTGTTTGTTAGAGCTAGAACAGTAGGCTAGGACTCAATGTGTATGTGTAGAGTTATCTGTATACATTCATGTAGACTGTTGTTTATTAGAGCTAGAACAGTAGGCTAGGAGTCAATGTGTATGTGTGGAGTTATCTGTATACAATCATGTGGACTGTTGTTTGCTAGAGCTAGAACAGTAGGATAGGAGTCAATGTGTATGTGTAGAGTTATCTGTATACAATCATGTGGACTGTTGTTTGCTAGAGTTAGAACAGTAGGCTAGGAGTCAATGTGTATGTGTGGAGTTATCTGTATACAATCATGTAGACTGTTGTTTGTTAGAGCTAGAACAGTAGGCTAGGAGTCAATGTGTATGTAGAGTTATCTGTATGCCATCAAGTGGACTGTTGTTTGTCAGAGCTAGAACAGTAGGCTAGGACTCAATGTGTATGTGTAGAGTTATCTGTATACAATCATACAGTAGGCTAGGAGTCAATGTGTATGTGTAGAGTTATCTGTATACAATCATGTGGACAGTTGTTTGTTAGAGCTGGAACAGTAGACTAGTAGTCAATGTATATGTGTAGAGTTATCTGTATAAAATCATGTGGACTGTTGTTTGTTAGAGCTAGAACAGTAGGCTAGGAGTCGATGTGTATGTGTAGAGTTATCTGTATACAATCATGTGGATTGTTGTTTGTTAGAGCTAGAACAGTAGGCTAGGAGTCAATGTGTATGTGTAGAGTTAACTGTATGCAATCATGTGGACTGTTGTTTGTTAGAGTTAGAACAGTAGATTAGGAGTCAATGTGTATGTGTAGAGTTATCTGTATACAATCATGCGGACTGTTGTTTGCTAGAGCTAGAACAGTATGCTAGGAGTCAATGTGTACGTGTGGAGTTATCTGTATACAATCATGTAGACTGTTGTTTGTTAGAGCTAGAACAGTAGGCTAGGACTCAATGTGTATGTGTAGAGTTATCTGTATACAATCATGTGGACTGTTGTTTGCTAGAGCTAGAACAGTAGGCTAGGAGTCAATGTGTATGTGTAGAGTTATCTGTATACAATCATGTGGACTGTTGTTTGCTATTGCTAGAACAGTAGGCCAGGAGATAATGTGTATGTGTAGAGTTATCTGTATACAATCATGTAGACTATTGTTTGTTAGAGCTAGAACAGTAGGCCAGGAGACAATGTGTATGTGTAGAGTTAACTGTATACAATCTTGTGGACTGTTGTTTGTTAGAGCTAGAACAGTAGGCTAGTAGTCAATGTATATGTGTAGAGTTATCTGTATAAAATCATGTAGACTGTTGTTGCTAGAGCTAGAACAGTAGGCTAGGAGTCGATGTGTATGTGTAGAGTTATCTGTATACAATCATGTAGACTATTGTTTGCTAGAACTAGAACAGTAGGCTAGGAGTCAATGTGTATGTGTAGAGTTATCTGTATACAATCATGTAGACTGTTGTTTGTAAGAGCTAGAACAGTAGGTTAGGAGTCAATGTGTATGTGTGGAGTTATCTGTATACAATTATGTAGACTGTTGTTTGTTAGAGCTAGAACAGTAGGTTAGGACTCAATGTGTATGTGTAGATTTAACTGCATACAATCATGTGGACTGTTGTTTGTTAGGGCTAGAACAGTAGGCTAGGACTCAATGTGTATGTGTAGAGTTATCTGTATACATTCATGTAGACTGTTGTTTGTTAGAGCTAGAACAGTAGGCTAGGAGTCAATGTGTATGTGTGGAGTTATCTGTATACAATCATGTGGACTGTTGTTTGCTAGAGCTAGAACCGTAGGATAGGAGTCAATGTGTATGTGTAGAGTTATCTGTATACAATCATGTGGACTGTTGTTTCCTAGAGTTAGAACAGTAGGTTAGGAGTCAATGTGTATGTGTAGAGTTATCTGTATACAATCATCTGGACTGTTGTTTGTTAGAGCTAGAACAGGAGGCTAGGAGTCAATGTGTATGTGTAGAGTTATCTGTATACAATCATGTGGACTGTTGTTTGCTATTGCTAGAACAGTAGGCCAGGAGACAATGTGTATGTGTAGAGTTATCTGTATACAATCATGTAGACTATTGTTTGTTAGAGCTAGAACAGTAGGCCAGGAGACAATGTGTATGTGTAGAGTTATCTGTATACAATGATGTAGACTATTGTTTGCTAGAGCTAGAACAGTAGGCTAGGAATCAATGTGTATGTGTAGAGTTATCTGTATACAATCATGTAGACTGTTGTTTGTAAGAGCTAGAACAGTAGGTTAGGAGTCAATGTGTATGTGTGGAGTTATCTGTATACAATCATGTAGACTGTTGTTTGTTAGAGCTAGAACAGTAGGCTAGGACTCAATGTGTATGTGTAGAGTTATCTGTATACAATCATACAGTAGACTAGGAGTCAATGTGTATGCGTAGAGTTATCTGTATACAATCATGTGGACTGTTGTTTGTTAGAGCTAGAACAGTAGGCTAGGAGTCGATGTGTATGTGTAGAGTTATCTGTATACAATCATGTGGACTGTTGTTTATTAGAGCTAGAACAGTTGGCTAGTAGTCAATGTATATGTGTAGAGTTATCTGTATAAAATCATGTGGACTGTTGTTTGTTAGAGCTAGAACAGTAGGCTAGGAGTCGATGTGTATGTGTAGAGTTATCTGTATACAATCATGTGGACTGTTGTTTGTTAGAGCTAGAACAGTAGGCTAGGAGTCAATGTGTATGTGTAGAGTTAACGTATACAATCATGTGGACTGTTGTTTGTTAGAGTTAGAAAAGTAGATTAGGAGTCAATGTGTATGTGTAGAGTTTTCTGTATACAATCATGTGGACTGTGTTTGCTAGAGCTAGAACAGTAGGCTAGGAGTCAATGTGTATGTGAAGAGTTATCTGTATACAATCATGTAGACTGTTGTTTGTTAGAGCTAGAACAGTAGGCTAGGAGTCAATGTGTTTGTAGAGTTATCTGTATACCATCAAGTGGACTGTTGTTTGTTAGAGCTAGAACAGTAGGCTAGGACTCAATGTGTATGTGTAGAGTTATCTGTATACAATCACACAGTAGGCTAGGAGTCAATGTGTATGTGTAGAGTTATCTGTATACAATCATGTGGACTGTTGTTTGCTATTGCTAGAACAGTAGGCCAGGAGACAATGTGTATGTGTAGAGTTATCTGTATACAATCATGTAGACTATTGTTTGTTAGAGCTAGAACAGTAGGCCAGGAGACAATGTGTATGTGTAGAGTTATCTGTATACAATGATGTAGACTATTGTTTGCTAGAGCTAGAACAGTAGGCTAGGAATCAATGTGTATGTGTAGAGTTATCTGTATACAATCATGTAGACTGTTGTTTGTAAGAGCTAGAACAGTAGGTTAGGAGTCAATGTGTATGTGTGGAGTTATCTGTATACAATCATGTAGACTGTTGTTTGTTAGAGCTAGAACAGTAGGCTAGGACTCAATGTGTATGTGTAGAGTTATCTGTATACAATCATACAGTAGACTAGGAGTCAATGTGTATGCGTAGAGTTATCTGTATACAATCATGTGGACTGTTGTTTGTTAGAGCTAGAACAGTAGGCTAGGAGTCGATGTGTATGTGTAGAGTTATCTGTATACAATCATGTGGACTGTTGTTTGTTAGAGCTAGAACAGTAGGCTAGTAGTCAATGTATATGTGTAGAATTATCTGTATAAAATCATGTGGACTGTTGTTTGTTAGAGCTAGAACAGTAGGCTAGGAGTCGATGTGTATGTGTAGAGTTATCTGTATACAATCATGTGGACTGTTGTTTGTTAGAGCTAGAACAGTAGGCTAGGAGTCAATGTGTATGTGTAGAGTTAGCCGTATACAATCATGTGGACTGTTGTTTGCTAGAGCTAGAACAGTAGGCTAGGAGTCAATGTGTATGTGTAGAGTTATCTGTATACAATCATGTGGACTGTTGTTTGCTATTGCTAGAACAGTAGGCCAGGAGATAATGTGTATGTGTAGAGTTATCTGTATACAATCATGTAGACTATTGTTTGTTAGAGCTAGAACAGTAGGTCAGGAGACAATGTGTATGTGTAGAGTTAACTGTATACAATCATGTGGACTGTTGTTTGTTAGAGCTAGAACAGTAGGCTAGTAGTCAATGTATATGTGTAGAGTTATCTGTATAAAATCATGTAGACTGTTGTTGCTAGAGCTAGAACAGTAGGCTAGGAGTCGATGTGTATGTGTAGAGTTATCTGTATACAATCATGTAGACTGTTGTTTGTAAGAGCTAGAACAGTAGGTTAGGAGTCAATGTGTATGTGTGGAGTTATCTGTATACAATTATGTAGACTGTTGTTTGTTAGAGCTAGAACAGTAGGTTAGGACTCAATGTGTATGTGTAGATTTAACTGCATACAATCATGTGGACTGTTGTTTGTTAGGGCTAGAACAGTAGGCTAGGACTCAATGTGTATGTGTAGAGTTATCTGTATACATTCATGTAGACTGTTGTTTGTTAGAGCTAGAACAGTAGGCTAGGAGTCAATGTGTATGTGTGGAGTTATCTGTATACAATCATGTGGACTGTTGTTTGCTAGAGCTAGAACCGTAGGATAGGAGTCAATGTGTATGTGTAGAGTTATCTGTATACAATCATGTGGACTGTTGTTTCCTAGAGTTAGAACAGTAGGTTAGGAGTCAATGTGTATGTGTAGAGTTATCTGTATACAATCATCTGGACTGCTGTTTGTTAGAGCTAGAACAGGAGGCTAGGAGTCAATGTGTATGTGTAGAGTTATCTGTATACAATCATGTGGACTGTTGTTTGCTATTGCTAGAACAGTAGGCCAGGAGACAATGTGTATGTGTAGAGTTATCTGTATACAATCATGTAGACTGTTGTTTGTAAGAGCTAGAACAGTAGGTTAGGAGTCAATGTGTATGTGTGGAGTTATCTGTATACAATCATGTAGACTGTTGTTTGTTAGAGCTAGAACAGTAGGCTAGGACTCAATGTGTATGTGTAGAGTTATCTGTATACAATCATACAGTAGACTAGGAGTCAATGTGTATGCGTAGAGTTATCTGTATACAATCATGTGGACTGTTGTTTGTTAGAGCTAGAACAGTAGGCTAGGAGTCGATGTGTATGTGTAGAGTTATCTGTATACAATCATGTGGACTGTTGTTTGTTAGAGCTAGAACAGTAGGCTAGTAGTCAATGTATATGTGTAGAGTTATCTGTATAAAATCATGTGGACTGTTGTTTGTTAGAGCTAGAACAGTAGGCTAGGAGTCGATGTGTATGTGTAGAGTTATCTGTATACAATCATGTGGACTGTTGTTTGTTAGAGCTAGAACAGTAGGCTAGGAGTCAATGTGTATGTGTAGAGTTAACCGTATACAATCATGTGGACTGGTGTTTGTTAGAGTTAGAAAAGTAGATTAGGAGTCAATGTGTATGTGTAGAGTTTTCTGTATACAATCATGTGGACTATGTTTGCTAGAGCTAGAACAGTAGGCTAGGAGTCAATGTGTATGTGAAGAGTTATCTGTATACAATCATGTAGACTGTTGTTTGTTAGAGCTAGAACAGTAGGCTAGGAGTCAATGTGTTTGTAGAGTTATCTGTATACCATCAAGTGGACTGTTGTTTGTTAGAGCTAGAACAGTAGGCTAGGACTCAATGTGTATGTGTAGAGTTATCTGTATACAATCACACAGTAGGCTAGGAGTCAATGTGTATGTGTAGAGTTATCTGTATACAATCATGTGGACTGTTGTTTGTTAGAGCTAGAACAGTAGGCTAGTAGTCAATGTATATGTGTAGAGTTATCTGTATAAAATCATGTAGACTGTTGTTTGTTAGAGCTAGAACAGTAGGCTAGGAGTCAATGTGTATGTGTGGAGTTATCTGTATACAATCATGTGGACTGTTGTTTGCTAGAGCTAGAACAGTAGGATAGGAGTCAATGTGTATGTGTAGAGTTATCTGTATACAATCATGTGGACTGTTGTTTGCTAGAGTTAGAACAGTAGGCAATGAGTCAATGTGTATGTGTGGAGTTATCTGTATACAATCATGTAGACTGTTGTTTGTTAGAGCTAGAACAGTAGGCTAGGAGTCAATGTGTATGTGTGGAGTTATCTGTATACAATCATGCAGACTGTTGTTTGTTAGAGCTAGAACAGTAGGCTAGGACTCAATGTGTATGTGTAGATTTAACTGCATACAATCATGTGGACTGTTGTTTGTTAGGGCTAGAACAGTAGGCTAGGAGTCAATGTGTATGTGTGGAGTTATCTGTATACAATCATGTGGACTGTTGTTTGCTAGAGTTAGAACAGTAGGATAGGAGTCAATGTGTATGTGTAGAGTTATCTGTATACAATCATGTGGACTGTTGTTTGTTAGAGTTAGAACAGTAGGCTATGAGTCAATGTGTATGTGTGGAGTTATCTGTATACAATCATGTAGACTGTTGTTTGTAAGAGCTAGAACAGTAGGCTAGGACTCAATGTTTATGTAGAGTTATCTGTATACCATCAAGTGGACTGTTGTTTGTCAGAGGTAGAACAGTAGGCTAGGACTCAATGTGTATGTGTAGAGTTATCTGTATACAATCATACAGTAGACTAGGAGTCAATGTATATGCGTAGAGTTATCTGTATACAATCATGTGGACTGTTGTTTGTTAGAGCTAGAACAGTAGGTTAGGAGTCGATGTGTATGTGTAGAGTTATCTGTATACAATCATGTGGACTGTTGTTTGTTAGAGCTAGAACAGTAGGCTAGTAGTCAATGTATATGTGTAGAGTTATCTGTATAAAATCATGTGGACTGTTGTTTGTTAGAGCTAGAACAGTAGGCTAGGAGTCGATGTGTATGTGTAGAGTTATCTGTATACAATCATGTGGACTGTTGTTTGTTAGAGCTAGAACAGTAGGCTAGGAGTCAATGTGTATGTGTAGAGTTAACTGTATACAATCATGTGGACTGTTGTTTGTTAGAGTTAGAACAGTAGATTAGGAGTCAATGTGTATATGTAGAGTTTTCTGTATACAAGCATGTGGACTGTGTTTGCTAGAGCTAGAACTGTAGGCTAGGAGTCAATGTGTTTGTAAAGTTATCTGTATACCATCAAGTGGACTGTTGTTTGTTAGAGCTAGAACAGTAGGCTAGGACTCAATGTGTATGTGTAGAGTTATCTGTATGCAATCATACAGTAGGCTAGGAGTCAATGTGTATGTGTAGAGTTATCTGAATATAATCATGTAGACTATTGTTTGTTAGAGCTAGAACAGTAGGCCAGGAGACAATGTGTATGTGTAGAGTTATCTGTATACAATGATGTAGACTATTGTTTGCTAGAGCTAGAACAGTAGGCTAGGAATCAATGTGTATGTGTAGAGTTATCTGTATACAATCATGTAGACTGTTGTTTGTAAGAGCTAGAACAGTAGGCTAGGAGTCAATGTGTATGTATGGAGTTATCTGTATACAATCATGTAGACTGTTGTTTGTTAGAGCTAGAACAGTAGGCTAGGACTCAATGTGTATGTGTAGAGTTATCTGTATACAATCATGTGGACTGTTGTTTGTTAGAGCTAGAACAGTAGGCTAGGAGTCGATGTGTATGTGTAGAGTTATCTGTATACAATCATGTGAACTGTTGTTTGTTAGAGCTAGAACAGTAGGCTAGGAGTCGATGTGTATGTGTAGAGTTTTCTGTATACAATCATGTGGACTGTGTTTGCTAGAGCTAGAACAGTAGGCTAGGAGTCAATGTGTATGTGAAGAGTTATCTGTATACAATCATGTAGACTGTTGTTTGTTAGAGCTAGAACAGTAGGCTAGGAGTCAATGTGTTTGTAGAGTTATCTGTATACCATCAAGTGGACTGTTGTTTGTTAGAGCTAGAACAGTAGGCTAGGAGTCAATGTGTATGTGTAGAGTTATCTGTATACAATCATGTGGACTGTTGTTTGTTAGAGCTAGAACAGTAGGCTATTAGTCAATGTATATGTGTAGAGTTATCTGTATAAAATCATGTAGACTGTTGTTTGTTAGAGCTAGAACAGTAGGCTAGGACTCAATGTGTATGTGTGGAGTTATCTGTATACAATCATGTGGACTGTTGTTTGCTAGAGCTAGAACAGTAGGATAGGAGTCAATGTGTATGTGTAGAGTTATCTGTATACAATCATGTGGACTGTTGTTTGCTAGAGTTAGAACAGTAGGCTATGAGTCAATGTGTATGTGTGGAGTTATCTGTATACAATCATGTAGACTGTTGTTTGTTAGAGCTAGAACAGTATGCTAGGAGTCAATGTGTATGTGTGGAGTTATCTGTATACAATCATGTAGACTGTTGTTTGTTAGAGCTAGAACAGTAGGCTAGGAGTCAATGTGTATGTGTGGAGTTATCTGTATACAATCATGCAGACTGTTGTTTGTTAGAGCTAGAACAGTAGGCTAGGACTCAATGTGTATGTGTAGATTTAACTGCATACAATCATGTGGACTGTTGTTTGTTAGGGCTAGAACAGTAGGCTAGGAGTCAATGTGTATGTGTGGAGTTATCTGTATACAATCATGTGGACTGTTGTTTGCTAGAGCTAGAACAGTAGGATAGGAGTCAATGTGTATGTGTAGAGTTATCTGTATACAATCATGTGGACTATTGTTTGCTAGAGTTAGAACAGTAGGCTATGAGTCAATGTGTATGTGTGGAGTTATCTGTATACAATCATGTAGACTGTTGTTTGTTAGAGCTAGAACAGTATGCTAGGAGTCAATGTGTATGTGTGGAGTTATCTGTATACAATCATGTAGACTGTTGTTTGTTAGAGCTAGAACAGTAGGCTAGGAGTCAATGTGTATGTGTGGAGTTATCTGTATACAATCATGCAGACTGTTGTTTGTTAGAGCTAGAACAGTAGGCTAGGACTCAATGTGTATGTGTAGATTTAACTGCATACAATCATGTGGACTGTTGTTTGTTAGGGCTAGAACAGTAGGCTAGGAGTCAATGTGTATGTGTGGAGTTATCTGTATACAATCATGTGGACTGTTGTTTGCTAGAGCTAGAACAGTAGGATAGGAGTCAATGTGTATGTGTAGAGTTATCTGTATACAATCATGTGGACTGTTGTTTGTTAGAGTTAGAACAGTAGGCTATGAGTCAATGTGTATGTGTGGAGTTATCTGTATACAATCATGTAGACTGTTGTTTGTAAGAGCTAGAACAGTAGGCTAGGACTCAATGTTTATGTAGAGTTATCTGTATACCATCAAGTGGACTGTTGTTTGTCAGAGGTAGAACAGTAGGCTAGGACCCAATGTGTATGTGTAGAGTTATCTGTATACAATCATACAGTAGACTAGGAGTCAATGTGTATGCGTAGAGTTATCTGTATACAATCATGTGGACTGTTGTTTGTTAGAGCTAGAACAGTAGGCTAGTAGTCAATGTATATGTGTAGAGTTATCTGTATAAAATCATGTGAACTGTTGTTTGTTAGAGCTAGAACAGTAGGCTAGGAGTCGATGTGTATGTGTAGAGTTATCTGTATACAATCATGTGGACTGTTGTTTGTTAGAGCTAGAACAGTAGGCTAGGAGTCAATGTGTATGTGTAGAGTTAACTGTATACAATCATGTGGACTGTTGTTTGTTAGAGTTAGAACAGTAGATTAGGAGTCAATGTGTATATGTAGAGTTTTCTGTATACAAGCATGTGGACTGTGTTTGCTAGAGCTAGAACTGTAGGCTAGGAGTCAATGTGTATGTGAAGAGTTATCTGTATACAATCATGTAGACTGTTGTTTGTTATAGCTAGAACAGTAGGCTAGGAGTCAATGTGTTTGTAAAGTTATCTGTATACCATCAAGTGGACTGTTGTTTGTTAGAGCTAGAACAGTAGGCTAGGACTCAATGTGTATGTGTAGAGTTATCTGTATGCAATCATACAGTAGGCTAGGAGTCAATGTGTATGTGTAGAGTTATCTGTATACAATCATGTAGACTATTGTTTGTTAGAGCTAGAACAGTAGGCCAGGAGACAATGTGTATGTGTAGAGTTATCTGTATACAATGATGTAGACTATTGTTTGCTAGAGCTAGAACAGTAGGCTAGGAATCAATGTGTATGTGTAGAGTTATCTGTATACAATCATGTAGACTGTTGTTTGTAAGAGCTAGAACAGTAGGCTAGGAGTCAATGTGTATGTATGGAGTTATCTGTATACAATCATGTAGACTGTTGTTTGTTAGAGCTAGAACAGTAGGCTAGGACTCAATGTGTATGTGTAGAGTTATCTGTATACAATCATACAGTAGACTAGAAGTCAATGTGTATGCGTAGAGTTATCAGTATACAATCATGTGGACTGTTGTTTGTTAGAGCTAGAACAGTAGGCTAGGAGTCGATGTGTATGTGTAGAGTTATCTGTATACAATCATGTGGACTGTTGTTTGTTAGAGCTAGAACAGTAGGCTAGTAGTCAATGTATATGTGTAGAGTTATCTGTATAAAATCATGTGGACTGTTGTTTGTTAGAGCTAGAACAGTAGGCTAGGAGTCGATGTGTATGTGTAGAGTTATCTGTATACAATCATGTGGACTGTTGTTTGTTAGAGCTAGAACAGTAGGCTAGGAGTCAATGTGTATGTGTAGAGTTAACCGTATACAATCATGTGGACTGTTGTTTGTTAGAGCTAGAACAGTAGATTAGGAGTCAATGTGTATGTGTAGAGTTTTCTGTATACAATCATGTGGACTGTGTTTGCTAGAGCTAGAACAGTAGGCTAGGAGTCAATGTGTATGTGAAGAGTTATCTGTATACAATCATGTAGACTGTTGTTTGTTAGAGCTAGAACAGTAGGCTAGGAGTCAATGTGTTTGTAGAGTTATCTGTATACCATCAAGTGGACTGTTGTTTGTTAGAGCTAGAACAGTAGGCTAGGACTCAATGTGTATGTGTAGAGTTATCTGTATACAATCATACAGTAGGCTAGGAGTCAATGTGTATGTGTAGAGTTATCTGTATACAATCATGTGGACTGTTGTTTGTTAGAGCTAGAACAGTAGGCTAGTAGTCAATGTATATGTGTAGAGTTATCTGTATAAAATCATGTAGACTGTTGTTTGTTAGAGCTAGAACAGTAGGCTAGGAGTCAATGTGTATGTGTGGAGTTATCTGTATACAATCATGTGGACTGTTGTTTGCTAGAGCTAGAACAGTAGGATAGGAGTCAATGTGTATGTGTAGAGTTATCTGTATACAATCATGTGGACTATTGTTTGCTAGAGTTAGAACAGTAGGCTATGAGTCAATGTGTATGTGTGGAGTTATCTGTATACAATCATGTAGACTGTTGTTTGTTAGAGCTAGAACAGTATGCTAGGAGTCAATGTGTATGTGTGGAGTTATCTGTATACAATCATGTAGACTGTTGTTTGTTAGAGCTAAAACAGTAGGCTAGGAGTCAATGTGTATGTGTGGAGTTATCTGTATACAATCATGCAGACTGTTGTTTGTTAGAGCTAGAACAGTAGGCTAGGACTCAATGTGTATGTGTAGATTTAACTGCATACAATCATGTGGACTGTTTTTTGTTAGAGCTAGAACAGTAGGTTAGGAGTCGATGTGTATGTGTAGAGTTATCTGTATACAATCATGTGGACTGTTGTTTGTTAGAGCTAGAACAGTAGGCTAGTAGTCAATGTATATGTGTAGAGTTATCTGTATAAAATCATGTGGACTGTTGTTTGTTAGAGCTAGAACAGTAGGCTAGGAGTCGATGTGTATGTGTAGAGTTATCTGTATACAATCATGTGGACTGTTGTTTGTTAGAGCTAGAACAGTAGGCTAGGAGTCAATGTGTATGTGTAGAGTTAACTGTATACAATCATGTGGACTGTTGTTTGTTAGAGTTAGAACAGTAGATTAGGAGTCAATGTGTATATGTAGAGTTTTCTGTATACAAGCATGTGGACTGTGTTTGCTAGAGCTAGAACTGTAGGCTAGGAGTCAATGTGTATGTGAAGAGTTATCTGTATACAATCATGTAGACTGTTGTTTGTTAGAGCTAGAACAGTAGGCTAGGAGTCAATGTGTTTGTAAAGTTATCTGTATACCATCAAGTGGACTGTTGTTTGTTAGAGCTAGAACAGTAGGCTAGGACTCAATGTGTATGTGTAGAGTTATCTGTATGCAATCATACAGTAGGCTAGGAGTCAATGTGTATGTGTAGAGTTATCTGTATACAATCATGTAGACTATTGTTTGTTAGAGCTAGAACAGTAGGCCAGGAGACAATGTGTATGTGTAGAGTTATCTGTATACAATCATGTAGACTGTTGTTTGTAATAGCTAGAACAGTAGGCTAGGAGTCAATGTGTATGTGTGGAGTTATCTGTATACAATCATGTAGACTGTTGTTTGTTAGAGCTAGACCAGTAGGCTAGGACTCAATGTGTATGTGTAGAGTTATCTGTATACAATCATGTGGACTGTTGTTTGTTAGAGCTAGAACAGTAGGCTAGGAGTCGATGTGTATGTGTAGAGTTATCTGTATACAATCATGTGAACTGTTGTTTGTTAGAGCTAGAACAGTAGGCTAGGAGTCGATGTGTATGTGTAGAGTTATCTGTATACAATCATGTGGACTGTTGTTTGTTAGAGCTAGAACAGTAGGCTAGTAGTCAATGTATATGTGTAGAGTTATCTGTATAAAATCATGTGGACTGTTGTTTGTTAGAGCTAGAACAGTAGGCTAGGAGTCGATGTGTATGTGTAGAGTTATCTGTATACAATCATGTGGACTGTTGTTTGTTAGAGCTAGAACAGTAGGCTAGGAGTCAATGTGTATGTGTAGGGTTAACCGTATACAATCATTTGGACTGTTGTTTGTTAGAGTTAGAACAGTAGATTAGGAGTCAATGTGTATGTGTAGAGTTTTCTGTATACAATCATGTGGACTGTGTTTGCTAGAGCTAGAACAGTAGGCTAGGAGTCAATGTGTATGTGAAGAGTTATCTGTATACAATCATGTAGACTGTTGTTTGTTAGAGCTAGAACAGTAGGCTAGGAGTCAATGTGTTTGTAGAGTTATCTGTATACCATCAAGTGGACTGTTGTTTGTTAGAGCTAGAACAGTAGGCTAGGAGTCAATGTGTATGTGTAGAGTTATCTGTATACAATCATGTGGACTGTTGTTTGTTAGAGCTAGAACAGTAGGCTATTAGTCAATGTATATGTGTAGAGTTATCTGTATAAAATCATGTAGACTGTTGTTTGTTAGAGCTAGAACAGTAGGCTAGGAGTCAATGTGTATGTGTGGAGTTATCTGTATACAATCATGTGGACTGTTGTTTGCTAGAGCTAGAACAGTAGGATAGGAGTCAATGTGTATGTGTAGAGTTATCTGTATACAATCATGTGGACTGTTGTTTGCTAGAGTTAGAACAGTAGGCTATGAGTCAATGTGTATGTGTGGAGTTATCTGTATACAATCATGTAGACTGTTGTTTGTTAGAGCTAGAACAGTATGCTAGGAGTCAATGTGTATGTGTGGAGTTATCTGTATACAATCATGTAGACTGTTGTTTGTTAGAGCTAGAACAGTAGGCTAGGAGTCAATGTGTATGTGTGGAGTTATCTGTATACAATCATGCAGACTGTTGTTTGTTAGAGCTAGAACAGTAGGCTAGGACTCAATGTGTATGTGTAGATTTAACTGCATACAATCATGTGGACTGTTGTTTGTTAGGGCTAGAACAGTAGGCTAGGAGTCAATGTGTATGTGTGGAGTTATCTGTATACAATCATGTGTACCGTTGCTTGCTAGAGCTAGAACAGTAGGATAGGAGTCAATGTGTATGCGTAGAGTTATCTGTATACAATCATGTGGACTGTTGTTTGTTAGAGCTAGAACAGTAGGTTAGGAGTCGATGTGTATGTGTAGAGTTATCAGTATACAATCATGTGGACTGTTGTTTGATAGAGCTAGAACAGTAGGCTAGTAGTCAATGTATATGTGTAGAGTTATCTGTATAAAATCATGTGGACTGTTGTTTGTTAGAGCTAGAACAGTAGGCTAGGAGTCGATGTGTATGTGTAGAGTTATCTGTATACAAATCATGTGGACTGTTGTTTGTTTTAGCTAGAACAGTAGGCTAGGAGTCAATGTGTATGTGTAGAGTTAACTATATACAATCATGTGGACTGTTGTTTGTTAGAGTTAGAACAGTAGATTAGGAGTCAATATGTATATGTAGAGTTTTCTGTATACAAGCATGTGGACTGTGTTTGCTAGAGCTAGAACTGTAGGCTAGGAGTCAATGTGTATGTGAAGAGTTATCTGTATACAATCATGTAGACTGTTGTTTTTTAGAGCTAGAACAGTAGGCTAGGAGTCAATGTGTTTGTAAAGTTATCTGTATACCATCAAGTGGACTGTTGTTTGTTAGAGCTAGAACAGTAGGCTAGGACTCAATGTGTATGTGTAGAGTTATCTGTATGCAATCATACAGTAGGCTAGGAGTCAATGTGTATGTGTAGAGTTATCTGTATATAATCATGTG
The DNA here is from genome assembly GCA_963383655.1 of Bathymodiolus septemdierum. Classification (NCBI taxonomy): domain Eukaryota; kingdom Metazoa; phylum Mollusca; class Bivalvia; order Mytilida; family Modiolidae; genus Bathymodiolus; species Bathymodiolus septemdierum. Next base: position 6,080,266 of record OY726529.1, on the reverse strand, counting down.
GACTGTTGTTTGTTAGAGCTAGAATAGTAGGATAGTAGTCAATGTATAGGTGTAGAGTTATCTGTATAAAATCATGTAGACTGTTGTTGTTAGAGCTAGAACAGTAGGCTAGGAGTCAATGTGTATGTGCAGATTTATCTGTATACAATCAAGTGGACTGTTGTTTGTTAGAGCTAGAACAGTAGGCTAGGACTCAATGTGTATGTGTAGAGTTATCTGTATACATTCATGTAGACTGTTGTTTGTTAGAGCTAGAACAGTAGGCTAGGAGTCAATGTGTATGTGTGGAGTTATCTGTATGCAATCATGTGGACTGTTGTTTGCTAGAGCTAGAACAGTAGGATAGGAGTCAATGTGTATGTGTAGAGTTATCTGTATACAATCATGTGGACTGTTGTTTGCTAGAGTTAGAACAGTAGGCTATGAGTCAATGTGTATGTGTGGAGTTATCTGTATACAATCATGTAGACTGTTGTTTGTTAGAGCTAGAACAGTAGGCTAGGAGTCAATGTGTTTGTAGAGTTATCTGTATGCCATCAAGTGGACTGTTTGTCAGAGCTAGAACAGTAGGCTAGGACTCAATGTGTATGTGTAGAGTTATCTCTATACAATCATACAGTAGACTAGTAGTCAATGTATATGTGTAGAGTTATCTGTATAAAATGATGTGGACTGTTGTTTGTTAGAGCTAGAACAGTAGGCTAGGAGTCGATGTGTATGTGTAGAGTTATCTGTATACAATCATGTGGATTGTTGTTTGTTAGAGCTAGAACAGTAGGCTAGGAGTCAATGTGTATGTGTAGAGTTAACTGTATACAATCATGTGGACTGTTGTTTGTTAGAGTTAGAACAGTAGATTAGGAGTCAATGTGTCTGTGTAGAGTTATTTGTATACAATCATGCGGACTGTTGTTTGCTAGAGCTAGAACAGTATGCTAGGAGTCAATGTGTATGTGTGGAGTTATCTGTATACAATCATGTAGACTTTTGTTTGTTAGAGCTAGAACAGTAGGTTAGGACTCAATGTGTATGTGTAGAGTTATCTGTATACAATCATGTGGACTGTTGTTTGCGAGAGCTAGAACAGTAGGCTAGGAGTCAATGTGTATGTGTAGAGTTATCTGTATACAATCATGTGGACTGTTGTTTGCTATTGCTAGAACAGTAGGCCAGGAGACAATGTGTATGTGTAGAGTTATCTGTATACAATCATGTAGACTATTGTTTGTTAGAGCTAGAACAGTAGGCCAGGAGACAATGTGTATGTGTAGAGTTATCTGTATACAATCATGTGGACTGTTGTTTCCTAGAGTTAGAACAGTAGGTTAGGAGTCAATGTGTATGTGTAGAGTTATCTGCATACAATCCTGTGGACTGTTGTTTGTTAGAGCTAGAACAGTAGGCTAGAAGTCAATGTGTATGTGTAGAGTTATCTGTATACAATCATGTGGACTGTTGTTTGCTATTGCTAGAACAGTAGGCCAGGAGACAATGTGTATGCGTAGAGTTATCTTTATACAATCATGTAGACTATTGTTTGTTAGAGCTAGAACAGTAGGCCAGGAGTCAATGTGTATGTGTAGAGTTAACTGTATACAATCATGTGGACTGTTGTTTGTTAGAGCTAGAACAGTAGGCTAGTAGTCAATGTATATGTGTAGAGTTATCTGTATAAAATCATGTAGACTGTTGTTGTTAGAGCTAGAACAGTAGGATAGGAGTCGATGTGTATATGTAGAGTTATCTGTATACAATCATGTAGACTATTGTTTGCTAGAGCTAGAACAGTAGGCTAGGAGTCAATGTGTATGTGTAGAGTTATCTGTATACAATCATGTAGACTGTTGTTTGTAAGAGCTAGAACAGTAGGTTAAGAGTCAATGTGTATGTGTGGAGTTATCTGTATACAATCATGTAGACTGTTGTTTGTTAGAGCTAGAACAGTAGACTAGGACTCAATGTGTATGTGTAGATTTAACTGCATACAATCATGTGGTATGTTGTTTGTTAGGGCTAGAACAGTAGGCTAGGATTCAATGTGTATGTGTAGAGTTATCTGTATACATTCATGTAGACTGTTGTTTGTTAGAGCTAGAACAGTAGGCTAGGAGTCAATGTGTATGTGTAGAGTTATCTGTATACAATCATGTGGACTCTTGTTTGTTAGAGCTAGAACAGTAGGATAGGAGTCAATGTGTATGTGTAGAGTTATCTGTATACAATCATGTGGACTGTTGTTTGTTAGAGTTAGAACAGTAGGCTAGGAGTCAATGTGTATGTGTGGAGTTATCTGTATACAATCATGTAGGCTGTTGTTTGTTAGAGCTAGAACAGTAGGCTAGGATTCAATGTGTATGTGTAGAGTTAGCTGTATACAATCATACAGTAGACTATGAGTCAATGTGTATGTGTAGAGTTATCTGTATACAATCATGTGGACTGTTGTTTGTTAGAGCTAGAACAGTAGGCTAGTTGTCAATGTATATGTGTAGATTTATCTGTATACAATCATGTGGACTGTTGTTTGCTAGCGCTAGAACATTAGGCTAGGAGTCGATGTGTATGTATAGAGTTATCTGTATACAATCATGTGGACTGTTGTTTGTTAGAGCTAGAAAAGTAGGCTAGGAGTCAATGTGTATGTGTAGAGTTAACTGTATACAATCATGTCGACTGTTGTTTGTAAGAATTAGAACAGTAGATTAGGAGTCAATGTGTATGTGTAGAGTTATCTGTATACAATCATGTGGACTGTTGTTTGTTAGAGCTAGAACAGTAGGCTAGGAGTCAATGTGTATGTGTGTAGTTATCTGTATACAATCATGTAGACTGTTGTTTGTTAGAGCTAGAACAGTAGGCTAGTAGTCAATATGTATGGGCAGAGTTATCTGTATACTATCAAGTGGACTGTTGTTTGTTAGAGCTAGAACAGTAGGCTAGTAGTCAATGTATATGTGTAGAGTTATCTGTATAAAATCATGTGGACTGTTGTTTGTTAGAGCTAGAACAGTAGGCTAGGAGTCGATGTGTATGCGTAGAGTTATCTGTATACAATCATGTGGACTGTTGTTTGTTAGAGCTAGAACAGTAGGTTAGGAGTCAATGTGTATGTGTAGAGTTAACTGTATACAATCATGTGGACTGTTGTTTGTTAGAGTTAGAACAGTAGATTAGGAGTCAATGTGTATGTGTAGAGTTTTCTGTATACAATCATGTGCACTGTGTTTGCTAGAGCTAGAACAGTAGGCTAGGAGTCAATGTGTATGTGAAGAGTTATCTGTATACAATCATGTAGACTGTTGTTTGTTAGAGCTAGAACAGTAGGCTAGGAGTCAATGTGTTTGTAGAGTTATCTGTATACCATCAAGTGGACTGTTGTTTGTTAGAGCTAGAACAGTAGGCTAGGACTCAATGTGTATGTGTAGAGTTATCTGTATACAATCATACAGTAGGCTAGGAGTCAATGTGTATGTGTAGAGTTATCTGTATACAATCATGTGGACTGTTGTTTGTTAGAGCTAGAACAGTAGGCTAGTAGTCAATGTATATGTGTAGAGTTATCTGTATAAAATCATGTAGACTGTTGTTGTTAGAGCTAGAACAGTAGACTAGGAGTCAATGTGTATGTGCAGAGTTATCTGTATACAATCAAGTGGACTGTTGTTTGTTAGAGCTAGAACAGTAGGCTAGGACTCAATGTGTATGTGTAGAGTTATCTGTATACATTCATGTAGACTGTTGTTTGTTAGAGCTAGAACAGTAGGCTAGGAGTCAATGTGTATGTGTGGAGTTATCTGTATACAATCATGTGGACTGTTGTTTGCTAGAGCTAGAACAGTAGGATAGGAGTCAATGTGTATGTGTAGAGTTATCTGTATACAATCATGTGGACTGTTGTTTGCTAGAGTTAGAACAGTAGGCTATGAGTCAATGTGTATGTGTGGAGTTATCTGTATACAATCATGTAGACTGTTGTTTGTTAGAGCTAGAACAGTAGGCTAGGAGTCAATGTGTATGTAGAGTTATCTGTATGCCATCAAGTGGACTGCTGTTTGTCAGAGCTAGAACAGTAGGCTAGGACTCAATGTGTATGTGTAGAGTTATCTGTATACAATCATGTGGACTGTTGTTTGTTAGAGCTGGAACAGTAGACTAGTAGTCAATGTATATGTGTAGAGTTATCTGAATAAAATCATGTGGACTGTTGTTTGTTAGAGCTAGAACAGTAGGCTAGGAGTCGATGTGTATGTGTAGAGTTATCTGTATACAATCATGTGGATTGTTGTTTGCTAGAGCTAGAACAGTAGGCTAGGAGTCAATGTGTATGTGTAGAGTTATCTGTATACAATCATGTGGACTGTTGTTTGCTATTGCTAGAACAGTAGGCCAGGAGACAATGTGTATGTGTAGAGTTATCTTTATACAATCATGTAGACCGTTGTTTGTTAGAGCTAGAACAGTAGGCCAGGAGTCAATGTGTATGTGTAGAGTTAACTGTATACAATCATGTGGACTGTTGTTTGTTAGAGCTAGAACAGTAGGCTAGTAGTCAATGTATATGTGTAGAATTATCTGTATACAATCATGTAGACTGTTGTTGTTAGAGCTAGAACAGTAGGCTAAGAGTCGATGTGTATGTGTAGAGTTATCTGTATACAATCATGTAGACTATTGTTTGCTAGAGCTAGAACAGTAGGCTAGGAGTCAATGTGTATGTGTAGAGTTATCTGTATACAATCATGTAGACTGTTGTTTGTAAGAGCTAGAACAGTAGGTTAGGAGTCAATGTGTATGTGTGGAGTTATCTGTATACAATCATGTAGACTGTTGTTTGTTAGAGCTAGAACAGTAGGCTAGGAGTCAATGTGTATGTGTGGAGTTATCTGTATACAATCATGTGGACTGTTGTTTGCTAGAGCTAGAACAGTAGGATAGGAGTCAATGTGTATGTGTAGAGTTATCTGTATACAATCATGTGGACTGTTGTTTGCTAGAGTTAGAACAGTAGCCTATGAGTCAATGTGTATGTGTGGAGTTATCTGTATACAATCATGTAGACTGTTGTTTGTTAGAGCTAGAACAGTAGGCTAGGAGTCAATGTGTATGTAGAGTTATCTGTATGCCATCAAGTGGACTGTTGTTTGTCAGAGCTAGAACAGTAGGCTAGGACTCAATGTGTATGTGTAGAGTTATCTGTATACAATCATACAGTAGGCTAGGAGTCAATGTGTATGTGTAGAGTTATCTGTATACAATCATGTGGACTGTTGTTTGTTAGAGCGGGAACAGTAGACTAGTAGTCAATGTATATGTGTAGAGTTATCTGTATAAAATCATGTGGACTGTTGTTTGTTAGAGCTAGAACAGTAGGCTAGGAGTCGATGTGTATGTGTAGAGTTATCTGTATACAATCATGTGGATTGTTGTTTGCTAGAGCTAGAACAGTAGGCTAGGAGTCAATGTGTATGTGTAGAGTTATCTGTATACAATCATGTGGACTGTTGTTTGCTATTGCTAGAACAGTAGGCCAGGAGACAATGTGTATGTGTAGAGTTATCTTTATACAATCATGTAGACCATTGTTTGTTAGAGCTAGAACAGTAGGCCAGGAGTCAATGTGTTTGTGTAGAGTTAACTGTATACAATCATGTGGACTGTTGTTTGTTAGAGCTAGAACAGTAGGCTAGTAGTCAATGTATATGTGTAGAGTTATCTGTATACAATCATGTAGACTGTTGTTGTTAGAGCTAGAACAGTAGGCTAGGAGTCGATGTGTATGTGTAGAGTTATCTGTATACAATCATGTAGACTATTGTTTGCTAGAGCTAGAGCAGTAGGCTAGGAGTCAATGTGTATGTGTAGAGTTATCTGTATACAATCATGTAGACTGTTGTTTGTAAGAGCTAGAACAGTAGGTTAGGAGTCAATGTGTATGTGTGGAGTTATCTGTATACAATCATGTAGACTGTTGTTTGTTAGAGCTAGAACAGTAGACTAGGACTCAATATGTATGTGTAGATTTAACTGCATACAATCATGTGGTATGTTGTTTGTTAGGGCTAGAACAGTAGGCTAGGATTCAATGTGTATGTGTAGAGTTATCTGTATACATTCATGTAGACTGTTGTTTGTTAGAGCTAGAACAGTAGGCTAGGAGTCAATGTGTATGTGTAGAGTTATCTGTATACAATCATGTGGACTCTTGTTTGTTAGAGCTAGAACAGTAGGATAGGAGTCAATGTGTATGTGTAGAGTTATCTGTATACAATCATGTGGACTGTTGTTTGTTAGAGTTAGAACAGTAGGCTAGGAGTCAATGTGTATGTGTGGAGTTATCTGTATACAATCATGTAGGCTGCTGTTTGTTAGAGCTAGAACAGTAGGCTAGGATTCAATGTGTATGTGTAGAGTTAGCTGTATACAATCATATAGTAGACTATGAGTCAATGTGTATGTGTAGAGTTATCTGTATACAATCATGTGGACTGTTGTTTGTTAGAGCTAGAACAGTAGGCTAGGAGTCGATGTGTATGTATAGAGTTATCTGTATACAATCATGTGGATTGTTGTTTGTTAGAGCTAGAAAAGTAGGCTAGGAGTCAATGTGTATGTGTAGAGTTAATTGTATACAATCATGTCGACTGTTGTTTGTAAGAGTTAGAACAGTAGATTAGGAGTCAATGTGTATGTGTAGAGTTATCTGTATACAATCATGTGGCTGTTGTTTGCTAGAGCTAGGACAGTATGCTAGGAGTCAATGTGTATGTGTGTAGTTATCTGTATACAATCATGTAGACTGTTGTTTGTTAGAGCTAGAACAGTAGGCTAGGAGTCAATGTGTATGGGCAGAGTTATCTGTATAACATCAAGTGGACTGTTGTTTGTTAGAGCTAGAACAGTAGGCTAGTAGTCAATGTATATGTGTAGAGTTATCTGTATAAAATCATGTGGACTGTTGTTTGTTAGAGCTAGAACAGTAGGCTAGGAGTCGATGTGTATGTGTAGAGTTATCTGTATACAATCATGTGGACTGTTGTTTGTTAGAGCTAGAACAGTAGGTTAGCAGTCAATGTCTATGTGTAGAGTTAACTGTATACAATCATGTGGACTGTTGTTTGTTAGAGTTAGAACAGTAGATTAGGAGTCAATGTGTACGTGTAGAGTTTTCTGTATACAATCATGTGCACTGTGTTTGCTAGAGCTAGAACAGTAGGCTAGGAGTCAATGTGTATGTGAAGAGTTATCTGTATACAATCATGTAGACTGTTGTTTGTTAGAGCTAGAACAGTAGGCTAGGAGTCAATGTGTTTGTAGAGTTATCTGTATACCATCAAGTGGACTGTTGTTTGTTAGAGCTAGAACAGTAGGCTAGGACTCAATGTGTATGTGTAGAGTTATCTGTATACAATCATACAGTAGGCTAGGAGTCAATGTGTATGTGTAGAGTTATCTGTATAAAATCATGTAGACTGTTGTTGTTAGAGCTAGAACAGTAGACTAGGAGTCAATGTGTATGTGCAGAGTTATCTGTATACAATCAAGTGGACTGTTGTTTGTTAGAGCTAGAACAGTAGGCTAGTAGTCAATGTATATGTGTAGAGTTATCTGTATAAAATCATGTAGACTGTTGTTGTTAGAGCTAGAACAGTAGACTAGGAGTCAATGTGTATGTGCAGAGTTATCTGTATACAATCAAGTGGACTGTTGTTTGTTAGAGCTAGAACAGTAGGCTAGTAGTCAATGTATATGTGTAGAGTTATCTGTATAAAATCATGTAGACTGTTGTTGTTAGAGCTAGAACAGTAGACTAGGAGTCAATGTGTATGTGCAGAGTTATCTGTATACAATCAAGTGGACTGTTGTTTGTTAGAGCTAGAACAGTAGGCTAGGACTCAATGTGTATGTGTAGAGTTATCTGTATACATTCATGTAGACTGTTGTTTGTTAGAGCTAGAACAGTAGGCTAGGAGTCAATGTGTATGTGTGGAGTTATCTGTATACAATCATGTGGATTGTTGTTTGCTAGAGCTAGAACAGTAGGATAGGAGTCCATGTGTATGTGTAGAGTTATCTGTATACAATCATGTGGACTGTTGTTTGCTAGAGTTAGAACAGTAGGCTATGAGTCAATGTGTATGTGTGGAGTTATCTGTATACAATCATGTAGACTGTTGTTTGTTAGAGCTAGAACAGTAGGCTAGGAGTCAATGTGTATGTAGAGTTATCTGTATGCCATCAAGTGGACTGTTGTTTGTCAGAGCTAGAACAGTAGGCTAGGACTCAATGTGTATGTGTAGAGTTATCTGTATACAATCATACAGTAGGCTAGGAGTCAATGTGTATGTGTAGAGTTATCTGTATACAATCATGTGGACTGTTGTTTGTTAGAGCTGGAACAGTAGGCTAGGACTCAATGTGTATGTGTAGAGTTATCTGTATACAATCATACAGTAGGCTAGGAGTCAATGTGTATGTGTAGAGTTATCTGTATACAATCATGTGGACTGTTGTTTGTTAGAGCTGGAACAGTAGACTAGTAGTCAATGTATATGTGTAGAGTTATCTGTATAAAATCATGTGGACTGTTGTTTGTTAGAGCTAGAACAGTAGGCTAGGAGTCGATGTGTATGTGTAGAGTTATCTGTATACAATCATGTGAATTGTTGTTTGTTAGAGCTAGAACAGTAGGCTAGGAGTCAATGTGTATGTGTAGAGTTAACTGTATACAATCATGTGGACTGTTGTTTGTTAGAGTTAGAACAGTAGATTAGGAGTCAATGTGTCTGTGTAGAGTTATCTGTATACAATCATGCGGACTGTTGTTTGCTAGATCTAGAACAGTATGCTAGGAGTCAATGTGTATGTGTGGAGTTATCTGTATACAATCATGTAGACTGTTGTTTGTTAGAGCTAGAACAGTAGGCTAGGACTCAATGTGTATGTGTAGAGTTATCTGTATACAATCATGTGGACTGTTGTTTGCTAGAGCTAGAACAGTAGGCTAGGAGTCAATGTGTATGTGTAGAGTTATCTGTATACAATCATGTGGACTGTTGTTTTCTATTGCTAGAACAGTAGGCGAGGAGACAATGTGTATGTGTAGAGTTATCTGTATACAATCATGTGGACTGTTGTTTCCTAGAGTTAGAACAGTAGGTTAGGAGTCAATGTGTATGTGTAGAGTTATCTGTATAAAATCATGTGGACTGATGTTTGTTAGAGCTAGAACAGTAGTCTAGGAGTCGATGTGTATGTGTAGAGTTATCTGTATACAATCATGTGGATTGTTGTTTGCTAGAGCTAGAACAGTAGGCTAGGAGTCAATGTGTATGTGTAGAGTTAACTGTATGCAATCATGTGGACTGTTGTTTGTTAGAGTTAGAACAGTAGATTATGAGTCAATGTGTATGTGTAGAGTTATCTGTATACAATCATGCGGACTGTTGTTTGCTAGAGCTAGAACAGTATGCTAGGAGTCAATGTGTACGTGTGGAGTTATCTGTATACAATCATGTAGACTGTTGTTTGTTAGAGCTAGAACAGTAGGCTAGGACTCAATGTGTATGTGTAGAGTTATCTGTATACAATCATGTGGACTGTTGTTTGCTAGAGCTAGAACAGTAGGCCAGGAGACAATGTGCATGTGTAGAGTTATCTGCATACAATCATGTAGACTATTGTTTGTTATAGCTAGAACAGTAGGCCAGGAGACAATGTGTATGTGTAGAGTTAACTGTATACAATCATGTGGACTGTTGTTTGTTAGAGCTAGAACAGTAGGCTAGTAGTCAATGTATATGTGTAGAGTTATCTGTATAAAATCATGTAGACTGTTGTTGTTAGAGCTAGAACAGTAGGCTAGGACTCAATGTGTATGTGTAGAGTTATCTGTATACATTCATGTAGACTGTTGTTTGTTAGAGCTAGAACAGTAGGCTAGGAGTCAATGTGTATGTGTGGAGTTATCTGTATACAATCATGTGGACTGTTGTTTGCTAGAGCTAGAACAGTAGGATAGGAGTCAATGTGTATGTGTAGAGTTATCTGTATACAATCATGTGGACTGTTGTTTGCTAGAGTTAGAACAGTAGGCTATGAGTCAATGTGTATGTGTGGAGTTATCTGTATACAATCATGTAGACTGTTGTTTGTTAGAGCTAGAACAGTAGGCTAGGAGTCAATGTGTATGTAGAGTTATCTGTATGCAATCAAGTGGACTGTTGTTTGTCAGAGCTAGAACAGTAGGCTAGGACTCAATGTGTATGTGTAGAGTTATCTGTATGCAATCATACAGTAGGCTAGGAGTCAATGTGTATGTGTAGAGTTATCTGTATACAATCATCTGGACTGTTGTTTGTTAGAGCTGGAACAGTAGACTAGTAGTCAATGTATATGTGTAGAGTTATCTGTATAAAATCATGTGGACTGTTGTTTGTTAGAGCTAGAACAGTAGGCTAGGAGTCGATGTGTATGTGTAGAGTTATCTGTATACAATCATGTGAATTGTTGTTTGTTAGAGCTAGAACAGTAGGCTAGGAGTCAATGTGTATGTGTAGAGTTAACTGTATACAATCATGTGGACTGTTGTTTGTTAGAGTTAGAACAGTAGATTAGGAGTCAATGTGTCTGTGTAGAGTTATCTGTATACAATCATGCGGACTGTTGTTTGCTAGAGCTAGAACAGTATGCTAGGAGTCAATGTGTATGTGTGGAGTTATCTGTATACAATCATGTAGACTGTTGTTTGTTAGAGCTAGAACAGTAGGCTAGGACTCAATGTGTATGTGTAGAGTTATCTGTATACAATCATGTGGACTGTTGTTTGCTAGAGCTAGAACAGTAGGCTAGGAGTCAATGTGTATGTGTAGAGTTATCTGTATACAATCATGTGGACTGTTGTTTGCTATTGCTAGAACAGTAGGCGAGGAGACAATGTGTATGTGTAGAGTTATCTGTATACAATCATGTGGACTGTTGTTTGCTATTGCTAGAACAGTACGCCAGGAGACAATGTGTATGTGTAGAGTTATCTTTATACAATCATGTAGACTATTGTTTGTTAGAGCTAGAACAGTAGGCCAGGAGTCAATGTGTATGTGTAGAGTTAACTGTATACAATCATGTGGACTGTTGTTTGTTAGAGCTAGAACAGTAGGCTAGTAGTCAATGTATATGTGTAGAGTTATCTGTATAAAATCATGTAGACTGTTGTTGTTAGAGCTAGAACAGTAGGCTAGGAGTCGATGTGTATGTGTAGAGTTATCTGTATACAATCATGTAGACTGTTGTTTGTAAGAGCTAGAACAGTAGGTTAGGAGTCAATGTGTATGTGTGGAGCTATCTGTATACAATCATGTAGACTGTTGTTTGTTAGAGCTAGAACAGTAGACTAGGACTCAATGTGTATGTGTAGATTTAACTGCATACAATCATGTGGACTGTTGTTTGTTAGGGCTAGAACAGTAGGCTAGGATTCAATGTGTATGTGTAGAGTTATCTGTATACATTCATGTAGACTGTTGTTTGTTAGAGCTAGAACAGTAGGCTAGGAGTCAATGTGTATGTGTGGAGTTATCTGTATACAATCATGTGGACTCTTGTTTGTTAGAGCTAGAACAGTAGGATAGGAGTCAATGTGTATGTGTAGAGTTATCTGTATACAATCATGTGGACTGTTGTTTGTTAGAGTTAGAACAGTAGGCTAGGATTCAATGTGTATGTGTAGAGTTAGCTGTATACAATCATACAGTAGACTATGAGTCAATGTGTATGTGTAGAGTTATCTGTATACAATCATGTGGACTGTTGTTTGTTAGAGCTAGAACAGTAGGCTAGTTGTCAATGTATATGTGTAGAGTTATCTGCATAAAATCATGTGGACTGTTGTTTGCTAGCGCTAGAACAGTAGACTAGGAGTCGATGTGTATGTATAGAGTTATCTGTATACAATCATGTGGACTGTTGTTTGTTAGAGCTAGAACAGTAGGCTAGGACTCAATGTGTATGTGTAGAGTTATCTGTATACAATCATGTGGACTGTTGTTTGCTAGAGCTAGAACAGTAGGCTAGGAGTCAATGTGTATGTGTAGAGTTATCTTTATACAATCATGTAGACTATTGTTTGTTAGAGCTAGAACAGTAGGCCAGGAGTCAATGTGTATGTGTAGAGTTATCTGTATACAATCATGTAGACTATTGTTTGCTAGAGCTAGAACAGTAGACTAGGACTCAATGTGCATGTGTAGATTTAACTGCATACAATCATGTGGACTGTTGTTTGTTAGGGCTAGAACAGTAGGCTAGGATTCAATGTGTATGTGTAGAGTTATCTGTATACATTCATGTAGACTGTTGTTTGTTAGAGCTAGAACAGTAGGCTAGGAGTCAATATGTATGTGTGGAGTTATCTGTATACAATCATGTGGACTCTTGTTTGTTAGAGCTAGAACAGTAGGATAGGAGTCAATGTGTATGTGTAGAGTTATCTGTATACAATCATGTGGACTGTTGTTTGTTAGAGTTAGAACAGTAGGCTAGGATTCAATGTGTATGTGTAGAGTTAGCTGTATACAATCATGTGGACTGTTGTTTGTTAGAGTTAGAACCGTAGGCTAGGAGTCAATGTGTATGTGTAGAGTTATCTGTATACAATCATGTGGACTGTTGTTTGATATTGGTAGAACAGTAGGCGAGGAGACAATGTGTATGTGTAGAGTTATCTGTATACAATCATGTGGACTGTTGTTTCCTAGAGTTAGAACAGTAGGTTAGGAGTCAATGTGTATGTGTAGAGTTATCTGCATACAATCCTGTGGACTGTTGTTTGTTAGAGCTAGAACAGTAGGCTAGGAGTCAATGTGTATGTGTAGAGTTATCTGTATACAATCATGTGGACTGTTGTTTGCTATTGCTAGAACAGTACGCCAGGAGACAATGTGTATGTGTAGAGTTATCTTTATACAATCATGTAGACTATTGTTTGTTAGAGCTAGAACAGTAGGCCAGGAGTCAATGTGTATGTGTAGAGTTAACTGTATACAATCATGTGGACTGTTGTTTGTTAGAGCTAGAACAGTAGGCTAGTAGTCAATGTATATGTGTAGAGTTATCTGTATAAAATCATGTAGACTGTTGTTGTTAGAGCTAGAACAGTAGGCTAGGAGTCGATGTGTATGTGTAGAGTTATCTGTATACAATCATGTAGACTGTTGTTTGTAAGAGCTAGAACAGTAGGTTAGGAGTCAATGTGTATGTGTGGAGCTATCTGTATACAATCATGTAGACTGTTGTTTGTTAGAGCTAGAACAGTAGACTAGGACTCAATGTGTATGTGTAGATTTAACTGCATACAATCATGTGGACTGTTGTTTGTTAGGGCTAGAACAGTAGGCTAGGATTCAATGTGTATGTGTAGAGTTATCTGTATACATTCATGTAGACTGTTGTTTGTTAGAGCTAGAACAGTAGGCTAGGAGTCAATGTGTATGTGTGGAGTTATCTGTATACAATCATGTGGACTCTTGTTTGTTAGAGCTAGAACAGTAGGATAGGAGTCAATGTGTATGTGTAGAGTTATCTGTATACAATCATGTGGACTGTTGTTTGTTAGAGTTAGAACAGTAGGCTAGGAGTCAATGTATATGTGTGGAGTTATCTGTATACAATCATGTAGGCTGTTGTTTGTTAGAGCTAGAACAGTAGGCTAGGATTCAATGTGTATGTGTAGAGTTAGCTGTATACAATCATACAGTAGAATATGAGTCAATGTGTATGTGTAGAGTTATCTGTATACAATCATGTGGACTGTTGTTTGTTAGAGCTAGAACAGTAGGCTAGTTGTCAATGTATATGTGTAGAGTTATCTGTATAAAATCATGTGGACTGTTGTTTGCTAGCGCTAGAACAGTAGGCTAGGAGTCGATGTGTATGTATAGAGTTATCTGTATACAATCATGTGGACTGTTGTTTGTTAGAGCTAGAACAGTAGGATAGGACTCAATGTGTATGTGTAGAGTTATCTGTATACAATCATGTGGACTGTTGTTTGCTAGAGCTAGAACAGTAGGCTAGGAGTCAATGTGTATGTGTAGAGTTATCTGTATACAATCATGTGGACTGTTGTTTGCTATTGCTAGAACAGTAGGCGAGGAGACAATGTGTATGTGTAGAGTTATCTGTATACAATCATGTAGACTATTGTTTGTTAGAGCTAGAACAGTAGGCCAGGAGACAATGTGTATGTGTAGAGTTATCTGTATACAATCATGTGGACTGTTGTTTCCTAGAGTTAGAACAGTAGGTTAGGAGTCAATGTGTATGTGTAGAGTTATCTGCATACAATCCTGTGGACTGTTGTTTGTTAGAGCTAGAACAGTAGGCTAGGAGTCAATGTGTATGTGTAGAGTTATCTGTATACAATCATGTGGACTGTTGTTTGCTATTGCTAGAACAGTACGCCAGGAGACAATGTGTATGTGTAGAGTTATCTTTATACAATCATGTAGACTATTGTTTGTTAGAGCTAGAACAGTAGGCCAGGAGTCAATGTGTATGTGTAGAGTTATCTGTATACAATCATGTAGACTATTGTTTGCTAGAGCTAGAACAGTAGGCTAGGAGTCAATGTGTATGTGTAGAGTTATCTGTATACAATCATGTAGACTGTTGTTTGTAAGAGCTAGAACAGTAGGTTAGGAGTCAATGTGTATGTGTGGAGCTATCTGTATACAATCATGTAGACTGTTGTTTGTTAGAGCCAGAACAGTAGACTAGGACTCAATGTGCATGTGTAGATTTAACTGCATACAATCATGTGGACTGTTGTTTGTTAGGGCTAGAACAGTAGGCTAGGATTCAATGTGTATGTGTAGAGTTATCTGTATACATTCATGTAGACTGTTGTTTGTTAGAGCTAGAACAGTAGGCTAGGAGTCAATGTGTATGTGTGGAGTTATCTGTATACAATCATGTGGACTCTTGTTTGTTAGAGCTAGAACAGTAGGATAGGAGTCAATGTGTATGTGTAGAGTTATCTGTATACAATCATGTGGACTGTTGTTTGTTAGAGTTAGAACAGTAGGCTAGGAGTCAATGTGTATGTGTGGAGTTATCTGTATACAATCATGTAGGCTGTTGTTTGTTAGAGCTAGAACAGTAGGCTGTGATTCAATGTGTATGTGTAGAGTTAGCTGTATACAATCATACAGTAGACTATGAGTCAATGTGTATGTGTAGAGTTATCTGTATACAATCATGTGGACTGTTGTTTGTTAGAGCTAGAACAGTAGGCTAGTTGTCAATGTATATGTGTAGAGTTATCTGTATAAAATCATGTGGACTGTTGTTTGCTAGCGCTAGAACAGTAGGCTAGGAGTCGATGTGTATGTATAGAGTTATCTGTATACAATCATGTGGACTGTTGTTTGTTAGAGCTAGAACAGTAGGCTAGGAGTCAATGTGTATGTGTAGAGTTAACTGTATACAATCATGTCGACTGTTGTTTGTAAGAGTTAGAACAGTAGATTAGGAGTCAATGTGTATATGTAGAGTTATCTGTATACAATCATGTGGACTGTTGTTTGCTAGAGCTAGGACAGTATGCTAGGAGTCAATGTGTATGTGTGTAGTTATCTGTATACAATCATGTAGACTGTTGTTTGTTAGAGCTAGAACAGTAGGCTAGGAGTCAATGTGTATGGGCAGAGTTATCTGTATACCATCAAGTGGACTGTTGTTTGTTAGAGCTAGAACAGTAGGCTAGTAGTCAATGTATATGTGTAGAGTTATCTGCATAAAATCATGTGGACTGTTGTTTGTTAGAGCTAGAACAGTAGGCTAGGAGTCGATGTGTATGTGTAGAGTTATCTGTATACAATCATGTGGACTGTTGTTTGTTAGAGGTAGAACAGTAGGTTAGGAGTCAACGTGTATGTGTAGAGTTAACTGTATACAATCATGTGGACTGTTGTTTGTTAGAGTTAGAACAGTAGATTAGGAGTCAATGTGTATGTGTAGAGTTTTCTGTATACAATCATGTGCACTGTGTTTGCTAGAGCTAGAACAGTAGGCTAGGAGTCAATGTGTATGTGAAGAGTTATCTGTATACAATCATGTAGACTGTTGTTTGTTAGAGCTAGAACAGTAGGCTAGGACTCAATGTGTATGTGTAGAGTTATCTGTATACAATCATGTAGACTGTTGTTGTTAGAGCTAGAACAGTAGGCTAGGAGTCAATGTGTATGTGCAGAGTTATCTGTATGCAATCAAGTGGACTGTTGTTTGTTAGAGCTAGAACAGTAGGCTAGGACTCAATGTGTATGTGTAGAGTTATCTGTATACATTCATGTAGACTGTTGTTTGTTAGAGCTAGAACAGTAGGCTAGGAGTCAATGTGTATGTGTGGAGTTATCTGTATACAATCATGTGGACTGTTGTTTGCTAGAGCTAGAACAGTAGGATAGGAGTCAATGTGTATGTGTAGAGTTATCTGAATACAATCATGTGGACTGTTGTTTGCTAGAGTTAGAACAGTAGGCTATGAGTCAATGTGTATGTGTGGAGTTATCTGTATACAATCATGTAGACTGTTGTTTGTTAGAGCTAGAACAGTAGGCTAGGAGTCAATGTGTATGTAGAGTTATCTGTATGCCATCAAGTGGACTGTTGTTTGTCAGAGCTAGAACAGTAGGCTACGACTCAATGTTTATGTGTAGAGTTATCTGTATACAATCATACAGTAGGCTAGGAGTCAATGTGTATGTGTAGAGTTATCTGTATACAATCATGTGGACTGTTGTTTGTTAGAGCTGGAACAGTAGACTAGTAGTCAATGTATATGTGTAGAGTTATCTGTATAAAATCATATGGACTGTTGTTTGTTAGAGCTAGAACAGTAGGCTAGGAGTCGATGTGTATGTGTAGAGTTATCTGTATACAATCATGTGGATTGTTGTTTGCTAGAGCTAGAACAGTAGGCTAGGAGTCAATGTGTATGTGTAGAGTTAACTGTATGCAATCAGGTGGACTGTTGTTTGTTAGAGTTAGAACAGTAGATTAGGAGTCAATGTGTATGTGTAGAGTTATCTGTATACAATCATGCGGACTGTTGTTTGCTAGAGCTAGAACAGTATGCTAGGAGTCAATGTGTACGTGTGGAGTTATCTGTATACAATCATGTAGACTGTTTTTTGTTAGAGCTAGAACAGTAGGCTAGGACTCAATGTGTACGTGTAGAGTTATCTGTATACAATCATGTGGACTGTTGTTTGCTAGAGCTAGAACAGTAGGCCAGGAGACAATGTGTATGTGTAGAGTTATCTGTATACAATCATGTAGACTATTGTTTGTTAGAGCTAGAACAGTAGGCCAGGAGACAATGTGTATGTGTAGAGTTAACTGTATACAATCATGTGGACTGTTGTTTGTTAGAGCTAGAACAGTAGGCTAGTAGTCAATGTATATGTGTAGAGTTATCTGTATAAAATCATGTAGACTGTTGTTGCTAGAGCTAGAACAGTAGGCTAGGAGTCGATGTGTATGTGTAGAGTTATCTGTATACAATCATGTAGACTATTGTTTGCTAGAACTAGAACAGTAGGCTAGGAGTCAATGTGTATGTGTAGAGTTATCTGTATACAATCATGTAGACTGTTGTTTGTAAGAGCTAGAACAGTAGGTTAGGAGTCAATGTGTATGTGTGGAGTTATCTGTATACAATCATGTAGACTGTTGTTTGTTAGAGCTAGAACAGTAGGTTAGGACTCAATTTGTATGTGTAGATTTAACTGCATACAATCATGTGGACTGTTGTTTGTTAGGGCTAGAACAGTAGGCTAGGACTCAATGTGTATGTGTAGAGTTATCTGTATACATTCATGTAGACTGTTGTTTGTTAGAGCTAGAACAGTAGGCTAGGAGTCAATGTGTATGTGTGGAGTTATCTGTATACAATCATGTGGACTGTTGTTTGCTAGAGCTAGAACCGTAGGATAGGAGTCAATGTGTATGTGTAGAGTTATCTGTATACAATCATGTGGACTGTTGTTTCCTAGAGTTAGAACAGTAGGTTAGGAGTCAATGTGTATGTGTAGAGTTATCTGTATACAATCATCTGGACTGTTGTTTGTTAGAGCTAGAACAGGAGGCTAGGAGTCAATGTGTATGTGTAGAGTTATCTGTATACAATCATGTGGACTGTTGTTTGCTATTGCTAGAACAGTAGGCCAGGAGACAATGTGTATGTGTAGAGTTATCTGTATACAATCATGTAGACTATTGTTTGTTAGAGCTAGAACAGTAGGCCAGGAGACAATGTGTATGTGTAGAGTTATCTGTATACAATGATGTAGACTATTGTTTGCTAGAGCTAGAACAGTAGGCTAGGAATCAATGTGTATGTGTAGAGTTATCTGTATACAATCATCTGGACTGTTGTTTGTTAGAGCTAGAACAGGAGGCTAGGAGTCAATGTGTATGTGTAGAGTTATCTGTATACAATCATGTGGACTGTTGTTTGCTATTGCTAGAACAGTAGGCCAGGAGACAATGTGTATGTGTAGAGTTATATGTATACAATCATGTAGACTATTGTTTGTTAGAGCTAGAACAGTAGGCCAGGAGACAATGTGTATGTGTAGAGTTATCTGTATACAATGATGTAGACTATTGTTTGCTAGAGCTAGAACAGTAGGCTAGGAATCAATGTGTATGTGTAGAGTTATCTGTATACAATCATGTGAACTGTTGTTTGTTAGAGTTAGAACAGTAGGCTATGAGTCAATGTGTATGTGTGAAGTTATCTGTATACAATCATGTATACTGTTGTTTGTTAGAGCTAGAACAGTAGGCTAGGACTCAATGTGTATGCATAGTTATCTGTATACCATCAAGTGCACTGTTGTTTGTCAGAGCTAGAACAGTAGGCTAGGATTCAATGTGTATGTGTAGAGTTATCTGTATACAATCATACAGTAGACTAGGAGTCAATGTGTATTTGTAGAGTTATCTGTATACAATCATGTAGACTGTTGTTTGTTAGAGCTAGAACAGTAGGCTAGTAGTCAATGTATATGTGTAGAGTTATCTGTATAAAATCATGTGGACTGTTGTTTGTTAGAGCTAGAACAGTAGGCTAGGAGTTGATGTGTATGTGTAGAGTTAACTGTATACAATCATGTGGACTGTTGTTTGCCAGAGTTAGAACGGTAGATTAGGAGTCAATGTGTATGTGTAGAGTTATCTGTATACAATCAAGTGGACTGTGTTTGCTAGAGCTAGAACAGTAGGCTAGGAGTCAATGTGTATGTGTAGTGTTATCTGTATACAATCATGTAGACTGTTGTTTGCTAGAGCTAGAACAGTATGCTACGAGTCAATGTGTATGTGTGGAGTTTTCTGTATACAATCGTGTAGACTGTTGTTTGTTAGAGCTAGAACAGTAGGCTAGGAGTCAATATGTATGTAGAGTTATATGTATACCATCAAGTGGACTGTTGTTTGTTAGAGCTAGAACAGTAGGCTAGGACTCAATGTGTATGTGTGGAGTTATCTGTATACAATCATGTGGACTGTTGTTTGCTAGAGCTAGAACAGTAGGCTAGGAGTCCATGTGTATGTGTAGAGTTATCTGTATACAATCAGGTGGACTGTTGTTTGTTAGAGTTAGAACAGCAGGCTATGAGTCAATGTGTATGTGTAGAGTTATCTGTATACAATCATGTGGACTGTTGTTTGTTAGAGTTAGAACAGTAGGCCAGGAGTCAATGTGTATGTGTGGTGTTATCTGTATACAATCATGTAGACTGTTGTTTGTTAGAGCTAGAGCAGTAGGCTAGGATTCAATGTGTATGTGTAGAGTTATCTGTATACAATCATACAGTAGACTATGAGTCAATGTGTATGTGTAGAGTTATCTGTATACAATCATGTGGACTGTTGTTTGTTAGAGCTAGAACAGTAGGCTAGTTGTCAATGTATATGTGTAGAGTTATCTGTATAAAATCATGTGGACTGTTGTTTGTTAGAGCTAGAACAGTAGGCTAGGAGTCGATGTGTATGTATAGAGTTATCTGTATACAATCATGTGGACTGTTGTTTGTTAGAGCTAGAACAGTAGGCTAGGAGTCAATGTGTATGTGTAGAGTTAACTGTATACAATCATGTGGACTGTTGTTTGTTAGAGTTAGAACAGTAGATTAGGAGTCAATGTGTATGTGTAGAGTTATCTGTATACAATCTTGTGGACTGTGTTTGTTAGAGCTAGAACAGTAGGCTAGGAGTCAATGTGTATGTGTAGAGTTAACTGTATACAATCATGTCGACTGTTGTTTGTAAGAGTTAGAACAGTAGGCTAGGAGTTGATGTGTATGTGTAGAGTTAACTGTATACAATCATGTGGACTGTTGTTTGCTAGAGTTAGAACAGTAGATTAGGAGTCAATGTGTATGTGTAGAGTTATCTGTATTCAATCATGTGGACTGTGTTTGCTAGAGCTAGAACAGTAGGCTAGGAGTCAATGTGTATGTGTAGTGTTATCTGTATACAATCATGTAGACTGTTGTTTGCTAGAGCTAGAACAGTATGCTAGGAGTCAATGTGTATGTGTGGAGTTATCTGTATACAATCGTGTAGACTGTTGTTTGTTAGAGCTAGAACAGTAGGCTAGGAGTCAATGTGTATGTAGAGTTATATGTATACAATCAAGTGGACTGTTGTTTGTTAGAGCTAGAACAGTAGGCTAGGACTCAATGTGTATGTGTGGAGTTATCTGTATACAATCATGTGGACTGTTGTTTGCTAGAGCTAGAACAGTAGGCTAGGAGTCCATGTGTATGTGTAGAGTTATCTGTATACAATCATGTGGACTGTTGTTTGTTAGAGTTAGAACAGCAGGCTATGAGTCAATGTGTATGTGTAGAGTTATCTGTATACAATCATGTGGACTGTTGTCTGTTAGAGTTAGAACAGTAGGCTAGGAGTCAATGTGTATGTGTGGAGTTATCTGTATACAATCATGTAGACTGTTGTTTGTTAGAGCTAGAGCAGTAGGCTAGGATTCAATGTGTATGTGTAGAGTTATCTGTATACAATCATACAGTAGACTATGAGTCAATGTGTA
Organism: Bathymodiolus septemdierum; assembly: GCA_963383655.1. Lineage (NCBI taxonomy): Eukaryota > Metazoa > Mollusca > Bivalvia > Mytilida > Modiolidae > Bathymodiolus > Bathymodiolus septemdierum. The sequence goes on along the minus strand of OY726529.1, from coordinate 6,059,151 downwards.
TGTGTAGAGTTATCAGTATACAATCATGTGGACTGTTGTTTGTTAGAGCTAGAACAGTAGGCTAGTTGTCAATATATATGTGTAGAGTTATCTGTATAAAATCATGTGGACTGTTGTTTGTTAGAGCTAGAACAGTAGGCTAGGAGTCGATGTGTATGTATAGAGTTATCTGTATACAATCATGTGGACTGTTGTTTGTTAGAGCTAGAACAGTAAGCTAGGAGTCAATGTGTATGTAGAGTTATATGTAAACCATCAAGTGGACTGTTTTTTGTTAGGGTTAGAACAGTAGGCTAGGACTCAATGTGTATGTGTAGAGTTATCTGTATACATTCATGTAGACTGTTGTTTGTTAGAGCTGGAACAGTAGGCTAGGAGTCAATGTGTATGTGTGGAGTTATCTGTATACAATCATGTGGACTGTTGTTTGCTAGAGCTAGAACAGTAGGATAGGAGTCAATGTGTATGTGTGGAGTTATCTGTATACAATCATGTGGACTGTTGTTTGCTAGAGTTAGAACAGAAGGCTATGAGTAAATGTGTATGTGTGGAGTTATCTGTATACAATCATGTAGACTGTTGTGTGTTAGAGCTAGAGCAGTAGGCTAGGAGTGAATGTGTATGTAGAGTTATCTGTATGCCATTAAGTGGACTGTTGTTTGTCAGAGCTAGAACAGTAGGCTAGGACTCAATATGTATGTGTAGAGTTATCTGTATACAATCATACAGTAGGTTAGGAGTCAATGTGTATGTGTAGAGTTATCTGTATACAATCATGTGGACTGTTGTTTGTTAGAGCTAGAACAGTAGGCTAGTAGTCAATGTATATGTGTAGAGTTATCTGTATAAAATCATGCGGACTGTTGTTTGTTAGAGCTAGAACAGTAGGCTTGGAGTCGATGTGTATGTGTAGAGTTATCTGTATACAATCATGTGAACTGTTGTTTGTTAGAGCTAGAACAGTAGGCTAGGAGTCAATGTGTATGTGTAGAGTTAACTGCATACAATCATGTGGACTGTTGTTTGTTAGAGTTAGAACAGTAGATTAGGAGTCAATGTGTATGTGTAGAGTTATCTGTATACAATCATGTGGACTGTTGTTTGCTAGAGCTAGAACAGTATGCTAGGAGTCAATGTGTATGTGTGGAGTTATCTGTATACAATCATGTAGACTGTTGTTTGTTAGAGCTAGAACAGTAGGCTAGGAGTCAATGTGTATGTAGAGTTATCTGTATACCATCAAGTGGACTGTTGTTTGTTAGAGCTAGAACAGTAGGCTAGGATTCAATGTGTATGTGTAGAGTTATCTGTATACAATCATATGGACTGTTGTTTGTTAGAGCTAGAACAGTAGGCTAGGAGTCAATGTGTATGTGTATAGTTATCTGTATACAATCATGTGGACTGTTGTTTGCTATTGCTAGAACAGTAGGCCAGGAGACAATGTGTATGTGTAGAGTTATCTGTATACATTCATGTAGACTGTTGTTTGCTAGAGCTAGAACAGTATGCTAGGAGTCAATGTGTATGTGTGGAGTTATCTGTATACAATCGTGTAGACTGTTGTTTGTTAGAGCTAGAACAGTAGGCTAGGAGTCAATGTGTATGTAGAGTTATATGTATACCATCAAGTGGACTGTTGTTTGTTAGAGCTAGAACAGTAGGCTAGGACTCAATGTGTATGTGTGGAGTTATCTGTATACAATCATGTGGACTGTTGTTTGCTAGAGCTAGAACAGTAGGCTAGGACTCCATTTGTATGTGTAGAGTTATCTGTATACAATCATGTAGACTGTTGTTTGTTAGAGCTAGAACAGTAGGCTAGGAGTCAATGTGTATGTAGAGTTATATGTAAACCATCAAGTGGACTGTTGTTTGTTAGGGCTAGAACAGTAGGCTAGGACTCAATGTGTATGTGTAGAGTTATCTGTATACATTCATGTAGACTGTTGTTTGTTAGAGCTAGAACAGTAGGCTAGGAGTCAATGTGTATGTGTGGAGTTATCTGTATACAATTATGTGGACTGTTGTTTGCTAGAGTTAGAACAGAAGGCTATGAGTAAATGTGTATGTGTGGAGTTATCTGTATACAATCATGTAGACTGTTGTTTGTTAGAGCTAGAGCAGTAGGCTAGGAGTCAATGTGTATGTAGAGTTATCTGTATGCCATTAAGTGGACTGTTGTTTGTAAGAGCTAGAACAGTAGGCTAGGACTCAATGTGTATGTGTAGAGTTATCTGTATACAATCATACAGTAGGTTAGGAGTCAATGTGTATGTGTAGAGTTATCTGTATACAATCATGTGGACTGTTGTTTGTTAGAGCTAGAACAGTAGGCTAGTAGTCAATGTATATGTGTAGAGTTATCTGTATAAAATCATGTGGACTGTTGTTTGTTAGAGCTAGAACAGTAGGCTTGGAGTCGATGTGTATGTGTAGAGTTATATGTATACAATCATGTGAACTGTTGTTTGTTAGAGCTAGAACAGTAGGCTAGGAGTCAATGTGTATGTGTAGAGTTAACTGTATACAATCATGTGGACTGTTGTTTGTTAGAGTTAGAACAGTAGATTAGGAGTCAATGTGTATGTGTAGAGTTATCTGTATACAATCATGTGAACTGTTGTTTGCTAGAGCTAGAACAGTATGCTAGGAGTCAATGTGTATGTGTGGAGTTATCTGTATACAATCATGTAGACTGTTGTTTGTTAGAGCTAGAACAGTAGGCTAGGAGTCAATGTGTATGTAGAGTTATCTGTATACCATCAAGTGGACTGTTGTTTGTTAGAGCTAGAACAGTAGGCTAGGACTCAATGTGTATGTGTAGAGTTATCTGTATACAATCATATGGACTGTTGTTTGTTAGAGCTAGAACAGTAGGCTAGGAGTCAATGTGTATGTGTATAGTTATCTGTATACAATCATGTGGACTGTTGTTTGCTATTGCTAGAACAGTAGGCCAGGAGACAATGTGTATGTGTAGAGTTATCTGTATACAATAATGTAGACTATTGTTTGTTAGAGCTAGAACAGTAGGCCAGGAGACAATGTGTATGTGTAGAGTTATCTGTATACAATCATGTGGACTGTTGTTTCCTAGAGTTAGAACAGTAGGTTAGGAGTCAATGTGTATGTGTAGAGTTATCTGTATGCAATCATGTGGACTTTTGTTTGTTAGAGTTAGAACAGTAGATTAGGAGTCAATGTGTATGTGTAGAGTTATCTGTATACAATCATGTGGACTGTTGTTTGCTAGGGCTAGAACAGTAGACTAGGAGTCAATGTGTATGTGTAGAGTTATCTGTATATAATCATGTAGACTGTTGTTTGTTAGAGCTAGAACAGTAGGCTAGGAGTCAATGTGTATGTGTAGGGTTATCTGTATACAATCATGTAGACTGTTGTTTGCTAGAGCTAGAACAGTATGCTAGGAGTCAATGTGTATGTGTGGAGTTATCTGTATACAATCGTGTAGACTGTTGTTTATTAGAGCTAGAACAGTAGGCTAGGAGTCAATGTGTATGTAGAGTTATATGTATACCATCAAGTGGACTGTTGTTTGTTAGAGCTAGAACAGTAGGCTAGGAGTCAATGTGTATGTATAGTTATATGTAAACCATCAAGTGGACTGTTGTTTGTTAGGGCTAGAACAGTAGGCTAGGACTCAATGTGTATGTGTAGAGTTATCTGTATACATTCATGTAGACTGTTGTTTGTTAGAGCTAGAACAGTAGGCTAGGAGTCAATGTGTATGTGTGGAGTTATCTGTATACAATCATGTGGACTGTTGTTTGCTAGAGCTAGAACAGTAGGATAGGAGTCAATGTGTATGTGTGGAGTTATCTGTATACAATCATGTGGACTGTTGTTTGCTAGAGTTAGAACAGAAGGCTATGAGTAAATGTGTATGTGTGGAGTTATCTGTATACAATCATGTAGACTGTTGTTTGTTAGAGCTAGAGCAGTAGGCTAGGAGTCAATGTGTATGTAGAGTTATCTGTATGCCATTAAGTGGACTGTTGTTTGTAAGAGCTAGAACAGTAGGCTAGGACTCAATATGTATGTGTAGAGTTATCTGTATACAATCATACAGTAGGTTAGGAGTCAATGTGTATGTGTAGAGTTATCTGTATACAATCATGTGGACTGTTGTTTGTTAGAGCTAGAACAGTAGGCTAGTAGTCAATGTATATGTGTAGAGTTATCTGTATAAAATCATGTGGACTGTTGTTTGTTAGAGCTAGAACAGTAGGCTTGGAGTCGATGTGTATGTGTAGAGTTATCTGTATACAATCATGTGAACTGTTGTTTGTTAGAGCTAGAACAGTAGGCTAGGAGTCAATGTGTATGTGTAGAGTTAACTGTATACAATCATGTGGACTGTTGTTTGTTAGAGTTAGAACAGTAGATTAGGAGTCAATGTGTATGTGTGGAGTTATCTGTATACAATCATGGGGACTGTTGTTTGCTAGAGCTAGAACAGTAGGCTAGGAGTCAATGTGTATGTGTAGAGTTATCTGTATACAATCATGTAGACTGTTGTTTGCTAGAGCTAGAACAGTATGCTAGGAGTCAATGTGTATGTGTGGAGTTATCTGTATACAATCGTGTAGACTGTTGTTTGTTAGAGCTAGAACAGTAGGCTAGGAGTCAATGTGTATGTAGAGTTATATGTATACCATCAAGTGGACTGTTGTTTGTTAGAGCTAGAACAGTAGGCTAGGACTCAATGTGTATGTGTGGAGTTATCTGTATACAATCATGTGGACTGTTGTTTGCTAGAGCTAGAAAAGTAGGCTAGGAGTCCATGTGTATGTGTAGAGTTATCTGTATACAATCATGTAGACTGTTGTTTGTTAGAGTTAGAACAGCAGGCTATGAGTCAATGTGTATGTGTGGAGTTATCTGTATACAATCATGTAGACTGTTGTTTGTTAGAGCTAGAACAGTAGGCTAGGAGTCAATGTGTATGTAGAGTTATATGTAAACCATCAAGTGGACTGTTGTTTGTTAGGGCTAGAACAGTAGGCTAGGACTCAATGTGTATGTGTAGAGTTATCTGTATACATTCATGTAGACTGTTGTTTGTTAGAGCTAGAACAGTAGGCTAGGAGTCAATGTGTATGTGTGGAGTTATCTGTATACAATCATGTGGATTGTTGTTTGCTAGAGCTAGAACAGTAGGATAGGAGTCAATGTGTATGTGTGGAGTTATCTGTATACAATCATGTGGACTGTTGTTTGCTAGAGTTAGAACAGAAGGCTATGAGTAAATGTGTATGTGTGGAGTTATCTGTATACAATCATGTAGACTGTTGTTTGTTAGAGATTAGAGCAGTAGGCTAGGAGTCAATGTGTATGTAGAGTTATCTGTATGCCATTAAGTGGACTGTTGTTTGTAAGAGCTAGAACAGTAAGCTAGGACTCAATGTGTATGTGTAGAGTTATCTGTATACAATCATACAGTAGGTTAGGAGTCAATGTGTATGTGTAGAGTTATCTGTATACAATCATGTGGACTGTTGTTTGTTAGAGCTAGAACAGTAGGCTAGTAGTCAATGTATATGTGTAGAGTTATCTGTATAAAATCATGTGGACTGTTGTTTGCTAGAGCTAGAACAGTAGGCTTGGAGTCGATGTGTATGTGTAGAGTTATCTGTATACAATCATGTGAACTGTTGTTTGTTAGAGCTAGAACAGTAGGCTAGGAGTCAATGTGTATGTGTAGAGTTAACTGTATACAATCATGTGGACTGTTGTTTGTTAGAGTAAGAACAGTAGATTAGGAGTCAATGTGTATGTGTAGAGTTATCTGTATACAATCATGTGAACTGTTGTTTGCTAGAGCTAGAACAGTATGCTAGGAGTCAATGTGTATGTGTGGAGTTATCTGTATACAATCATGTAGACTGTTGTTTGTTAGAGCTAGAACAGTAGGCTAGGAGTCAATGTGTATGTAGAGTTATCTGTATACCATCAAGTGGACTGTTGTTTGTTAGAGGTAGAACAGTAGGCTAGGACTCAATGTGTATGTGTAGAGTTATCTGTATAAAATCATGTGGACTGTTGTTTGTTAGAGCTAGAACAGTAGGCTAGGAGTCAATGTGTATGTGTATAGTTATCTGTATACAATCATGTGGACTGTTGTTTGCTATTGCTAGAACAGTAGGCCAGGAGACAATGTGTATGTGTAGAGTTATCTGTATACAATAATGTAGACTATTGTTTGTTAGAGCTAGAACAGTAGGCCAGGAGACAATGTGTATGTGTAGAGTTATCTGTATACAATCATGTGGACTGTTGTTTCCTAGAGTTAGAACAGTAGGTTAGGAGTCAATGTGTATGTGTAGAGTTATCTGTATGCAATCATGTGGACTTTTGTTTGTTAGAGTTAGAACAGTAGATTAGGAGTCAATGTGTATGTGTAGAGTTATCTATATACAATCATGTGGACTGTTGTTTGCTAGAGCTAGAACAGTAGACTAGGAGTCAATGTGTATGTGTAGAGTTATCTGTATATAATCATGTAGACTGTTGTTTGTTAGAGCTAGAACAGTAGGCTAGGAGTCAATGTGTATGTGTAGGGTTATCTGTATACAATCATGTAGACTGTTGTTTGCTGGAGCTAGAACAGTATGCTAGGAGTCAATGTGTATGTGTGGAGTTATCTCTATACAATCGTGTAGACTGTTGTTTGTTAGAGCTAGAACAGTAGGCTAGGAGTCAATGTGTATGTAGAGTTATATGTATACCATCAAGTGGACTGTTGTTTGTTAGAGCTAGAACAGTAGGCTAGGACTCAATGTGTATGTGTGGAGTTATCTGTATACCATCATGTGGACTGTTGTTTGCTAGAGCTAGAACAGTAGGCTAGGAGTCCATGTGTATGTGTAGAGTTATCTGTATACAATCCTGTAGACTGTTGTTTGTTAGAGTTAGAACAGCAGGCTATGAGTCAATGTGTATGTGTGGAGTTATCTGTATACAATCATGTAGACTGTTGTTTGTTAGAGCTAGAACAGTAGGCTAGGAGTCAATGTGTATGTGTGGAGTTATCTGTATACAATCGTGTAGACTGTTATTTGTTAGAGCTAGAACAGTAGGCTAGGAGTCAATGTGTATGTAGAGTTATATGTATACCATCAAGTGGACTGTTGTTTGTTAGAGCTAGAACAGTAGGCTAGGACTCAATGTGTATGTGTGGAGTTATCTGTATACCATCATGTGGACTGTTGTTTGCTAGAGCTAGAACAGTAGGCTAGGAGTCCATGTGTATGTGTAGAGTTATCTGTATACAATCATGTAGACTGTTGTTTGTTAGAGTTAGAACAGCAGGCTATGAGTCAATGTGTATGTGTGGAGTTATCTGTATACAATCATGTAGACTGTTGTTTGTTAGAGCTAGAACAGTAGGCTAGGAGTCAATGTGTATGTAGAGTTATATGTAAACCATCAAGTGGACTGTTGTTTGTTAGGGCTAGAACAGTAGGCTAGGACTCAATGTGTATGTGTAGAGTTATCTGTATACATTCATGTAGACTGTTGTTTGTTAGAGCTAGAACAGTAGGCTAGGACTCAATGTGTATGTGTGGAGTTATCTGTATACAATCATGTGGACTGTTGTTTGCTAGAGCTAGAACAGTAGGATAGGAGTCAATATGTATGTGTGGAGTTATCTGTATACAATCATGTGGACTGTTGTTTGCTAGAGTTAGAACAGAAGGCTATGAGTAAATGTGTATGTGTGGAGTTATCTGTATACAATCATGTAGACTGTTGTTTGTTAGAGCTAGAGCAGTAGGCTAGGAGTCAATGTGTATGTAGAGTTATCTGTATGCCATTAAGTGGACTGTTGTTTGTAAGAGCTAGAACAGTAGGCTAGGACTCAATGTGTATGTGTAGAGTTATCTGTATACAATCATACAGTAGGTTCGGAGTCAATGTGTATGTGTAGAGTTATCTGTATACAATCATGTGGACTGTTGTTTGTTAGAGCTAGAACAGTAGGCTAGTAGTCAATGTATATGTGTAGAGTTATCTGTATAAAATCATGTGGACTGTTGTTTGTTAGAGCTAGAACAGTAGGCTTGGAGTCGATGTGTATGTGTAGAGTTATCTGTATACAATCATGTGAACTGTTGTTTGTTAGAGCTAGAACAGTAGGCTAGGAGTCAATGTGTATGTGTAGAGTTAACTGTATACAATCATGTGGACTGTTGTTTGTTAGAGTTAGAACAGTAGATTAGGAGTCAATGTGTATGTGTAGAGTTATCTGTATACCATCATGTGAACTGTTGTTTGCTAGAGCTAGAACAGTATGCTAGGAGTCAATGTGTATGTGTGGAGTTATCTGTATACAATCATGTAGACTGTTGTTTGTTAGAGCTAGAACAGTAGGCTAGGAGTCAATGTGTATGTAGAGTTATCTGTATACCATCAAGTGGACTGTTGTTTGTTAGAGCTAGAACAGTAGGCTAGGACTCAATGTGTATGTGTAGAGTTATCTGTATACAATCATATGGACTGTTGTTTGTTAGAGCTAGAACAGTAGGCTAGGAGTCAATGTGTATGTGTATAGTTATCTGTATACAATCATGTGGACTGTTGTTTGCTATTGCTAGAACAGTAGGCCAGGAGACAATGTGTATGTGTAGAGTTATCTGTATACAATAATGTAGACTATTGTTTGTTAGAGCTAGAACAGTAGGCCAGGAGACAAAGTGTATGTGTAGAGTTATCTGTATACAATCATGTGGACTGTTGTTTCCTAGAGTTAGAACAGTAGGTTAGGAGTCAATGTGTATGTGTAGAGTTATCTGTATGCAATCATGTGGACTTTTGTTTGTTAGAGTTAGAACAGTAGATTAGGAGTCAATGTGTATGTGTAGAGTTATCTGTATACAATCATGTGGACTGTTGTTTGCTAGAGCTAGAACAGTAGACTAGGAGTCAATGTGTATGTGTAGAGTTATCTGTATATAATCATGTAGACTGTTGTTTGTTAGAGCTAGAACAGTAGGCTAGGAGTCAATGTGTATGTGTATGGTTATCTGTATACAATCATGTAGACTGTTGTTTGCTAGAGCTAGAACAGTATGCTAGGAGTCAATGTGTATGTGTGGAGTTATCTGTATACAATCGTGTAGACTGTTGTTTGTTAGAGCTAGAACAGTAGGCTAGGAGTCAATGTGTATGTAGAGTTATATGTATACCATCAAGTGGACTGTTGGTTGTTAGAGCTAGAACAGTAGGCTAGGAGTCAATGTGTATGTAGAGTTATATGTAAACCATCAAGTGGACTGTTGTTTGTTAGGGCTAGAACAGTAGGCTAGGACTCAATGTGTATGTGTAGAGTTATCTGTATACATTCATGTAGACTGTTGTTTGTTAGAGCTAGAACAGTAGGCTAGGAGTCAATGTGTATGTGTGGAGTTATCTGTATACAATCATGTGGACTGTTGTTTGCTAGAGCTAGAACAGTAGGATAGGAGTCAATGTGTATGTGTGGAGTTATCTGTATACAATCATGTGGACTGTTGTTTGCTAGAGTTAGAACAGAAGGCTATGAGTAAATGTGTATGTGTGGAGTTATCTGTATACAATCATGTAGACTGTTGTTTGTTAGAGCTAGAGCAGTAGGCTAGGAGTCAATGTGTATGTAGGGTTATCTGTATGCCATTAAGTGGACTGTTGTTTGTAAGAGCTAGAACAGTAGGCTAGGACTCAATGTGTATGTGTAGAGTTATCTGTATACAATCATACAGTAGGTTAGGAGTCAATGTGTATGTGTAGAGTTATCTGTATACAATCATGTGGACTGTTGTTCGTTAGAGCTAGAACAGTAGGCTAGTAGTCAATGTATATGTGTAGAGTTATCTGTATAAAATCATGTGGACTGTTGTTTGTTAGAGCTAGAACAGTAGGCTTGGAGTCGATGTGTATGTGTAGAGTTATCTGTATACAATCATGTGAACTGTTGTTTGTTAGAGCTAGAACAGTAGGCTAGGAGTCAATGTGTATGTGTAGAGTTAACTGTATACAATCATGTGGACTGTTGTTTGTTAGAGTTAGAACAGTAGATTAGGAGTCAATGTGTATGTGTGGAGTTATCTGTATACAATCATGGGGACTGTTGTTTGCTAGAGCTAGAACAGTAGGCTAGGAGTCAATGTGTATGTGTAGAGTTATCTGTATACAATCATGTAGACTGTTGTTTGCTAGAGCTAGAACAGTATGCTAGGAGTCAATGTGTATGTCTGGAGTTATCTGTATACAATCGTGTAGACTGTTGTTTGTTAGAGCTAGAACAGTAGGCTAGGAGTCAATGTGTATGTAGAGTTATATGTATACCATCAAGTGGACTGTTGTTTGTTAGAGCTAGAACAGTAGGCTAGGACTCAATGTGTATGTGTGGAGTTATCTGTATACAATCATGTGGACTGTTGTTTGCTAGAGCTAGAACAGTAGGCTAGGAGTCCATGTGTATGTGTAGAGTTATCTGTATACAATCATGTAGACTGTTGTTTGTTAGAGTTAGAACAGCAGGCTATGAGTCAATGTGTATGTGTGGAGTTATCTGTATACAATCATGTAGACTGTTGTTTGTTAGAGCTAGAACAGTAGGCTAGGAGTCAATGTGTATGTAGAGTTATATGTAAACCATCAAGTGGACTGTTGTTTGTTAGGGCTAGAACAGTAGGCTAGGACTCAATGTGTATGTGTAGAATTATCTGTATACATTCATGTAGACTGTTGTTTGTTAGAGCTAGAACAGTAGGCTAGGAGTCAATGTGTATGTGTGGAGTTATCTGTATACAATCATGTGGACTGTTGTTTGCTAGAGCTAGAACAGTAGGATAGGAGTCAATGTGTATGTGTGGAGTTATCTGTATACAATCATGTGGACTGTTGTTTGCTAGAGTTAGAACAGAAGGCTATGAGTAAATGTGTATGTGTGGAGTTATCTGTATACAATCATGTAGACTGTTGTTTGTTAGAGATTAGAGCAGTAGGCTAGGAGTCAATGTGTATGTAGAGTTATCTGTATACCATCAAGTGGACTGTTGTTTGTCAGAGCTAGAACAGTAGGCTAGGACTCAATGTGTATGTGTAGAGTTATCTGTATACAATCATACGGTAGACTAGGAGTCAATGTGTATGTGTAGAGTTATCTGTATACAATCATGTAGACTGTTGTTTGTTAGAGCTAGAACAGTAGGCTAGGACTCAATGTGTATGTGTAGATTTAACTGCATACAATCATGTGGACTGTTGTTTGTTAGGGCTAGAACAGTAGGCTAGGACTCAATGTGTATGTGTAGAGTTATCTGTATACATTCATGTAGACTGTTGTTTGTTAGAGCTAGAACAGTAGGCTAGGAGTCAATGTGTATGTGTGGAGTTATCTGTATACAATCATGTGGACTGTTGTTTGCTAGAGCTAGAACCGTAGGATAGGAGTCAATGTGTATGTGTAGAGTTATCTGTATACAATCATGTGGACTGTTGTTTGTTAGAGTTAGAACAGTAGGCTATGAGTCAATGTGTATGTGTGGAGTTATCTGTATACAATCATGTAGACTGTTGTTTGTTAGAGCTAGAACAGTAGGCTAGGACTCAATGTGTATGTAGAGTTATCTGTATACCATCAAGTGGACTGTTGTTTGTCAGAGCTAGAACAGTAGGCTAGGACTCAATGTGTATGTGTAGAGTTATCTGTATACAATCATACGGTAGACTAGGAGTCAATGTGTATGTGTAGAGTTATCTGTATACAATCATGTGGACTGTTGTTTGTTAGAGCTAGAACAGTAGGCTAGTAGTCAATGTATATGTGTAGAGTTATCTGTATAAAATCATGTGGACTGTTGTTTGTTAGAGCTAGAACAGTAGGCTAGGAGTCGATGTATATGTGTAGAGTTATCTGTATGCAATCATGTGGACTGTTGTTTGTTAGAGCTAGAACAGTAGGCTAGGAGTAAATGTGTATGTGTAGAGTTATCTGTATACAATCATGTGGACTGTGTTTGCTAGAGCTAGAACTGTAGGATAGGAGTCAATGTGTATGTGTAGAGTTATCTGTATACAATCATGTAGACTGTTGATTGCTAGAGCTAGAACAGTATGCTAGGAGTCAATGTGTATGTGCGGAGTTATCTGCATACAATCGTTTAGACTGTTGTTTGTTAGAGCTAGAACAGTAGGTTAGGAGTCAATGTGTATGTATAGTTATATGTATACCATCAAGTGGACTGTTGTTTGTTAGAGCTAGAACAGTAGGCTAGGACTCAATGTGTATGTGTGGAGTTATCTGTATACAATCATGTGGACTGTTGTTTGCTAGAGCTAGAACAGTAGGCTAGGAGTCAATGTGTATGTGTAGAGTTATCTGTATACAATCATGTGGACTGTTGTTTGTTAGAGTTAGAACAGCAGGCTATGAGTCAATGTGTATGTGTGGAGTTATCTGTATACAATCATGTAGACTGTTGTTTGTTAGAGCTAGAACAGTAGGCTAGGAGTCAATGTGTATGTAGAGTTATATGTATACCAACAAGTGGACTGTTGTTTGTTAGAGCTAGAACAGTAGGCTAGGAGTCAATGTGTATGTGTAGAGTTATTTGTATACAATCATGTAAACTTTTGTTTGTTATAGCTAGAACAGTAGGCTAGAAGTCAATGTGTATGTGTGGAGTTATCTGTATACAATCATGTAGACTTTTGCTTTTTAGAGCTAGAACAGTAGGCTAGGAGCCAATGTGTATGTATAGTTATCTGTATACCATCAAGTGGACTATTGTTTGTTAGAGCTAGAACAGTAGGCTAGGACTCAATGTGTATGTGTAGAGTTATCTGTATACAATCATGTGGACTGTTGTTTGTTAGAGCTAGAACAGAAGGCTAGGAGTCAATGTGTATGTGTGGAGTTATCTGTATACAATCATACAGTAGGCTAGGAGTCAATGTGTATGTGTAGAGTTATCTGTATACAATCATGTGGACTTTTGTTTGTTAGAGCTAGAACAGTGGGCTAGGATTCAATGTATATGTGTAGAGTTATCTGTATACAATGATGCAAACTGTTGTTTGTTAGAGCTAGAACAGTAGGCTAGGAGTCAATGTGTATGTGCAGAGTTATCTGTATACAATCATGTGGACTGTTGTTTGTTAGAGCTAGAACAGTAGGCTAGGAGTCAATGTGTATGTGTAGAGTTATCTGTATACAATCATGTGGACTGTTGTTTGCTATTGCTAGAACAGTAGGCCAAGAGACAATGTGTATGTGTAGAGTTATCTGTATACAATCATGTAGACTATTGTTTGTTAGAGCTAGAACAGTAGGCCAGGAGAAAATGTGTATGTGTAGAGTTATCTGTATACAATCATGTGGACTGTTGTTTCCTAGAGTTAGAACAGTAGGTTAGGAGTCAATGTGTATGTGTAGAGTTATCTGTATACAATCATGTGGACTTTTGTTTGTTAGAGTTAGAACAGTAGATTAGGAGTCAATGTGCATGTTTAGAGTTATCTGTATACAATCATGTGGACTGCTGTTTGCTAGAGCTAGAACAGTAGGCTAGGAGTCAATGTGTATGTGTAGAGTTATCTGTATACAATCATGTAGACTGTTGTTTGTTAGAGCTAGAACAGTAGGCTAGGAGTCAATGTGTATGTGTGGAGTTATCTGTGTACAATCATGTGGACTGTTGTTTGCTATTGCTAGAACAGTGGGCCAGGAGACAATGTGTATGTGTAGAGTTATATGTATACAATCATGTAGACTGTTGTTTGCTATTGCTAGAACAGTGGGCCAGGAGACAATGTGTATGTGTAGAGTTATATGTATACAATCATGTAGACTTTTGTTTGTTAGAGCAAGAACAGTAGGCTAGGAGTCAATGTTTATGTGTGGAGTTATCTGTATACAATCATGTAGACTGTTGTTTGTTAGAGCTAGAACAGTAGGCTAGGAGTCAATGTGTATGTAGAGTTATCTGTATACCATAAAGTGGACTGTTGTTTGTTAGAGCTAGAACAGTAGGCTAGGACTCAATGTGAATGTGTAGAGTTATCTATACACATTCATGTAGACTGTTGTTTGTTAGAGGTAGAACAGTAGGCTAGGAGTCAATGTGTATGTGCAGAGTTATCTGTACACAATCATGTGGACTGTTGTTAGTTAGAGCTAGAACAGTAAGCTAGGAGTCAATGTGTATGTGTGGAGTTATCTGTATACAATCATACAGTAGGCTAGGAGTCAATGTGTATGTGTAGAGTTATCTGTATACAATCATGTGGACTTTTGTTTGTTAGAGCTAGAACAGTGGGCTATGATTCAATGTATATGTGTAGAGTTATCTGTATACAATGATGCAAACTGTTGTTTGTTAGAGCTAGAACAGTAGGCTAGGAGTCAATGTGTATGTGCAGAGTTATCTGTATACAATCATGTGGACTGTTGTTTGTTAGAGCTAGAACAGTAGGCTAGGAGTCAATGTGTATGTATAGAGTTATCTGTATACAATCATGTGGACTGTTGTTTGCTATTGCTAGAACAGTAGGCCAAGAGACAATGTGTATGTGTAGAGTTATCTGTATACAATCATGTAGACCATTGTTTGTTAGAGCTAGAACAGTAGGCCAGGAGAAAATGTGTATGTGTAGAGTTATCTGTATACAATCATGTGGACTGTTGTTTCCTAGAGTTAGAACAGTAGGTTAGGAGTCAATGTGTATGTGTAGAGTTATCTGTATACAATCATGTGGACTTTTGTTTGTTAGAGTTAGAACAGTAGATTAGGAGTCAATGTGCATGTTTAGAGTTATCTGTATACAATCATGTGGACTGCTGTTTGCTAGAGCTAGAACAGTAGGCTAGGAGTCAATGTGTATGTGTAGAGTTATCTGTATACAATCATGTAGACTGTTGTTTGTTAGAGCTAGAACAGTAGGCTAGGAGTCAATGTGTATGTGTGGAGTTATCTGTATACAATCATGTGGACTGTTGTTTGCTATTGCTAGAACAGTGGGCCAGGAGACAATGTGTATGTGTAGAGTTATATGTATACAATCATGTAGACTGTTGTTTGCTATTGCTAGAACAGTGGGCCAGGAGACAATGTGTATGTGTAGAGTTATATGTATACAATCATGTAGACTTTTGTTTGTTAGAGCAAGAACAGTAGGCTAGGAGTCAATGTTTATGTGTGGAGTTATCTGTATACAATCATGTAGACTGTTGTTTGTTAGAGCTAGAACAGTAGGCTAGGAGTCAATGTGTATGTAGAGTTATCTGTATACCATAAAGTGGACTGTTGTTTGTTAGAGCTAGAACAGTAGGCTAGGACTCAATGTGAATGTGTAGAGTTATCTATACACATTCATGTAGACTGTTGTTTGTTAGAGGTAGAACAGTAGGCTAGGAGTCAATGTGTATGTGCAGAGTTATCTGTACACAATCATGTGGACTGTTGTTAGTTAGAGCTAGAACAGTAAGCTAGGAGTCAATGTGTATGTGTGGAGTTATCTGTATACAATCATACAGTAGGCTAGGAGTCAATGTGTATGTGTAGAGTTATCTGTATACAATCATGTGGACTTTTGTTTGTTAGAGCTAGAACAGTGGGCTATGATTCAATGTATATGTGTAGAGTTATCTGTATACAATGATGCAAACTGTTGTTTGTTAGAGCTAGAACAGTAGGCTAGGAGTCAATGTGTATGTGCAGAGTTATCTGTATACAATCATGTGGACTGTTGTTTGTTAGAGCTAGAACAGTAGGCTAGGAGTCAATGTGTATGTATAGAGTTATCTGTATACAATCATGTGGACTGTTGTTTGCTATTGCTAGAACAGTAGGCCAAGAGACAATGTGTATGTGTAGAGTTATCTGTATACAATCATGTAGACTATTGTTTGTTAGAGCTAGAACAGTAGGCCAGGAGAAAATGTGTATGTGTAGAGTTATCTGTATACAATCATGTGGACTGTTGTTTCCTAGAGTTAGAACAGTAGGTTAGGAGTCAATGTGTATGTGTAGAGTTATCTGTATACAATCATGTGGACTTTTGTTTGTTAGAGTTAGAACAGTAGATTAGGAGTCAATGTGCATGTTTAGAGTTATCTGTATACAATCATGTGGACTGCTGTTTGCTAGAGCTAGAACAGTAGGCTAGGAGTCAATGTGTATGTGTAGAGTTATCTGTATACAATCATGTAGACTGTTGTTTGTTAGAGCTAGAACAATAGGCTAGGAGTCAATGTGTATGTGTGGAGTTATCTGTATACAATCATGTGGACTGTTGTTTGCTATTGCTAGAACAGTGGGCCAGGAGACAATGTGTATGTGTAGAGTTATATGTATACAATCATGTAGACTGTTGTTTGCTATTGCTAGAACAGTGGGCCAGGAGACAATGTGTATGTGTAGAGTTATATGTATACAATCATGTAGACTTTTGTTTGTTAGAGCAAGAACAGTAGGCTAGGAGTCAATGTTTATGTGTGGAGTTATCTGTATACAATCATGTAGACTGTTGTTTGTTAGAGCTAGAACAGTAGGCTAGGAGTCAATGTGTATGTAGAGTTATCTGTATACCATAAAGTGGACTGTTGTTTGTTAGAGCTAGAACAGTAGGCTAGGACTCAATGTGAATGTGTAGAGTTATCTATACACATTCATGTAGACTGTTGTTTGTTAGAGGTAGAACAGTAGGCTAGGAGTCAATGTGTATGTGCAGAGTTATCTGTACACAATCATGTGGACTGTTGTTAGTTAGAGCTAGAACAGTAAGCTAGGAGTCAATGTGTATGTGTGGAGTTATCTGTATACAATCATACAGTAGGCTAGGAGTCAATGTGTATGTGTAGAGTTATCTGTATACAATCATGTGGACTTTTGTTTGTTAGAGCTAGAACAGTAGGCTAGGAGTCAATGTGTATGTGCAGAGTTATCTGTATACAATCATGTGGACTGTTGTTTGTTAGAGCTAGAACAGTAGGCTAGGAGTCAATGTGTATGTATAGAGTTATCTGTATACAATCATGTGGACTGTTGTTTGCTATTGCTAGAACAGTAGGCCAAGAGACAATGTGTATGTGTAGAGTTATCTGTATACAATCATGTAGACTATTGTTTGTTAGAGCTAGAGCAGTAGGCCAGGAGAAAATGTGTATGTGTAGAGTTATCTGTATACAATCATGTGGACTTTTGCTTGTTAGAGTTAGAACAGTAGATTAGGAATCAATGTGTATGTGTAGAGTTATCTGTATACAATCATGTGGACTGTTGTTTGCTAGAGCTAGAACAGTAGGCTAGGAGTCAATGTGTATGTGTAGAGTTATCTGTATGGAATCATGTAGATTGTTGTTTGTTAGAGCTAGAACAGTAGGCTAGGAGTCAATGTGTATGTGTGGAGTTATCTGTAGACAATTATGTAGACTGTTGTTTGTTAGAGTTAGAACAGTAGGCTAGGAGTCAATGTGTATATAGAGTTATCTGTATACCATCAAGTGGACTGTTGTTTGTTAGAGCTAGAACAGTAGGCTAGGACTCAATGTGTATGAGTAGAGTTATCTGTATACAATCATGTAGACTGTTGTTTGTTAGAGCTAGAGCAGTAGGCTAGGAGTCAATGTGTATGTAGAGTTATCTGTATACCATCAAGTGGACTGTTGTTTGTTAGAGCTAGAACAGTAGGATAGGACTCAATGTTTATGTGTAGAGTTATTTGTATACAATCATACAGTAGGCTAGGAGTCAATGTGTATGTGTAGAGTTATCTGTATACAATCATGTGGACTGTTGTTTGTTAGAGCTAGAACAGTAGGCTAGGAGTCAATGTGTATGTATAATTATCTGTATACCATAAAGTGGACTGTTGTTTGTTAGAGCTAGAACAGTAGGCTAAGACTCAATGTGTATGTGTAGAGTTATCTGTATACAATCATATGGACTGTTGTTTGTTAGAGCTAGAACAGTAGGCTGGGAGTCAATGTGTATGTGTATAGTTATCTGTATACCATCATGTGGACTGTTGTTTGCTATTGCTAGAACAGTAGGCCAGGAGACAATGTGTATGTGTAGAGTTATCTGTATACAATAATGTAGACTATTGTTTGTTAGAGCTAGAACAGTAGGCCAGGAGACAATGTGTATGTGTAGAGTTATCTGTATAATATCATGTGGACTGTTGTTTCCTAGAGTTAGAACAGTAGGTTAGGAGTCAATGTGTATGTGTAGAGTTATCTGTATGCAATCATGTGGACTTTTGTTTGTTAGAGTTAGAACGGTAGATTAGGAGTCAATGTGTATGTGTAGAGTTATCTGTATACAATCATGTGGAATGTTGTTTGCAAGAGCTAGAACAGTAGGCTAGGAGTCAATGTGTATGTGTAGAGTTATCTGTATATAATCATGTAGACTGTTGTTTATTAGAGCTAGAACAGTAGGCTAGGAGTCAATGTGTATGTGTAGATTTAACTGCATACAATCATGTGGACTGTTGTTTGTTAGGGATAGAACAGTAGGCTAGGAGTCAATGTGTATATGTAGAGTAATCTGTATACATTCATGTAGACTGTTGTTTGTTAGAGCTAGAACAGTAGGCTAGGAGTCAATGTGTATGTGTGGAGTTATCTGTATACAATCATTTAGACTGTTGTTTGTTAGAGTTAGAACAGTAGGCTAGGAGTCAATGTGTATATAGAGTTATCTGTATACCATCAAGTGGACTGTTGTTTGTTAGAGCTACAACAGTAGGCTAGGACTCAATGTGTATGAGTAGAGTTATCTGTATACAATCATGTAGACTGTTGTTTGTTAGAGCTAGAACAGTAGGCTAGGAGTCAATGTGTATGTAGAGTTATCTGTATACCATCAAGTGGACTGTTGTTTGTTAGAGCTAGAACAGTAGGCTAGGAGTCAATGTGTATGTGCAGAGTTATCTGAATACAATCATGTGGACTGTTGTTTGCTAGAGTTAGAACAGAAGGCTATGAGTAAATGTGTATGTGTGGAGTTATCTGTATACAATCATGTAGACTGTTGTTTGTTAGAGCTAGAGCAGTAGGCTAGGAGTCAATGTGTATGTATAGTTATCTGTATGCCATTAAGTGGACTGTTGTTTGTAAGAGCTAGAACAGTAGGCTAGGACTCAATGTGTATGTGTAGAGTTATCTGTATACAATCATACAGTAGGTTAGGAGTCAATGTGTATGTGTAGAGTTATCTGTATACAATCATGTGGACTGTTGTTTGTTAGAGCTAGAACAGTTGGCTTGGAGTCGATGTGTATGTGTAGAGTTATCTGTATACAATCATGTGAACTGTTGTTTGTTAGAGCTAGAACAGTAGGCTAGGAGTCGATGTGTATGTGTAGAGTTATCTGTACACAATCATGTGAACTGTTGTTTGTTAGAGCTAGAACAGTAGGCTAGGAGTCAATGTGTATGTGTAGAGTTAACTGTATACAATCATGTGAACTGTTGTTTGTTAGAGCTAGAACAGTAGGCTAGGAGTCAATGTGTATGTGTAGAGTTAACTGTATACAATCATGTGGACTGTTGTTTGTTAGAGTTAGAACAGTAGGCTAGGAGTCAATGTGTATGTGTAGAGTTATCTGTATACAATCATGTAGACTGTTGTTTGCTAGAGCTAGAACAGTATGCTAGGAGTCAATGTGTATGTGTGGAGTTATCTGTATACAATCGTGTAGACTGTTGTTTGTTAGAGCTAGAACAGTAGGCTAGGAGTCAATGTGTATGTAGAGTTATATGTATACCATCAAGTGGACTGTTGTTTGTTAGAGCTAGAACAGTAGGCTAGGACTCAATGTGTATGTGTGGAGTTATCTGTATACAATCATGTGGACTGTTGTTTGCAAGAGCTAGAACAGTAGGCTAGGAGTCCATGTGTATGTGTAGAGTTATCTGTATACAATCATGTAGACTGTTGTTTGTTAGAGTTAGAACAGCAGGCTATGAGTCAATGTGTATGTGTGGAGTTATCTGTATACAATCATGTAGACTGTTGTTTGTTAGAGCTAGAACAGTAGGCTAGGAGTTAATGTGTGTGTAGAGTTATCTGTAAACCATCAAGTGGACTGTTGTTTGTTAGGGCTAGAACAGTAGGCTAGGACTCAATGTTTATGTGTAGAGTTATCTGTATACATTCATGTAGACTGTTGTTTGTTAGAGCTAGAACAGTAAGCTAGGAGTCAATGTGTATGTGTGGAGTTATCTGTATACAATCATGTGGACTGTTGTTTGCTAGAGCTAGAACAGTAGGATAGGAGTCAATGTGTATGTGTGGAGTTATCTGTATACAATCATGTGGACTGTTGTTTGCTAGAGTTAGAACAGAAGGCTATGAGTAAATGTGTATGTGTGGAGGTATCTGTATACAATCATGTAGACTGTTGTTTGTTAGAGCTAGAGCAGTAGGCTAGGAGTTAATGTGTATGTAGAGTTATCTGTATGCCATTAAGTGGACTGTTGTTTGTAAGAGCTAGAAAAGTAGGCTAGGACTCAATGTGTATGTGTATAGTTATCTGTATACGAGCATACAGTAGGTTAGGAGTCAATGTGTATGTGTAGAGTTATCTGTATACAATCATGTGGACTGTTGTTTGTTAGAGCTAGAACAGTAGGCTAGTAGTCAATGTATATGTGTAGAGTTATCTGTATAAAATCATGTGGACTGTTGTTTGTTAGAGCTAGAACAGTAAGCTTGGAGTCGATGTGTATGTGTAGAGTTATCTGTATACAATCATGTGAACTGTTGTTTGTTAGAGCTAGAACAGTAGGCTAGGAGTCAATGTGTATGTGTAGAGTTAACTGTATACAATCATGTGGACTGTTGTTTGTTAGAGTTAGAACAGTAGATTAGGAGTCAATGTCTATGTGTAGAATTATCTGTATACAATCATGTGAACTGTTGTTTGCTAGAGCTAGAACAGTATGCTAGGAGTCAATGTGTATGTGTGGAGTTATCTGTATACAATCATGTAGATTGTTGTTTGTTAGAGCTAGAACAGTAGGCTAGGAGTCAATGTGTATGTAGAGTTATCTGTATACCATCAAGTGGACTGTTGTTTGTTAGAGCTAGAACAGTAGGCTAGGACTCAATGTGTATGTGTAGAGTTATTTGTATACAATCATATGGACTGTTGTTTGTTAGAGCTAGAACAGTAGGCTAGGAGTAAATGTGTATGTGTATAGTTATCTGTATACAATCATGTGGACTGTTGTTTGCTATTGCTAGAACAGTAGGCCAGGAGACAATGTGTATGTGTAGAGTTATCTGTATACAATAATGTAGACTATTGTTTGTTAGAGCTAGAACAGTAGGCCAGGAGACAATGTGTATGTGTAGAGTTATCTGTATACAATCGTGTAGACTGTTGTTTGTTAGAGCTAGAACAGTAGGCTAGGAGTCAATGTGTATGTAGAGTTATATGTATACCATCAAGTGGACTGTTGTTTGTTAGAGCTAGAACAGTAGGCTAGGACTCAATGTGTATGTGTGGAGTTATCTGTATACAATCATGTGGACTGTTGTTTGCAAGAGCTAGAACAGTAGGCTAGGAGTCCATGTGTATGTGTAGAGTTATCTGTATACAATCATGTAGACTGTTGTTTGTTAGAGTTAGAACAGCAGGCTATGAGTCAATGTGTATGTGTGGAGTTATCTGTATACAATCATGTAGACTGTTGTTTGTTAGAGCTAGAACAGTAGGCTAGGAGTTAATGTGTGTGTAGAGTTATCTGTAAACCATCAAGTGGACTGTTGTTTGTTAGGGCTAGAACAGTAGGCTAGGACTCAATGTTTATGTGTAGAGTTATCTGTATACATTCATGTAGACTGTTGTTTGTTAGAGCTAGAACAGTAAGCTAGGAGTCAATGTGTATGTGTGGAGTTATCTGTATACAATCATGTGGACTGTTGTTTGCTAGAGCTAGAACAGTAGGATAGGAGTCAATGTGTATGTGTGGAGTTATCTGTATACAATCATGTGGACTGTTGTTTGCTAGAGTTAGAACAGAAGGCTATGAGTAAATGTGTATGTGTGGAGGTATCTGTATACAATCATGTAGACTGTTGTTTGTTAGAGCTAGAGCAGTAGGCTAGGAGTTAATGTGTATGTAGAGTTATCTGTATGCCATTAAGTGGACTGTTGTTTGTAAGAGCTAGAAAAGTAGGCTAGGACTCAATGTGTATGTGTATAGTTATCTGTATACGAGCATACAGTAGGTTAGGAGTCAATGTGTATGTGTAGAGTTATCTGTATACAATCATGTGGACTGTTGTTTGTTAGAGCTAGAACAGTAGGCTAGTAGTCAATGTATATGTGTAGAGTTATCTGTATAAAATCATGTGGACTGTTGTTTGTTAGAGCTAGAACAGTAAGCTTGGAGTCGATGTGTATGTGTAGAGTTATCTGTATACAATCATGTGAACTGTTGTTTGTTAGAGCTAGAACAGTAGGCTAGGAGTCAATGTGTATGTGTAGAGTTAACTGTATACAATCATGTGGACTGTTGTTTGTTAGAGTTAGAACAGTAGATTAGGAGTCAATGTGTATGTGTAGAATTATCTGTATACAATCATGTGAACTGTTGTTTGCTAGAGCTAGAACAGTATGCTAGGAGTCAATGTGTATGTGTGGAGTTATCTGTATACAATCATGTAGATTGTTGTTTGTTAGAGCTAGAACAGTAGGCTAGGAGTCAATGTGTATGTAGAGTTATCTGTATACCATCAAGTGGACTGTTGTTTGTTAGAGCTAGAACAGTAGGCTAGGACTCAATGTGTATGTGTAGAGTTATTTGTATACAATCATATGGACTGTTGTTTGTTAGAGCTAGAACAGTAGGCTAGGAGTAAATGTGTATGTGTATAGTTATCTGTATACAATCATGTGGACTGTTGTTTGCTATTGCTAGAACAGTAGGCCAGGAGACAATGTGTATGTGTAGAGTTATCTGTATACAATAATGTAGACTATTGTTTGTTAGAGCTAGAACAGTAGGCCAGGAGACAATGTGTATGTGTAGAGTTATCTGTATACAATCATGTGGACTGTTGTTTCCTAGAGTTAGAACAGTAGGCTAGGAGTCAATGTGTATGTGTAGAGTTATCTGTATATAATCATGTAGACTGTTGTTTGTTAGAGCTAGAACAGTAGGCTAGGAGTCCATGTGTATGTGTAGAGTTATCTGTATACAATCATGTAGACTGTTGTTTGTTAGAGTTAGAACAGCAGGCTATGAGTCAATGTGTATGTGTGGAGTTATCTGTATACAATCATGTAGACTGTTGTTTGTTAGAGCTAGAACAGTTGGCTAGGAGTCAATGTGTATGTAGAGTTATATGTAAACCATCAAGTGGACTGTTGTTTGTTAGGGCTAGAACAGTAGGCTAGGACTCAATGTGTATGTGTAGAGTTATCTGTATACATTCATGTAGACTGTTGTTTGTTAGAGCTAGAACAGTAGGCTAGGAGTCAATGTGTATGTGTGGAGTTATCTGTATACAATCATGTGGACTGTTGTTTGCTAGAGCTGGAACAGTAGGATAGGAGTCAATGTGTATGTGTGGAGTTATCTGTATACAATCATGTGGACTGTTGTTTGCTAGAGTTAGAACAGAAGGCTATGAATAAATGTGTATGTATGGAGTTATCTGTATACAATCATGTAGACTGTTGTTTGTTAGAGCTAGAGCAGTAGGCTAGGAGTCAATGTGTATGTAGAGTTATCTGTATGCCATTAAGTGGACTGTTGTTTGTAAGAGCTAGAACAGTAGGCTAGGACTCAATGTGTATGTGTAGAGTTATCTGTATGCAATCATACAGTAGGTTAGGAGTCAATGTGTATGTGTAGAGTTATCTGTATACAATCATGTGGACTGTTGTTTGTTAGAGCTAGAACAGTAGGCTAGGAGTCAATGTGTATGTAGAGTTATCTGTATACCATCAAGTGGACTGTTGTTTGTTAGAGCTAGAACAGTAGGCTAGGACTCAATGTGTATGTGTAGAGTTATCTGTATACAATCATATGGACTGTTGTTTGTTAGAGCTAGAACAGTAGGCTAGGAGTAAATGTGTATGTGTATAGTTATCTGTATACAATCATGTGGACTGTTGTTTGCTATTGCTAGAACAGTAGGCCAGGAGACAATGTGTATGTGTAGAGTTATCTGTATACAATAATGTAGACTATTGTTTGTTAGAGCTAGAACAGTAGGCCAGGAGACAATGTGTATGTGTAGAGTTATCTGTATACAATCATGTGGACTGTTGGTTCCTAGAGTTAGAACAGTAGGCTAGGAGTCAATGTGTATGTGTAGAGTTATCTGTATATAATCATGTAGACTGTTGTTTGTTAGAGCTAGAACAGTAGGATAGGAGTCAATGTGTATGTGTAGAGTTATCTGTATACAATCATGTAGACTGTTGTTTGCTAGAGCTAGAACATTATGCTAGGAGTCAATGTGTATGTGTGGAGTTATCTGTATACAATCGTGTAGACTGTTGTTTGTTAGAGCTAGAACAGTAGGCTAGGAGTCAATGTGTCTGTAGAGTTATATCTATACCATCAAGTGGACTGTTGTTTGTTAGAGCTAGAACAGTAGGTTAGGACTCAATGTGTATGTGTGGAGTTATCTGTATACAATCATGTGGACTGTTGTTTGCTAGAGCTAGAACAGTAGGCTAGGAGTCCATGTGTGTGTGTAGGGTTATCTCTATACAATCATGTAGACTGTTGTTTGTTAGAGTTAGAACAGCAGGCTATGAGTCAATGTGTATGTGTGGAGTTATCAGTATACAATCATGTAGACTGTTGTTTGTTAGAGCTAGAACAGTAGACTAGGAGTCAATGTGTATGTAGAGTTATATGTAAACCTTCAAGTGGACTGTTGTTTGTTAGGGCTAGAACAGTAGGCTAGGACTCAATGTGTATGTGTAGAGTTATCTGTATACATTCATGTAGACTGTTGTTTGTTAGAGCTAGAACAGTAGGCTAGGAGTCAATGTGTATGTGTGGAGTTATCTGTATACAATCATGTGGACTGTTGTTTGCTAGAGCTAGAACAGTAGGATAGGAGTCAATGTGTATGTGTGGAGTTATCTGTATACAATCATGTGGACTGTTGTTTGCTAGAGTTAGAACAGAAGGTTATGAGTAAATGTGTATGTGTGGAGTTATCTGTATACAATCATGTAGACTGTTGTTTGTTAGAGCTAGAGCAGTAGGCTAGGAGTCAATGTGTATGTAGAGTTATCTGTATGCCATTAAGTGGACTGTTGTTTGTAAGAGCTAGAACAGTAGGCTAGGACTCAATGTGTATGTGTAGAGTTATCTGTATACAATCATACAGTAGGTTAGGAGTCAATGTGTATGTGTAGAGTTATCTGTATACAATCATGTGGACTGTTGTTTGTTAGAGCTAGAACAGTAGGCTAGTAGTCAATGTATATGTGTAGAGTTATCTGTATAAAATCATGTGGACTGTTGTTTGTTAGAGCTAGAACAGTAGGCTTGGAGTCGATGTGTATGTGTAGAGTTATCTGTATGCAATCATGTGAACTGTTGTTTGTTAGAGCTAGAACAGTAGGCTAGGAGTCAATGTGTATGTGTAGAGTTAACTGTATACAATCATGTGGACTGTTGTTTGTTAGAGTTAGAACAGTAGATTAGGAGTCAATGTGTATGTGTAGATTTATCTGTATACAATCATGTGAACTGTTGTTTGCTAGAGCTAGAACAGTATGCTAGGAGTCAATGTGTATGTATGGAGTTATCTGTATAAAATCATGTAGACTGTTGTTTGTTAGAGCTAGAACAGTAGGCTAGGAGTCAATGTGTATGTAGAGTTATCTGTATACCATCAAGTGGACTGTTGTTTGTTAGAGCTAGAACAGTAGGCTAGGACTCAATGTGTATGTGTAGAGTTATCTGTATACAATCATGTGGACTGTTGTTTGTTAGAGCTAGAACAGTAGGCTAGGAGTCAATGTGTATGTGTATAGTTATCTGTATACAATCATGTGGACTGTTGTTTGCTATTGCTAGAACAGTAGGCCAGGAGACAATGTGTATGTGTAGAGTTATCTGTATACAATAATGTAGACTATTGTTTGTTAGAGCTAGAACAGTAGGCCAGGAGACAATGTGTATGTGTAGAGTTATCTGTATACAATCATGTGGACTGTTGTTTCCTAGAGTTAGAACAGTAGGTTAGGAGTCAATGTGTATGTGTAGAGTTATTTGTATGCAATCATGTGGACTTTTGTTTGTTAGAGTTAGAACAGTAGATTAGGAATCAATGTGTATGTGTAGAGTTATCTGTATACAATCATGTGGACTGTTGTTTGCTAGAGCTATAACAGTAGGCTAGGAGTCAATGTGCATGTGTAGAGTTATCTGTATATAATCATGTAGACTGTTGTTTGTTAGAGCTAGAACAGTAGGCTAGGAGTCAATGTGTATGTGTAGAGTTATCTGTATACAATCATGTAGACTGTTGTTTGTTAGAGCTAGAACAGTAGGCTAGGACTCAATGTGTATGTGTAGATTTAACTGCATACAATCATGTGGACTGTTGTTTGTTAGGGCTAGAACAGTAGGCTAGGACTCAATGTGTATGTGTAGAGTTATCTGTATACATTCATGTAGACTGTTGTTTGTTAGAGCTAGAACAGTAGGCTAGGAGTCAATGTGTATGTGTGGAGTTATCTGTATACAATCATGTGGACTGTTGTTTGCTAGAGTTAGAACAGTAGGCTATGAGTCAATGTGTATGTGTGGAGTTATCTGTATACAATCATGTAGACTGTTGTTTGTTAGAGCTAGAACAGTAGGCTAGGACTCAATGTGTATGTAGAGTTATCTGTATACCATCAAGTGGACTGTTGTTTGTCAGAGCTAGAACAGTAGGCTAGGACTCAATGTGTATGTGTAGAGTTATCTGTATACAATCATACAGTAGACTAGGAGTCAATGTGTATGTGTAGAGTTATCTGTATACAATCATGTGGACTGTTGTTTGTTAGAGCTAGAACAGTAGGCTAGTAGTCAATGTATATGTGTAGAGTTATCTGTATACAATCATGTGGACTGTGTTTGCTAGAGCTAGAACTGTAGGCTAGGAGTCAATGTGTATGTGTAGAGTTATCTGTATACAATCATGTAGACTGTTGTTTGCTAGAGCTAGAACAGTATGCTAGGAGTCAATGTGTATGTGCGGAGTTATCTGCATACAATCGTGTAGACTGTTGTTTGTTAGAGCTAGAACAGTAGGTTAGGAGTCAATGTGTATGTAGAGTTATATGTATACCATCAAGTGGACTGTTGTTTGTTAGAGCTAGAACAGTAGGCTAGGACTCAATGTGTATGTGTGGAGTTATCTGTATACAATCATGTGGACTGTTGTTTGCTAGAGCTAGAACAGTAGGCTAGGAGTCAATGTGTATGTGTAGAGTTATCTGTATACAATCATGTGGACTGTTGTTTGTTAGAGTTAGAAAAGCAGGCTATGAGTCAATGTGTATGTGTGGAGTTATCTGTATACAATCATGTAGACTGTTGTTTGTTAGAGCTAGAACAGTAGGCTAGGAGTCAATGTGTATGTAGAGTTATATGTATACCATCAAGTGGACTGTTGTTTGATAGAGCTAGAACAGTAGGCTAGGAGTCAATGTGTATGTGTAGAGTTATTTGTATACAATCATGTAAACTGTTGTTTGTTATAGCTAGAACAGTAGTCTCGGAGTCAATGTGTATGTGTAGAGTTATCTGTATACAATCATGTAGACTGTTGTTTGTTAGAGCTAGAACAGTAGGCTAGGAGTCAATGTGTATGTGTGGAGTTATCTGTATACAATCATGTAGACTTTTGCTTTTTAGAGCTAGAACAGTAGGCTAGGAGCCAATGTGTATGTATAGTTATCTGTATACCATCAAGTGGACTATTGTTTGTTAGAGCTAGAACAGTAGGCTAGGACTCAATGTGTATGTGTAGAGTTATCTGTATACAATCATGTGGACTTTTGTTTGTTAGAGTTAGAACAGTAGATTAGGAGTCAATGTGTATGTGTCGAGTTATCTGTATACAATCATGTAGACTGTTGTTTGTTAGAGCTAGAACAGAAGGCTAGGAGTCAATGTGTATGTGTGGAGTTATCTGTATACAATCATACAGTAGGCTAGGAGTCAATGTGTATGTGTAGTGTTATCTGTATACAATCATGTGGACTTTTGTTTGTTAGAGCTAGAACAGTGGGCTAGGATTCAATGTATATGTGTAGAGTTATCTGTATACAATGATGCAAACTGTTGTTTGTTAGAGCTAGAACAGTAGGCTAGGAGTCAATGTGTATGTGCAGAGTTATCTGTATACAATCATGTGGACTGTTGTTTGTTAGAGCTAGAACAGTAGGCTAGGAGTCAATGTGTATGTGTAGAGTTATCTGTATACAATCATGTGGACTGTTGTTTGCTATTGCTAGAACAGTAGGCCAAGAGACAATGTGTATGTGTAGAGTTATCTGTATACAATCATGTAGACTATTGTTTGTTAGAGCTAGAACAGTAGGCCAGGAGAAAATGTGTATGTGTAGAGTTATCTGTATACAATCATGTGGACTTTTGTTTGTTAGAGTTAGAACAGTAGATTAGGAGTCAATGTGTATGTGTAGAGTTATCTGTATACAATCATGTAGACGGTTGTTTGTTAGAGCTAGAACAGTAGGCTAGAAGTCAATGTGTATGTGTGGAGTTATCTGTATACAATCATGTAGACTGTTGTTTGTTAGAGCTAGAACAGTAGGCTAGGACTCAATGTGAATGTGTAGAGTTATCTGTACACATTCATGTCGACTGTTGTTTGTTAGAGCTAGAACAGTAGGCTAGGAGTCAATGTGTATGTGTGGAGTTATCTGTATACAATCATACAGTAGGCTAGGAGTCAATGTGTATGTGTAGAGTTATCTGTATACAATCATGTGGACTGTTGTTTGTTAGAGCTAGAACAGTAGGCTAGGAGTCAATGTGTATGTGTGGAGTTATCTGTATACAATCATACAGTAGGCTAGGAGTCAATGTGTATGTGTAGAGTTATCTGTATACAATCATGTGGACTTGCGTTTGTTAGAGCTAGAACAGTGGGCTAGGATTCAATGTATATGTGTAGAGTTATCTGTATACAATGATGCAAACTGTTGTTTGTTAGAGCTAGAACAGTAGGCTAGGAGTCAATGTGTATGTGCAGAGTTATCTGTATACAATCATGTGGACTGTTGTTTGTTAGAGCTAGAACAGTAGGCTAGTAGTCAATGTGTATGTGTAGAGTTATCTGTATACAATCATGTGGACTGTTGTTTGCTATTGCTAGAACAGTAGGCCAAGAGACAGTGTGTATGTGTAGAGTCATCTGTATACAATCATGTAGACTATTGTTTGTTAGAGCTAGAACAGTAGGCTAGGAGTCAATGTGTATGTAGAGTTATCTGTATACCATAAAGTGGACTGTTGTTTGTTAGAGCTAGAACAGTAGGCTGGGAGTCAATGGGTATGTGTAGAGTTATCTGTATACAATCATGTGGACTGTTGTTTGCTATTGCTAGAACAGTAGGCCAGGAGACAATGTGTATGTGTATAGTTATATGTATACAATCATGTAGACTTTTGTTTGTTAGAGCTAGAACAGTAGGCTAGGAGTCAATGTGTATGTGTGGAGTTATCTGTATACAATCATGTAGAGTGTTGTTTGTTAGAGCTAGAACAGTAGGCTAGGAGTCAATGTGTATGTAGAGTTATCTGTATACCATCAATTGGACTGTTGTTTGTTAGAGCTAGAACAGTAGGCTAGGACTCAATGTGTATGTGTAGAGTTATCTGTATACAATCATATGGACTGTTGTTTGTTAGAGCTAGAACAGTAGGCTAGCTGTCAATGTGTATGTGTATAGTTATCTGTATACAATCATGTGGACTGTTGTTTGCTATTGCTAGAACAGTAGGCCAGGAGACAATGTGTATGTGTAGTGTTATCTGTATACAATAATGTAGACTATTGTTTGTTAGAGCTAGAACAGTAGGCCAGGAGACAATGTGTATGTGTAGAGTTATCTGTATACAATAATGTGGACTGTTGTTTCCTAGAGTTAGAACAGTAGGTTAGGAGTCAATGTGTATGTGTAGAGTTATCTGTATGCAATCATGTGGACTTTTGTTTGTTAGAGTTAGAACAGTAGATTAGGAGTCAATGTGTATGTGTAGAGTTATCTGTATACAATCATGTGGACTGTTGTTTGCTAGAGCTATAACAGTAGGCTAGGAGTCAATGTGCATGTGTAGAGTTATCTGTATATAATCATGTAGACTGTTGTTTGTTAGAGCTAGAACAGTATGCTAGGAGTCAATGTGTATGTGTAGAGTTATCTGTATACAATCATGTAGACTGTTGTTTGTTAGAGCTAGAACAGTAGGCTAGGACTCAATGTGTATGTGTAGATTTAACTGCATACAATCATGTGGACTGTTGTTTGTTAGGGCTAGAACAGTAGGCTAGGAGTCAATGTGTATGTGTAGAGTTATCTGTACACAATCATGTGGACTTTTGTTTGTTAGAGTTAGAACAGTAGGCTATGAGTCAATGTGTATGTGTGGAGTTATCTGTATACAATCATGTAGACTGTTGTTTGTTAGAGCTAGAACAGTAGGCTATGACTCAATGTGTATGTAGAGTTATCTGTATACCATCAAGTGGACTGTTGTTTGTCAGAGCTAGAACAGTAGGCTAGGACTCAATGTGTATGTGTAGAGTTATCTGTATACAATCATACAGTAGACTAGGAGTCAATGTGTATGTGTAGAGTTATCTGTATACAATCATGTGGACTGTTGTTTGTTAGAGCTAGAACAGTAGGCTAGTAGTCAATGTATATGTGTAGAGTTATCTGTATACAATCATGTGTACTGTGTTTGCTAGAGCTAGAACTGTAGGCTAGGAGTCAATGTGTATGTGTAGAGTTATCTGTATACAATCATGTGGACTGTTGTTTGTTAGAGTTAGAACAGCAGGCTATGAGTCAATGTGTATGTGTGGAGTTATCTGTATACAATCATGTAGACTGTTGTTTGTTAGAGCTAGAACAGTAGGTTAGGAGTCAATGTGTATGTAGAGTTATATGTATACCATCAAGTGGACTGTTGTTTGTTAGAGCTAGAACAGTAGGCTAGGACTCAATGTGTATGTGTGGAGTTATCTGTATACAATGATGTGGACTGTTGTTTGCTAGAGCTAGAACAGTAGGCTAGGAGTCAATGTGTATGTGTAGAGTTATCTGTATACAATCATGTGGACTGTTGTTTGTTAGAGTTAGAACAGCAGGCTATGAGTCAATGTGTATGTGTGGAGTTATCTGTATACAATCATGTAGACTGTTGTTTGTTAGAGCTAGAACAGTAGGCTAGGAGTCAATGTGTATGTAGAGTTATATGTATACCATCAAGTGGACTGTTGTTTGTTAGAGCTAGAACAGTAGGCTAGGAGTCAATGTGTATGTGTAGAGTTATTTGTATACAATCATGTAAACTGTTGTTTGTTATAGCTAGAACAGTAGTCTCGGAGTCAATGTGTATGTGTAGAGTTATCTGTATACAATCATGTAGACTGTTGTTTGTTAGAGCTAGAACAGTAGGCTACGAATCAATGTGTATATGTGGAGTTATCTGTATACAATCATGTAGACTTTTGCTTTTTAGAGCTAGAACAGTAGGCTAGGAGCTAATGTGTATGTATAGTTATCTGTATACCATCAAGTGGACTATTGTTTGTTAGAGCTAGAACAGTAGGCTAGGACTCAATGTGTATGTGTAGAGTTATCTGTATACAATCATGTGGACTTTTGTTTGTTAGAGTTAGAACAGTAGATTAGGAGTCAATGTGTATGTGTAGAGTTATCTGTATACAATCATGTAGACTGTTGTTTGTTAGAGCTAGAACAGAAGGCTAGGAGTCAATGTGTATGTGTGGAGTTATCTGTATACAATCATACAGTAGGCTAGGAGTCAATGTTTATTTGTAGAGTTATCTGTATACAATGATGCAAACTGTTGTGTGTTAGAGCTAGAACAGTAGGCTAGGAGTCAATGTGTATGTGCAGAGTTATCTGTATACAATCATGTGGACTGTTGTTTGTTAGAGCTAGAACAGTAGGCTAGGAGTCAATGTGTATGTGTAGAGTTATCTGTATACAATCATGTGGACTGTTGTTTGCTATTGCTAGAACAGTAGGCCAAGAGACAATGTGTATGTGTAGAGTTATCTGTATACAATCATGTAGACTATTGTTTGTTAGAGCTAGAACAGTAGGCCAGGAGAAAATGTGTATGTGTAGAGTTATCTGTATACAATCATATGGACTGTTGTTTCCTAGAGTTAGAACAGTAGGTTAGGAGTCAATGTGTATGTGTAGAGTTATCTGTATACAATCATGTGGACTTTTGTTTGATAGAGTTAGAACAGTAGATTAGGAGTCAATGTGCATGTTTAGAGTTATCTGTATACAATCATGTGGACTGCTGCTTGCTAGAGCTAGAACAGTAGGCTAGGAGTCAATGTGTATGTGTAGAGTTATCTGTATACAATCATGTAGACGGTTGTTTGTTAGAGCTAGAACAGTAGGCTAGAAGTCAATGTGTATGTGTGGAGTTATCTGTATACAATCATGTAGACTGTTGTTTGTTAGAGCTAGAACAGTAGGCTAGGAGTCAATGTGTATGTAGAGTTATCTGTATACCATAAAGTGGACTGTTGTTTGTTAGAGCTAGAACAGTAGGCTAGGACTCAATGTGAATGTGTAGAGTTATCTGTACACATTCATGTCGACTGTTGTTTGTTAGAGCTAGAACAGTAGGCTAGGAGTCAATGTGTATGTGCAGAGTTATCTGTATACAATCATGTGGACTGTTGTTTGTTAGAGCTAGAACAGTAGGCTAGGAGTCAATGTGTATGTGTAGAGTTATCTGTATACAATCATACAGTAGGCTAGGAGTCAATGTGTATGTGTAGAGTTATCTGTATACAATCATGTGGACTTTTGTTTGTTAGAGCTAGAACAGTGGGCTAGGATTCAATGTATATGTGTAGAGTTATCTGTATACAATGATGCAAACTGTTGTTTGTTAGAGCTAGAACAGTAGGCTAGGAGTCAATGTGTATGTGCAGAGTTATCTGTATACAATCATGTGGACTGTTGTTTGTTAGAGCTAGAACAGTAGGCTAGTAGTCAATGTGTATGTGTAGAGTTATCTGTATACAATCATGTGGACTGTTGTTTGCTATTGCTAGAACAGTAGGCCAAGAGACAGTGTGTATGTGTAGAGTCATCTGTATACAATCATGTAGACTATTGTTTGTTAAAGCTAGAACAGTAGGCTAGGAGTCAATGTGTATGTAGAGTTATCTGTATACCATAAAGTGGACTGTTGTTTGTTAGAGCTAGAACAGTAGGCTTGGACTCAATGTGAATGTGTAGAGTTATCTGTACACATTCATGTAGACTGTTGCTTGTTAGAGCTAGAACAGTAGGCTAGGAGTCAATGTGTATGTGCAGAGTTATCTGTATACAATCATGTGGACTGTTGTTTGTTAGAGCTAGAACAGTAGGCTAGGAGTCAATGTGTATGTGAAGAGTTATCTGTATACAATCATGTGGACTGTTGTTTAATATTGCTAGAACAGTAGGCCAGGAGACAATGTGTATGTGTAGAGTTATATGTATACAATCATGTAGACTTTTGTTTGTTAGAGCTAGAAGAGTAGGCTAGGAGTCAATGTGTATGTGTGGAGTTATCTGTATACAATCATGTAGACTGTTGTTTGTTAGAGCTAGAACAGTAGGCTAGGACTCAATGTGTATGTGTAGAGTTATCTGTATACAATCATATGGACTGTTGTTTGTTAGAGCTAGAACAGTAGGCTAGGAGTCAATGTGTATGTGTATAGTTATATGTATACAATCATGTGGACTGTTGTTTGCTATTGCTAGAACAGTAAGCCAGGAGACAATGTGTATGTGTAGAGTTATCTGTATACAATCATGTGGACTGTTGTTTCCTAGAGTTAGAACAGTAGGTTAGGAGTCAATGTGTATGTGTAGAGTTATCTGTATGCGATCATGTGGACTTTTGTTTGTTAGAGTTAGAACAGTAGATTAGGAGTCAATGTGTATGTGTAGAGTTATCTGTATACAATCATGTGGACTGTTGTTTGCTAGAGCTATAACAGTAGGCTAGGAGTCAATGTGCATGTGTAGAGTTATCTGTATATAATCATGTAGACTGTTGTTTGTTAGAGCTAGAACAGTAGGCTAGGAGTCAATGTGTATGTGTAGAGTTATCTGTATACAATCATGTAGACTGTTGTTTGTTAGAGCTAGAACAGTAGGCTAGGACTCAATGTGTATGTGTAGATTTAACTGCATACAATCATGTGGACTGTTGTTTGTTAGGGCTAGAACAGTAGACTAGGACTCAATGTGTATGTGTAGAGTTATCTGTATACAATCATGTGGAATGTTGTTTGCTATTGCTAGAACAGTAGGCCAGGAGACAATGTGTATGTGTAGAGTTATATGTATACAATCATGTAGACTTTTGTTTGTTAGAGCTAGAACAGTAGGCTAGGAGTCAATGTGTATGTGTGGAGTTATCTGTATACAATCATGTAGACTGTTGTTTGTTAGAGCTAGAACAGTAGGCTAGGAGTCAATGTGTATGTAGAGTTATCTGTATACCATCAAGTGGACTGTTGTTTGTTAGAGCTAGAACAGTAGGCTAGGACTCAATGTGTATGTGTAGAGTTATCTGTATACAATCATATGGACTGTTGTTTGTTAGGGCTAGAACAGTAGGCTAGGAGTCAATGTGCATGTGTAGAGTTATCTGTATATAATCATGTAGACTGTTGTTTGTTAGAGCTAGAACAGTAGGCTAGGAGTCAATGTGTATGTGTAGAGTTATCTGTATACAATCATGTAGACTGTTGTTTGTTAGAGCTAGAACAGTAGGCTAGGACTCAATGTGTATGTGTAGATTTAACTGCATACAATCATGTGGACTGTTGTTTGTTAGGGCTAGAACAGTAGGCTAGGACTCAATGTGTATGTGTAGAGTTATCTGTATACATTCATGTAGACTGTTGTTTGTTAGAGCTAGAACAGTAGGCTAGGAGTCAATGTGTATGTGTGGAGTTATCTGTATACAATCATGTGGACTGTTGTTTGCTAGAGCTAGAACCGTAGGATAGGTGTCAATGTGTATGTGTAGAGTTATCTGTATACAATCATGTGGACTGTTGTTTGTTAGAGTTAGAACAGTAGGCTATAAGTCAATGTGTATGTGTGGAGTTATCTGTATACAATCATGTAGACTGTTGTTTGTTAGAGCTAGAACAGTAGGCTAGGACTCAATGTGTATGTAGAGTTATCTGTATACCATCAAGTGGACTGTTGTTTGTCAGAGCTAGAACAGTAGGCTAGGACTCAATGTGTATGTGTAGAGTTATCTATATACAATCATGTAGACTGTTGTTTGTTAGAGCTAGAACAGTAGGCTAGGACTCAATGTGTATGTGTAGATTTAACTGCATACAATCATGTGGACTGTTATTTGTTAGCGCTAGAACAGTAGGCTAGGACTCAATGTGTATGTGTAGAGTTAACTGTATACAATCATGTGGACTGTTGTTTGCTATTGCTAGAACAGTAGGCCAGGAGACAATGTGTATGTGTAGAGTTATATGTATACAATCATGTAGACTTTTGTTTGTTAGAGCTAGAACAGTAGGCTAGGAGTCAATGTGTATGTGTGGAGTTATCTGTATACAATCATGTAGACTGTTGTTTGTTAAAGCTAGAACAGTAGGCTAGGAGTCAATGTGTATGTAGAGTTATCTGTATACCATCAAGTGGACTGTTGTTTGTTAGAGCTAGAACAGTAGGCTAGGACTCAATGTGTATGTGTAGAGTTATCTGTATACAATCATATGGACTGTTGTTTGTTAGAGCTAGAACAGTAGGCTAGGAGTCAATGTGTATGTGTATAGTTATCTGTATACAATAATGTAGACTATTGTTTGTTAGAGCTAGAACAGTAGGCCAGGAGACAATGTGTATGTGTAGAGTAATCTGTATACAATCATGTGGACTGTTGTTTCCTAGAGTTAGAACAGTAGGTTAGGAGTCAATGTGTATGTGTAGAGTTATCTGTATGCAATCATGTGGACTTTTGTTTGTTAGAGTTAGAACAGTAGATTAGGAGTCAATGTGTATGTGTAGAGTTATCTGTATACAATCATGTGGACTGTTGTTTGCTAGAGCTATAACAGTAGGCTAGGAGTCAATGTGCATGTGTAGAGTTATCTGTATATAATCATGTAGACTGTTGTTTGTTAGAGCTAGAACAGTAGGCTAGGAGTCAATGTGTATGTGTAGAGTTATCTGTATACAATCATGTAGACTGTTGTTTGTTAGAGCTAGAACAGTAGGCTAGGACTCAATGTGTATGTGTAGATTTAACTGCATACAATCATGTGGACTGTTGTTTGTTAGGGTTAGAACAGTAGGCTAGGACTCAATGTGTATGTGTAGAGTTATCTGTATACATTCATGTAGACTGTTGTTTGTTAGAGCTAGAACAGTAGGCTAGGAGTCAATGTGTATGTGTGGAGTTATCTGTATACAATCATGTGGACTGTTGTTTGCTAGAGCTAGAACCGTAGGATAGGAGTCAATGTGTATGTGTAGAGTTATCTGTATACAATCATGTGGACTGTTGTTTGTTAGAGTTAGAACAGTAGGCTATGAGTCAATGTGTATGTGTGGAGTTATCTGTATACAATCATGTAGACTGTTGTTTGTTAGAGCTAGAACAGTAGGCTAGGACTCAATGTGTATGTAGAGTTATCTGTATACCATCAAGTGGACTGTTGTTTGTCAGAGCTAGAACAGTAGGCTAGGACTCAATGTGTATGTGTAGAGTTATCTGTATACAATCATACAGTAGACTAGGAATCAATGTGTATGTGTAGAGTTATCTGTATACAATCATGTGGACTGTTGTTTGTTAGAGCTAGAACAGTAGGCTAGTAGTCAATGTATATGTGTAGAGTTATCTGTATACAATCATGTGGACTGTGTTTGCTAGAGCTAGAACTGTAGGCTAGGAGTCAATGTGTATGTGTAGAGTTATCTGTATACAATCATGTAGACTGTTGTTTGCTAGAGCTAGAACAGTATGCTAGGAGTCAATGTGTATGTGCGGAGTTATCTGCATACAATCGTGTAGACTGTTGTTTGTTAGAGCTAGAACAGTAGGTTAGGAGTCAATGTGTATGTAGAGTTATATGTATACCATCAAGTGGACTGTTGTTTGTTAGAGCTAGAACAGTAGACTAGGACTCAATATGTATGTGTGGAGTTATCTGTATACAATCATGTGGACTGTTGTTTGCTAGAGCTAGAACAGTAGGCTAGGAGTCAATGTGTATGTGTAGAGTTATCTGTATACAATCATGTGGACTGTTGTTTGTTAGAGTTAGAACCGCAGGCTATGAGTCAATGTGTATGTGTGGAGTTATCTGTATACAATCATGTAGACTGTTGTTTGTTAGAGCTAGAACAGTAGGCTAGGAGTCAATGTGTATGTAGAGTTATATGTATACCATCAAGTGGACTGTTGTTTGTTAGAGCTAGAACAGTAGGCTAGGAGACAATGTGTATGTGTAGAGTTATTTGTATACAATCATGTAAACTGTTGTTTGTTATAGCTAGAACAGTAGTCTCGGAGTCAATGTGTATGTGTAGAGTTATCTGTATACAATCATGTAGACTGTTGTTTGTTAGAGCTAGAACAGTAGGCTAGGAGTCAATGTGTATGTGTGGAGTTATCTGTATAAAATCATGTAGACTTTTGCTTTTTAGAGCTAGAAAAGTAGGCTAGGAGCCAATGTGTATCTATAGTTATCTGTATACCATCAAGTGGACTATTGTTTGTTAGAGCTAGAACAGTAGGCTAGGACTCAATGTGTATGTGTAGAGTTATCTGTATACAATCATGTGGACTTTTGTTTGTTAGAGTTAGAACAGTAGATTAGGAGTCAATGTGTTTGTGTAGAGTTATCTGTATACAATCATGTAGACTGTTGTTTGTTAGAGCTAGAACAGAAGGCTAGGAGTCAATGTGTATGTGTGGAGTTATCTGTATACAATCATACAGTAGGCTAGGAGTCAATGTGTATGTGTAGTGTTATCTGTATACAATCATGTGGACTTTTGTTTGTTAGAGCTAGAACAGTGGGCTAGGATTCAATGTATATGTGTAGAGTTATCTGTATACAATGATGCAAACTGTTGTTTGTTAGAGCTAGAACAGTAGGTTAGGAGTCAATGTGTATGTGCAGAGTTATCTGTATGCAATCATGTGGACTGTTGTTTGTTAGAGCTAGAACAGTAGGCTAGGAGTCAATGTGTATGTGTAGAGTTATCTGTATACAATCATGTGGACTGTTGTTTGCTATTGCTAGAACAGTAGGCCAAGAGACAATGTGTATGTGTAGAGTTATCTGTATACAATCATGTAGACTATTGTTTGTTAGAGCGAGAACAGTAGGCCAGGAGAAAATGTGTATGTGTAGAGTTATCTGTATACAATCATGTGGACTGTTGTTTCCTAGAGTTAGAACAGTAGGTTAGGAGTCAATGTGTATGTGCAGAGTTATCTGTATACAATCATGTGGACTTTTGTTTGTTAGAGTTAGAACAGTAGATTAGGAGTCAATGTGCATGTTTAGAGTTATCTGTATACAATCATGTGGACTGCTGTTTGCTAGAGCTAGAACAGTAGGCTAGGAGTCAATGTGTATGTGTGGAGTTATCTGTATACAATCATGTAGACTGTTGTTTGTTAGAGCTAGAACAGTAGGCTAGGAGTCAATGTGTATGTAGAGTTATCTGTATACCATAAAGTGGACTGTTGTTTGTTAGAGCTAGAACAGTAGGCTAGGACTCAATGTGAATGTGTAGAGTTATCTGTACACATTCATGTCGACTGTTGTTTGTTAGAGCTAGAACAGTAGGCTAGGAGTCAATGTGTATGTGCAGAGTTATCTGTATACAATCATGTGGACTGTTGTTTGTTAGAGCTAGGACAGTAGGCTAGGAGTCAATGTGTATGTGTGGAGTTATCTGTATACAATCATACAGTAGGCTAGGAGTCAATGTGTATGTGTAGAGTTATCTGTATACAATCATGTGGACTTTTGTTTGTTAGAGCTAGAACAGTGGGCTAGGATTCAATGTATATGTGTAGAGTTATCTGTATACAATGATGCAAACTGTTGTTTGTTAGAGCTAGAACAGTAGGCTAGGAGTCAATGTGTATGTGCAGAGTTATCTGTATACAATCATGTGGACTGTTGTTTGTTAGAGCTAGAACAGTAGGCTAGTAGTCAATGTGTATGTGTAGAGTTATCTGTATACAATCATGTGGACTGTTGTTTGCTATTGCTAGAACAGTAGGCAAAGAGACAGTGTGTATGTGTAGAGTCATCTGTATACAATCATGTAGACTATTGTTTGTTAGAGCTAGAACAGTAGGCTAGGAGTCAATGTGTATGTAGAGTTATCTGTATACCATAAAGTGGACTGTTGTTTGTTAGAGCTAGAACAGTAGGCTTGGACTCAATGTGAATGTGTAGAGTTATCTGTACACATTCATGTAGACTGTTGCTTGTTAGAGCTAGAACAGTAGGCTAGGAGTCAATGTGTATGTGTAGAGTTATCTGTATACAATCATGTGGACTGTTGTTTGCTATTGCTAGAACAGTAGGCCAGGAGACAATGTGTATGTGTAGAGTTATATGTATACAATCATGTAGACTTTTGTTTGTTAGAGCTAGAACAGTAGGCTAGGAGTCAATGTGTATGTGTGGAGTTATCTGTATACAATCATGTAGACTGTTGTTTGTTAGAGCTAGAACAGTAGGCTAGGAGTCAATGTGTATGTAGAGTAATCTGTATACCATAAAGTGGACTGTTGTTTGTTAGAGCTAGAACAGTAGGCTAGGACTCAATGTGAATGTGTAGAGTTATCTATACACATTCATGTAGACTGTTGTTTGTTAGAGGTAGAACAGTAGGCTAGGAGTCAATGTGTATGTGCAGAGTTATCTGTACACAATCATGTGGACTGTTGTTTGTTAGAGCTAGAACAGTAAGCTAGGAGTCAATGTGTATGTGTAGAGTTATCTGTATACAATCATACAGTAGGCTAGGAGTCAATGTGTATGTGTAGAGTTATCTGTATACAATCATGTGGACTTTTGTTTGTTAGAGCTAGAACAGTGGGCTATGATTCAATGTATATGTGTAGAGTTATCTGTATACAATGATGCAAACTGTTGTTTGTTAGAGCTAGAACAGTAGGCTAGGAGTCAATGTGTATATAGAGTTATCTCTATACCATCAAGTGGACTGTTGTTTGTTAGAGCTAGAACAGTAGGATAGGACTCAATGTGTATGTGTAGAGTTATCTGTATACAATCATACAGTAGGCTAGGAGTCAATGTGTATGTGTAGAGTTATCTGTATACAATCATGTGGACTGTTGTTTGTTAGAGCTAGAACAGTAGGCTAGGAGTCAATGTGTATGTAGAGTTATCTGTATACCATAAAGTGGACTGTTGTTTGTTAGAGCTAGAACAGTAGGCTAGGACTCAATGTGTATGTGTAGAGTTATCTGTATACAATCATATGGACTGTTGTTTGTTAGAGCTAGAACAGTAGGCTAGGAGTCAATGTGTATGTGTATAGTTATCTGTATACAATCATGTGGACTGTTGTTTGCTATTGCTAGAACAGTAGGCCAGGAGACAATGTGTATGTGTAGAGTTATATGTATACAATAATGTAGACTATTGTTTGTTAGAGCTAGAACAGTAGGCCAGGAGACAATGTGTATGTGTAGAGTTATCTGTATACAATCATGTGAACTGTTGTATCCTAGAGTTAGAACAGTAGGTTAGGAGTCAATGTGTATGTGTAGAGTTATCTGTATACAATCATACAGTAGGCTAGGAGTCAATGTGTATGTGTAGAGTTATCTGTATACAATCATGTGGACTTTTGTTTGTTAGAGCTAGAACAGTGGGCTATGATTCAATGTATATGTGTAGAGTTATCTGTATACAATGATGCAAACTGTTGTTTGTTAGAGCTAGAACAGTAGGCTAGGAGTCCATGTGTAGGTGTAGAGTTATCTGTATACAATCATGTGGACTGTTGTTTGCTATTGCTAGAACAGTAGGCCAAGAGACAGTGTGTATGTGTAGAGTTATCTGTATACAATCATGTGGACTTTTGCTTGTTAGAGTTAGAACAGTAGATTAGGAATCAATGTGTATGTGTAGAGTTATCTGTATACAATCATGTGGACTGTTGTTTGCTAGAGCTAGAACAGTAGGCTAGGAGTCAATGTGTATGTGTAGAGTTATCTGTATGCAATCATGTAGATTGTTGTTTGTTAGAGCTAGAACAGTAGGCTAGGAGTCAATGTGTATGTGTGGAGTTATCTGTATACAATCATGTAGACTGTTGTTTGTTAGAGTTAGAACAGTAGGCTAGGAGTCCATGTGTAGGTGTAGAGTTATCTGTATACAATCATGCAGACTATTGTTTGTTAGAGCTAGAACAGTAGGCCAGGAGAAAATGTGTATGTGTAGAGTTATCTGTATACAATCATGTGGACTTTTGCTTGTTAGAGTTAGAACAGTAGATTAGGAATCAATGTGTATGTGTAGAGTTATCTGTATACAATCATGTGGACTGTTGTTTGCTAGAGCTAGAACAGTAGGCTAGGAGTCAATGTGTATGTGTAGAGTTATCTGTATGCAATCATGTAGATTGTTGTTTGTTAGAGCTAGAACAGTAGGCTAGGAGTCAATGTGTATGTGTGGAGTTATCTGTATACAATCATGTAGACTGTTGTTTGTTAGAGTTAGAACAGTAGGCTAGGAGTCAATGTGTATATATAGTTATCTGTATACCATCAAGTGGACTGTTGTTTGTTGGAGCTAGAACAGTAGGCTAGGACTCAATGTGTATGAGTAGAGTTATCTGTATACAATCATGTAGACTGTTGTTTGTTAGAGCTAGAGCAGTAGGCTAGGAGTCAATGTGTATGTAGAGTTATCTGTATACCATCAAGTGGACTGTTGTTTGTTAGAGCTAGAACATTAGGATAGGACTCAATGTGTATGTGTAGAGTTATCTGTATACAATCATACAGTAGGCTAGGAGTCAATGTGTATGTGTAGAGTTATCTGTATACAATCATGTGGACTGTTGTTTGTTAGAGCTAGAACAGTAGGCTAGGAGTCAATGTGTATGTAGAGTTATCTGTATACCATAAAGTGGACTGTTGTTTGTTAGAGCTAGAACAGTAGGCTAGGACTCAATGTGTATGTGTAGAGTTATCTGTATACAATCATATGGACTGTTGTTTGTTAGAGCTAGAACAGTAGGCTGGGAGTCAATGTGTATGTGTATAGTTATCTGTATACAATCATGTGGAATGTTGTTTGCTATTGCTAGAACAGTAGGCCAGGAGACAATGTGTATGTGTAGAGTTATCTGTATACAATAATGTAGACTATTGTTTGTTAGAGCTAGAACAGTAGGCCAGGAGACAATGTGTATGTGTAGAGTTATCTGTATACAATCATGTGGACTGTTGTTTCCTAGAGTTAGAACAGTAGGTTAGGAGTCA
The DNA here is from genome assembly GCA_963383655.1 of Bathymodiolus septemdierum. Taxonomy (NCBI): domain Eukaryota; kingdom Metazoa; phylum Mollusca; class Bivalvia; order Mytilida; family Modiolidae; genus Bathymodiolus; species Bathymodiolus septemdierum. The sequence goes on along the minus strand of OY726529.1, from coordinate 6,016,316 downwards.
ATGTGTATGTGTAGAGTTATCTGTATGCAATCATGTGGACTTTTGTTTGTTAGAGTTAGAACAGTAGATTAGGAGTCAATGTGTATGTTTAGAGTTATCTGTATACAATCATGTGGACTGTTGTTTGCAAGAGCTAGAACAGTAGGCTAGGAGTCAATGTGTATGTGTAGAGTTATCTGTATATAATCATGTAGACTGTTGTTTATTAGAGCTAGAACAGTAGGCTAGGAGTCAATGTGTATGTGTAGAGTTATCTGTATACATTCATGTAGACTGTTGTTTGTTAGAGCTAGAACAGTAGGCTAGGAGTCAATGTGTATGTGTGGAGTTATCTGTATGCAATCATTTAGACTGTTGTTTGTTAGAGTTAGAACAGTAGGCTAGGAGTCAATGTGTATATAGAGTTATCTCTATACCATCAAGTGGACTGTTGTTTGTTAGAGCTAGAACAGTAGGATAGGACTCAATGTGTATGTGTAGAGTTATCTGTATACAATCATACAGTAGGCTAGGAGTCAATGTGTATGTGTAGAGTTATCTGTATACAATCATGTGGACTGTTGTTTGTTAGAGCTAGAACAGTAGGCTAGGAGTCAATGTGTATGTAGAGTTATCTGTATACCATAAAGTGGACTGTTGTTTGTTAGAGCTAGAACAGTAGGCTAGGACTCAATGTGTATGTGTAGAGTTATCTGTATACAATCATATGGACTGTTGTTTGTTAGAGCTAGAACAGTAGGCTAGGAGTCAATGTGTATGTGTATAGTTATCTGTATACAATCATGTGGACTGTTGTTTGCTATTGCTAGAACAGTAGGCCAGGAGACAATGTGTATGTGTAGAGTTATATGTATACAATAATGTAGACTATTGTTTGTTAGAGCTAGAACAGTAGGTCAGGAGACAATGTGTATGTGTAGAGTTATCTGTATACAATCATGTGAACTGTTGTATCCTAGAGTTAGAACAGTAGGTTAGGAGTCAATGTGTATGTGTAGAGTTATCTGTATGCATTCATGTGGACTTTTGTTTGTTAGAGTTAGAACAGTAGATTAGGAGTCAATGTGTCTGTGTAGAGTTATCTGTATACAATCATGTGGACTGTTGTTTGCTAGAGCTAGAACAGTAGGCTAGGAGTCAATGTGTATGTGTAGAGTTATCTGTATATACTCATGTAGACTGTTGTTTATTAGAGCTAGAACAGTAGGCTAGGAGTCAATGTGTATGTGTAGAGTTATCTGTATACATTCATGTAGACTGTTGTTTGTTAGAGCTAGAACAGTAGGCTAGGAGTCAATGTGTATGTGTGGAGTTATCTTTTATTCAATCATGTGGACTGTTGTTTGCTAGAGCTAGAACCGTAGGATAGGAGTCAATGTGTATGTGTACAGTTATCTGTATACAATCATGTGGACTGTTGTTTGTTAGAGTTAGAACAGTAGGCTATGAGTCAATGTGTATGTGTGGAGTTATCTGTATACAATCATGTAGACTGTTGTTTGTTAGAGCTAGAACAGTAGGCTAGGACTCAATGTGTATGTAGAGTTATCTGTATACAATCAAGTGGACTGTTGTTTGTCAGAGCTAGAACAGTAGGCTAGGACTCAATGTGTATGTGTAGAGTTATCTGTATACAATCATACAGTAGACTAGGAGTCAATGTGTATGTGTAGAGTTATCTGAATACAATCATGTGGACTGTTGTTTGTTAGAGCTAGAACAGTAGGCTAGTAGTCAATGCATATGTGTAGAGTTATCTGTATAAAATCATGTGGACTGTTGTTTGTTAGAGCTAGAACAGTAGGCTAGGAGTCGATGTATATGTGTAGAGTTATCTGTATACAATCATGTGGACTGTTGTTTGTTAGAGCTAGAACAGTAGGCTAGGAGTCAATGTGTATGTGTAGAGTTAACTGTATACAATCATGTGGACTGTTGTTTGTTAGAGTTAGAACAGTAGATTAGGAGTCAATGTGTATGTGTAGAGTTATCTGTATACAATCATGGGGACTGTTGTTTGTTAGAGCTAGAACAGTAGGCTAGGAGTCAATGTGTATGTGTGGAGTTATCTGTATACAATCATGTGGACTGTTGTTTCCTAGAGCTAGAACAGTAGACTAGGAGTCAATGTGTATGTGTAGAGTTATCTGTATACAATCATGTAGACTGTTGTTTGTTAGAGCTAGAACAGTAGGCTAGGAGTCAATGTGTATGTGTGGAGTTATCTGTATACAATCATCCAGTAGGCTAGGAGTCAATGTGTATGTGTGGAGTTATCTGTATACAATCATGTGGACTGTTGTTTGTTAGAGCTAGAACAGTGGGCTAGGATTCAATGTTTATGTGTAGAGTTATCTGTATACAATGATGCAAACTGTTGTTTGTTAGAGCTAGAACAGTAGGCTAGGAGTCAATGTGTATGTGCAGAGTTATCTGTATACAATCATGTGGACTGTTGTTTGTTAGAGCTAGAACAGTAGGCTCGGAGTCAATGTGTATGCGTAGAGTTATCTGTATACAATCATGTGGACTGTTGTTTGCTATTGCTAGAACAGTAGGCCAAGAGACAATGTGTATGTGTAGAGTTTTCTGTATACAATCATGTAGACTATTGTTTGTTAGAGCTAGAACAGTAGGCCAGGAGACAATGTGTATGTGTAGAGTTATCTGTATACAATCATGTGGACTGTTCTTTCCAAGAGTTAGAACAGTAGGTTAGGAGTCAATGTGTATGTGTAGAGTTATCTGTATACAATCGTGTGGACTTTTGTTTGTTAGAGTTAGAACAGTAGATTAGGAGTCAATGTGTATGTGTAGAGTTATCTGTATACAATCATGTGGACTGTTGTTTGCTAGAGCTAGAACAGTAGGCTAGGAGTCAATGTGTATGTGTAGAGTTATCTGTATACAATCATGTAGACTGTTGTTTGCTAGAGCTAGAACAGAAGGCTAGGAGTCAATGTGTATGTGTGGAGTTATCTGTATACAATCATGTAGACTGTTGTTTGTTAGAGTTAGAACAGTAGGCTAGGAGTCAATGTGTATATAGAGTTATCTGTATACCATCAAGTGGACTGTTGTTTGTTAGAGCTAGAACAGTAGGCTAGGACTGAATGTGTATGAGTAGAGTTATATGTATACAATCATGTAGACTGTTGTTTGTTAGAGCTAGAACAGTAGGCTAGGAGTCAATGTGTATGTAGAGTTATCTGTATACCATCAAGTGGACTGTTGTTTGTTAGAGCTAGAACAGTAGGATAGGACTCAATGTGTATGTGTAGAGTTATCTGTATAGAATCATACAGTAGGCTAGGAGTCAATGTGTATGTGTAGAGTTATCTGTATACAATCATGTGGACTGTTGTTTGTTAGAGCTAGAACAGTAGGCTAGGAGTCAATGTGTATGTAGAGTTATCTGTATACCATAAAGTGGACTGTTGTTTGTTAGAGCTAGAACAGTAGGCTAGGACTCAATGTGTATATGTAGAGTTATCTGTATACAATCATATGGACTGTTGTTTGTTAGAGCTAGAACAGTAGGCTAGGAGTCAATGTGTATGTGTATAGTTATCTGTATACAATCATGTGGACTGTTGTTTGCTGTTGCTAGAACAGTAGGCCAGGAGACAATGTGTATGTGTAGAGTTATCTGTATACAATAATGTAGACTATTGTTTGTTAGAGCTAGAACAGTAGGCCAGGAGACAATGTGTATGTGTAGAGTTATCTGTATACAATTATGTGGACTGTTGTTTCCTAGAGTTAGAACAGTAGGTTAGGAGTCAATGTGTATGTGTAGAGTTATCTGTATGCAATCATGTGGACTTTTGTTTGTTAGAGTTAGAACAGTAGATTAGGAGTCAATGTGTATGTGTAGAGTTATCTGTATACAATCATGTGGACTGTTGTTTGCTAGAGCTAGAACAGTAGGCTAGGAGTCAATGTGTATGTGTGGAGTTATCTGTATACAATCATGTAGACTGTTGTTTGTTAGAGCTAGAACAGTAGGTTAGGACTCAATGTGTATGTGTAGATTTAACTGCATACAATCATGTGGACTGTTGTTTGTTAGGGCTAGAACAGTAGGCTAGGACTCAATGTGTATGTGTAGAGTTATCTGTATACATTCATGTAGACTGTTGTTTGTTAGAGCTAGAACAGTAGGTTAGGAGTCAATGTGTATGTGTGAAGTTATCTGTATACAATCATGTGGACTGTTGTTTGCTAGAGCTAGAACCGTAGGATAGGAGTCAATGTGTATGTGTAGAGTTATCTGTATACAATCATGTGGACTGTTGTTTGTTAGAGTTAGAACAGTAGGCTATGAGTCAATGTGTATGTGTGGGGTTATCTGTATACAATCATGTAGACTGTTGTTTGTTAGAGCTAGAACAGTAGACTAGGACTCAATGTGTATGTAGAGTTATCTGTATACCATCAAGTGGACTGTTGTTTGTCAGAGCTAGAACAGTAGTCTAGGACTCAATGTGTATGTGTAGAGTTATCTGTATACAATCATACAGTAGACTAGGAGTCAATGTGTATGTATAGAGTTATCTGTATACAATCATGTGGAATGTGTTTGCTAGAGCTAGAACTGTAGGCTAGGAGTCAATGTGTATGTGTAGAGTTATCTGTATACAATCATGTAGACTGTTGTTTGCTAGAGCTAGAACAGTATGCTAGGAGTCAATGTGTATGTGCGGAGTTATCTGTATACAATCGTGTAGACTGTTGTTTGTTAGAGCTAGAACAGTAGGTTAGGAGTCAATGTGTATGTAGAGTTATATGTATACCATCAAGTGGACTGTTGTTTGTTAGAGCTAGAACAGTAGGCTAGGACTCAATGTGTATGTGTGGAGTTATCTGTATACAATCATGTGGACTGTTGTTTGCTAGAGCTAGAACAGTAGGCTAGGAGTCAATGTATATGTGTAGAGTTATCTGTATACAATCATACAGTAGGTTAGGAGTCATTCTGTATGTGTAGAGTTATCTGTATACAATCATGTGGACTGTTGTTTGTTAGAGTTAGAACAGCAGGCTATGAGTCAATGTGTATGTGTGGAGTTATCTATATACAATCATGTAGACTGTTGTTTGTAATAGCTAGAACAGTAGGCTCGGAGTCAATGTGTATGTGTAGAGTTATCTGTATAAACTCATGTAGACTGTTGTTTGTTAGAGCTAGAACAGTAGGCTAGGAGTCAATATGTATGTGTGGAGTTATCTGTATACAATAATGTAGACTGTTGTTTTTTAGAGCTAGAACAGTAGGCTAGGAGCCAATGTGTATGTATAGTTATCTGTATACCATCAAGTGGACTGTTGTTTGTTAGAGCTAGAACAGTAGGCTAGGACTCAATGTGTATGTGTAGAGTTATCTGTATACAATCATGTGGACTTTTGTTTGCTAGGGTTAGAACAGTAGATTAGGAGTCAATGTGTATGTGTAGAGTTATCTGTATACAATCATGTAGACTGTTGTTTGTTAGAGCTAGAACAGAAGGCTAGGAGTCAATGTGTATGTGTGGAGTTATCTGTATACAATCATACAGTAGGCTAGGAGTCAATGTGTATGTGTAGAGTTATCTGTTTTCAATCATGTAGACTGTTGTTTGTTAGAGCTAGAACAGTGGGCTAGGATTCAATGTATATGTGCAGAGTTATCTGTATACAATGATGGAAACTGTTGTTTGTTAGAGCTAGAACAGTAGGCTAGGAGTCAATGTGTATGTGCAGAGTTATCTGTATACAATCATGTGGACTGTTGTTTGTTAGAGCTAGAACAGCAGGCTAGGAGTCAATGTGTATGTGTAGAGTTATCTGTATACAATCATGTGGACTGTTGATTGCTATTGCTAGAACAGTAGGCCAAGAGACAATGTGTATGTGTAGAGTTATCTGTATACAATCATGTAGACTATTGTTTGTTAGAGCTAGAACAGTAGGCCAGGAGAAAATGTGTATGTGTAGAGTTATCTGTATACAATCATGTGGACTGTTGTTTCCTAGAGTTAGAACAGTAGGTTAGGAGTCAATGTGTATGTGTAGAGTTATCTGTATACAATCATGTGGACTTTTGTTTGTTAGAGTTAGAACAGTAGATTAGGAGTTAATGTGTATGTTTAGAGTTATCTGTATACAATCATGTGGACTGTTGTTTGCTAGAGCTAGAACAGTAGGCTAGGAGTCAATGTGTATGTGTAGAGTTATCTGTATACACTCATGTAGACTGTTGTTTGTTAGAGCTAGAACAGTAGGCTAGGAGTCAATGTGTATGTGTGGAGTTATCTGTATACCATCAAGTGGACTGTTGTTTGTTAGAGCTAGAACAGTAGGCTAGGACTCAATGTGTATGTGTAGAGTTATCTGTATACAATCATGTGGACTTCTGTTTGCTAGAGTTAGAACAGTAGATTAGGAGTCAATGTGTATGTGTAGAGTTATCTGTATACAATCATGTAGACTGTTGTTTGTTAGAGCTAGAACAGTAGGCTAGGAATCAATGTGTATGTGTGGAGTTATCTGTATGCAATCATACAGTAGGCTATGAGTCAATGTGTATGTGTAGAGTTATCTGTTTACAATCATGTAGACTGTTGTTTGTTAGAGCTAGAACAGTGGGCTAGGATTCAATGTATATGTGCAGAGTTATCTGTATACAATCATGTGGACTGTTGTTTGTTAGAGCTAGAACAGTAGGCTAGGAGTCAATGTGTATGTGTAGAGTTATCTGTATACAATCATGTGGACTGTTGTTTGCTATTGCTAGAACAGTAGGCCAAGAGACAATGTGTATGTGTAGAGTTTTCTGTATACAATCATGTAGACTATTGTTTGTTAGAGCTAGAACAGTAGGCCAGGAGAAAATGTGTATGTGTAGAGTTATCTGTATACAATCATGTGGACTGTTGTTTCCTAGAGTTAGAACAGTAGGTTAGGAGTCAATGTGTATGTGTAGAGTTATCTGTATACAATCATGTGGACTTTTGTTTGTTAGAGTTAGAACAGTAGATTAGGAGTCAATGTGTATGCTTAGAGTTATCTGTATACAATCATGTGGACTGTTGTTTGCTAGAGCTAGAACAGTAGGCTAGGAGTCAATGTGTATGTGTAGAGTTATCTGTATACAATCATGTAGACTGTTGTTTGTTAGAGCTAGAACAGTAGGCTAGGAGTCAATGTGTATGTGTGGAGTTATCTGTATACAATCATGTAGACTGTTGTTTGTTAGAGCCAGAACAGTAGGCTAGGAGTCAATGTTTATGTAGAGTTATCTGTATACCATAAAGTGGACTGTTGTTTGCTAGAGCTAGAACAGTAGGCTAGGACTCAATGTGAATGTGTAGAGTTATCTGTACACATTCATGTAGACTGTTGTTTGTTAGAGCTAGAACAGTAGGCTAGGAGTCAATGTGTATGTGCAGAGTTATCTGTATACAATCATGTGGACTGTTGTTTGGTATTGCTAGAAAAGTAGGCCAGGAGACAATGTGTATGTGTAGAGTTATATGTATACAATCATGTAGACTATTGTTTGTTAGAGCTAGAACAGTAGAGCAGGAGACAATGTGTATGTGTAGAGCTATCTGTATACAATCATGTGGACTGTTCTTTCCCAGAGTTAGAACAGTAGATTAGGAGTCAATGTGTATGTGTAGAGTTATCTGTATACAATCATGTGGACTGTTGTTTGATAGAGCTAGAACAGTAGGCTAGGAGTCATTGTGTATGTGTAGAGTTATCTGTATACAATCATGTAGACTGTTGTTTGTTAGAGATAGAACAGTAGGCTAGGAGTCAATGTGTATGTGTGGAGTTATCTGTATACAATCATGTAGACTGTTGTTTGTTAGAGCTGGAACAGTAGGCTAGGAGTCAATGTGTATGTGCAGAGTTATCTGTATACAATCATGTGGACTGTTGTTTGTTAGAGCTAGAACAGTAGGCTAGGAGTCAATGTGTATGTGTAGAGTTATCTGTATTCAATCATGTGGACTGTTGTTTGCTATTGCTAGAACAGTAGGCCAGGAGACAATGTGTATGTGTAGAGTTATATGTATACAATCATGTAGACTATTGTTTGTTAGAGCTAGAACAGTAGACCAGGAGACAATGTGTATGTGTAGAGCTATCTGTATACAATCATGTAGACTGTTCTTTCCCAGAGTTAGAACAGTAGGTTAGGAGTCAATGTGTATGTGTAGAGTTATATGTATACAATCATGTGGACTTTTGTTTGTTAAAGTTAGAACAGTAGATTAGGAGTCAATGTGTATGTGTAGAGTTATCTGTATACAATCATGTGGACTGTTGTTTGCTAGAGCTAGAACAGTATGTTAGGAGTCATTGTGTATGTGTAGAGTTATCTGTATACAATCATGTAGACTGTTTTTTCTTAGAGCTAGAACAGTAGGCTAGGAGTCAATGTGTATATAGACTTATCTGTATACCATCAAGTGGACTGTTGTTTGTTAGAGCTAGAACAGTAGGCTAGGACTCAATGTGTATAAGTAGAGTTATCTGTATACAATCATGTAGACTGTTGTTTGTTAGAGCTAGAACAGTAGGCTAAGAGTCGATGTGTATGTGCAGAGTTATCTGTATACAATCATGTGGACTGTTGTTTGTTAGAGCTAGAACAGTAGGCTAGGACTCAATGTGTATGTGTAGAGTTAACTGCATACAATCATGTGGACTGTTGTTTGTTAGGACTAGAACAGTAGGCTAGAACTCAATGTGTATGTGTAGAGTTTTCTGTATACATTCATGTAGACTGTTGTTTGTTAGAGCTAGAACAGTAGGATAGGACTCAATTTGTTTGTGTAGAGTTATCTGTATACAATCATACAGTAGACTAGGAGTCAATGTGTATGTGTATAGTTATCTGTATACAATCATGTGGACTGTTGTTTGTTAGAGCTAGAACAGTAGGCTATTAGTCAATGTGTATGTGTAGAGTTATCTGTATAAAATCATGTGGACTGTTGTTTGTTAGAGCTAGAACAGTAGGCTAGTAGTCGATGTGTATGTGTAGAGTTATCTATATACAATCATGTGGACTGTTGTTTGTTAGAGCTAGAACAGTAGGCTAGGAGTCAATGTGTATGTGTAGAGTTAACTGTATACAATCATGTGGACTGTTGTTTGTTAGAGTTAGATCAGTAGATTAGGAGTCAATTTGTATGTGTAGATTTATCTGTATACAATCATGTAGACTGTTGTTTGCTATAGCTAGAACAGTAGGCTAGGAGTCAATGTGGATGTGTGGAGTTATATGTATACAATCATGTAGACTGTTGTTTTTTAGAGCTAGAACAGTAGGCTAGGAGCCAATGTGTATGTATAGTTATCTGTATACCATCAAGTGGACTGTTGTTTGTTAGAGCTAGAACAGTAGACTAGGAGTCAATGTGTATGTGTGGAGCTATCTGTATACAATCATACAGTAGGCTAGGAGTCAATGTGTATGTGTAGAGTTATCTGTATACAATCATGTGGACTGTTGTTTGTTAGAGCTAGAACAGTGGTCTAGGATTCAATGTATATGTGTAGAGTTATCTGTATACAATGATGTAAACTGTTTTTTGTTAGAGCTAGAACAGTAGGCTAGGAGTCAATGTGTATGTGTAGAGTTATCTGTATACAATCATGTGGACTGTTGTTTGTTAGAGCTAGAACAGTAGGCTAGGAGTCAATGTGTATGTGCAGAGTTATCTGTATACAATCATGTGGACTGTTGTTTGTTAGAGCTAGAACAGTAGGCTAGGACTCAATGTGTATGTGTAGAGTTAACTGCATACAATAATGTGGACTGTTGTTTGTTAGGACTAGAACAGTAGGCTAGGACTCAATGTGTATGTGTAGAGTTTTCTGTATACATTCATGTAGACTGTTGTTTGTTAGGACTAGAACAGTAGGCTAGGACTCAATGTGTATGTGTAGAGTTATCTGTATACAATCATACAGTAGACTAGGAGTCAATGTGTATGTGTAGAGTTATTTGTATACAATCATGTGGACTGTTGTTTGTTAGAGCTAGAACAGTAGGCTAGTAGTCAATGTATATGTGTAGAGTTATCTGTATAAAATCATGTGGAGTGTTGTTTGTTAGAGCTAGAACAGTAGGCTAGGAGTCGATGTGTATGTGTAGAGTTATCTGTATACAATCATGTGGACTGTTGTTTGTTAGAGCTAGAACAGTAGGCTATTAGTCAATGTATATGTGTAGAGTTATCTGTATACAATCATGTGGACTGTTGTTTGTTAGAGCTAGAACAGTAGGCTAGGAGTCAATGTGTATGTGTAGAGTTAACTGTATACAATCATGTGGACTGTTGTTTGTTAGAGTTAGATCAGTAGATTAGGAGTCAATGTGTATGTGTAGATTTATCTGTATACAATCATGTAGACTGTTGTTTGCTAGAGCTAGAACAGTAGGCTAGGAGTCAATGTGGATGTGTGGAGTTATATGTATACAATCATGTAGACTGTTGATTTTAGAGCTAGAACAGTAGGCTAGGAGCCAATGTGTATATATAGTTATCTGTATACCATCAAGTGGACTGTTGTTTGTTAGAGCCAGAACAGTGGGCTAGGACTCAATGTGTAAGTGTAGAGTTATCTGTATACAATCATGTGGACTTTTGTTTGTTAGAGTTAGAACAGTAGATTAGGAGTCAATGTGTATGTGTAGAGTTATTTGTATACAATCATGTAGACTGTTGTTTCTTAGAGCTAGAACAGTAGACTAGGAGTCAATGTGTATGTGTGGAGCTATCTGTATACAATCATACAGTAGGCTAGGAGTCAATGTGTATGTGTAGAGTTATCTATATACAATCATGTGGACTGTTGTTTGTTAGAGCTAGAACAGTAGGCTAGGAGTCAATGTGTATGTGTAGAGTTAACTGTATACAATCATGTGGACTGTTGTTTGTTAGAGTTAGATCAGTAGATTAGGAGTCAATTTGTATGTGTAGATTTATCTGTATACAATCATGTAGACTGTTGTTTGCTAGAGCTAGAACAGTAGGCTAGGAGTCAATGTGGATGTGTGGAGTTATATGTATACAATCATGTAGACTGTTGTTTTTTAGAGCTAGAACAGTAGGCTAGGAGCCAATGTGTATGTATAGTTATCTGTATACCATCAAGTGGACTGTTGTTTGTTAGAGCTAGAACAGTAGACTAGGAGTCAATGTGTATGTGTGGAGCTATCTGTATACAATCATACAGTAGGCTAGGAGTCAATGTGTATGTGTAGAGTTATCTGTATACAATCATGTGGACTGTTGTTTGTTAGAGCTAGAACAGTGGTCTAGGATTCAATGTATATGTGTAGAGTTATCTGTATACAATGATGTAAACTGTTTTTTGTTAGAGCTAGAACAGTAGGCTAGGAGTCAATGTGTATGTGTAGAGTTATCTGTATACAATCATGTGGACTGTTGTTTGTTAGAGCTAGAACAGTAGGCTAGGAGTCAATGTGTATGTGCAGAGTTATCTGTATACAATCATGTGGACTGTTGTTTGTTAGAGCTAGAACAGTAGGCTAGGACTCAATGTGTATGTGTAGAGTTATCTGCATACAATAATGTGGACTGTTGTTTGTTAGGACTAGAACAGTAGGCTAGGACTCAATGTGTATGTGTAGAGTTTTCTGTATACATTCATGTAGACTGTTGTTTGTTAGGACTAGAACAGTAGGCTAGGACTCAATGTGTATGTGTAGAGTTATCTGTATACAATCATACAGTAGACTAGGAGTCAATGTGTATGTGTAGAGTTATTTGTATACAATCATGTGGACTGTTGTTTGTTAGAGCTAGAACAGTAGGCTAGTAGTCAATGTATATGTGTAGAGTTATCTGTATAAAATCATGTGGAGTGTTGTTTGTTAGAGCTAGAACAGTAGGCTAGGAGTCGATGTGTATGTGTAGAGTTATCTGTATACAATCATGTGGACTGTTGTTTGTTAGAGCTAGAACAGTAGGCTATTAGTCAATGTATATGTGTAGAGTTATCTGTATACAATCATGTGGACTGTTGTTTGTTAGAGCTAGAACAGTAGGCTAGGAGTCAATGTGTATGTGTAGAGTTAACTGTATACAATCATGTGGACTGTTGTTTGTTAGAGTTAGATCAGTAGATTAGGAGTCAATGTGTATGTGTAGATTTATCTGTATACAATCATGTAGACTGTTGTTTGCTAGAGCTAGAACAGTAGGCTAGGAGTCAATGTGGATGTGTGGAGTTATATGTATACAATCATGTAGACTGTTGATTTTAGAGCTAGAACAGTAGGCTAGGAGCCAATGTGTATATATAGTTATCTGTATACCATCAAGTGGACTGTTGTTTGTTAGAGCCAGAACAGTGGGCTAGGACTCAATGTGTAAGTGTAGAGTTATCTGTATACAATCATGTGGACTTTTGTTTGTTAGAGTTAGAACAGTAGATTAGGAGTCAATGTGTATGTGTAGAGTTATTTGTATACAATCATGTAGACTGTTGTTTCTTAGAGCTAGAACAGTAGACTAGGAGTCAATGTGTATGTGTGGAGCTATCTGTATACAATCATACAGTAGGCTAGGAGTCAATGTGTATGTGTAGAGTTATCTGTATACAATCATGTGGACTGTTGTTTGTTAGAGCTAGAACAGTAGGCTAGGATTCAATGTATATGTGTAGAGTTATCTGTATACAATGATGTAAACTGTTTTTTGTTAGAGCTAGAACAGTAGGCTAGGAGTCAATGTGTATGTGCAGAGTTATCTGTATACAATCATGTGGACTGTTGTTTGTTAGAGCTAGAACAGTAGGATAGGAGTCAATGTGTATGTGTAGAGTTATCTGTATACAATCATGTGGACTTTTGTTTGTTAGAGCTAGAACAGTAGGCTAGGAGTCAATGTGTATGTGCAGAGTTATCTGTATACAGTCATGTGAACTGTTGTTTGTTAGAGTTAGAACAGTAGGCTAGGACTCAATGTGTGTGTGTAGAGTTAACTGCATACAATAATGTGGACTGTTGTTTGTTAGGACTAGAACAGTAGGCTAGCACTCAATGTGTATGTGTAGAGTTTTCTGTATACATTCATGTAGACTGTTGTTTGTTAGAGCTAGAACAGTAGGATAGGACTCAATGTGTATGTGTAGAGTTATCTGTATACAAGCATACAGTAGACTAGGAGTCAATGTGTATGTGTAGAGTTATCTGTATACAATCATGTGGACTGTTGTTTGTTAGAGCTAGAACAGTAGGCTAGTAGTCAATGTATATGTGTAGAGTTATCTGTATAAAATCATGTGGAGTGTTGTTTGTTAGAGCTAGAACAGTAGGCTAGGAGTCGATGTGTATGTGTAGAGTTATCTGTATACAATCATGTGGACTGTTGTTTGTTAGAGCTAGAACAGTAGGCCATTAGTCAATGTATATGTGTAGAGTTATCTGTATACAATCATGTGGACTGTTGTTTGTTAGAGCTAGAACAGTAGGCTAGGAGTCAATGTGTATGTGTAGAGTTAACTGTATACAATCATGTGGACTGTTGTTTGTTAGAGTTAGATCAGTAGATTAGGAGTCAATGTGTATGTGTAGATTTATCTGTATACAATCATACAGTAGGCTAGGAGTCAATGTGTATGTGTAGAGTTATCTGTATACAATCATGTGGACTGTTGTTTGTTAGAGCTAGAACAGTGGGCTAGGATTCAATGTATATGTGTAGAGTTATCTGTATACAATGATGTAAACTGTTTTTTGTTAGAGCTAGAACAGTAGGCTAGGAGTCAATGTGTATGTGCAGAGTTATCTGTATACAATCATGTGGACTGTTGTTTGTTAGAGCTAGAACAGTAGGCTAGGAGTCAATGTGTATGTGTAGAGTTATCTGTATACAATCATGTGTACTGTTGTTTGTTAGAGCTAGAACAGTAGGCTAGGAGTCAATGTGTATGTGCAGAGTTATCTGTATACAATCATGTGAACTGTTGTTTGTTAGAGCTAGAACAGTAGACTAGGAGTCAATGTGTATGTGTGGAGCTATCTGTATACAATCATACAGTAGGCTAGGAGTCAATGTGTATGTGTAGAGTTATCTGTATACAATCATGTGGACTGTTGTTTGTTAGAGCTAGAACAGTGGGCTAGGATTCAATGTATATGTGTAGAGTTATCTGTATACAATGATGTAAACTGTTTTTTGTTAGAGCTAGAACAGTAGGCTAGGAGTCAATGTGTATGTGCAGAGTTATCTGTATACAATCATGTGGACTGTTGTTTGTTAGAGCTAGAACAGTAGGCTAGGAGTCAATGTGTATGTGTAGAGTTATCTGTATACAATCATGTGGACTGTTGTTTGTTAGAGCTAGAACAGTAGGCTAGGAGTCAATGTGTATGTGCAGTGTTATCTGTATACAGTCATGTGGACTGTTGTTTGTTAGAGCTAGAACAGTAGGCTAGGACTCAATGTGTATGTGTAGAGTTAACTGCATACAATAATGTGGACTGTTGTTTGTTAGGACTAGAACAGTAGGCTAGGACTCAATGTGTATGTGTAGAGTTTTCTGTATACATTCATGTAGACTGTTGTTTGTTAGAGCTAGAACAGTAGGATAGGACTCAATGTGTATGTGTAGAGTTATCTGTATACAATCATACAGTAGACTAGGAGTCAATGTGTATGTGTAGAGTTATCTGTATACAATCATGTGGACTGTTTTTTGTTAGAGCTAGAACAGTAGGCTAGTAGTCAATGTATATGTGTAGAGTTATCTGTATAAAATCATGTGGACTGTTGTTTGTTAGAGCTAGAACAGTAGGCTAGGAATCGATGTGTATGTGTAGGGTTATCTGTATACAATCATGTGGACTGTTGTTTGTTAGAGCTACAACAGTAGGCTATTAGTCAATGTATATGTGTAGAGTTATCTGTATACAATCATGTGGACTGTTGTTTGTTAGAGCTAGAACAGTAGGCTAGGAGTCAATGTGTATGTGTAGAGTTAACTGTATACAATCATGTGGACTGTTGTTTGTTAGAGTTAGATCAGTAGATTAGGAGTCAATGTGTATGTGTAGAGTTATCTGTATACAATCATGTAGACTGTTGTTTGATAGAGCCAGAACAGTAGGCTAGGAGTCAATGTGGATGTGTGGAGTTATATGTATACAATCATGTAGACTGTTGTTTTTTAGAGCTAGAACAGTAGGCTAGTACTCAATGTGTATGTGTAGAGTTATCTGTATACAATCATGTGGACTTTTGTTTGTTAGAGTTAGAACAGTAGATTAGGAGTCAATGTGTATGTGTAGAGTTATCTGTATACAATCATACAGTAGGCTAGGAGTCAATGTGTATGTGTAGAGTTATCTGTATACAATCATACAGTAGGCTAGGAGTCAATGTGTATGTGTGGAGTTATCTGTATACAATCATGTGGACTGTTGTTCGTTAGAGCTAGAACAGTGGGCTAGGATTCAATGTATATGTGTAGAGTTATCTGTATACAATGATGTAAACTGTTTTTTGCTAGAGCTAGAACAGTAGGCTAGGAGTCAATGTGTATGTGCAGAGTTATCTGTATACAATCATGTGGACTGTTGTTTGTTAGAGCTAGAACAGTAGGCTAGGAGTCAATGTGTATGTGTAGAGTTATCTGTATACAATCATGTGGACTGTTGTTTGTTAGAGCTAGAACAGTAGGCTAGGAGTCAATGTGTATGTGCAGAGTTATCTGTATACAATCATGTGGACTGTTGTTTGTTAGAGATAGAACAGTAGGCTAGGACTCAATGTGTATGTGTAGAGTTAACTGCATACAATAATGTGGACTGTTGTTTGTTAGGACTAGAACAGTAGGCTAGGACTCAATGTGTATGTGTAGAGTTTTCTGTATACATTCATGTAGACTGTTGTTTGTTAGAGCTAGAACAGTAGGATAGGACTCAATGTGTATGTGTAGAGTTATCTGTATACAATCATACAGTAGACTAGGAGTCAATGTGTATGTGTAGAGTTATCTGTATACAATCATGTGAACTGTTGTTTGTTAGAGCTAGAACAGTAAGCTAGTAGTCAATGTATATGTGTAGAGTTATCTGTATAAAATCATGTGGACTGTTGTTTGTTAGAGCTAGAACAGTAGGCTAGGAGTCGATGTGTATGTGTAGAGTTATCTGTATACAATCATGTGGACTGTTGTTTGTTAGAGCTAGAACAGTAGGCTAGTAGTTAATGTGTATGTGTAGAGTTAACTGTATACAATCATGTGGACTGTTGTTTGTTAGAGTTAGAACAGTAGATTAGGAGTCAATGTGTATGTGTAGAGTTATCTGTATACAATCATGTAGACCGTTGTTTGCTAGAGCTAGAACAGTAGGCTAGGAGTCAATGTGGATGTGTGGAGTTATATGTATACAATCATGTAGACTGTTGTTTTTTAGAGCTAGAACGGTAGGCTAGGAGCCAATGTGTATGTATAGTTATTTGTATACCATCAAGTGGACTGTTGTTTGTTAGAGCTAGAACAGTGGGCTAGGACTCAATGTGTATGTGTAGAGTTATCTGTATACAATCATGTAGACTGTTGTTTGTTAGAGCTAGAACAGTAGACTAGGAGTCAATGTGTATGTGTGGAGCTATCTGTATACAATCATACAGTAGGCTAGGAGTCAATGTGTATGTGTAGAGTTATCTGTATACAATCATGTGGACTGTTGTTTGTTAGAGCTAGAACAGTGGGCTAGGATTCAATGTATATGTGTAGAGTTATCTGTATACAATGATGTAAACTGTTTTTTGTTAGAGCTAGAACAGTAGGCTAGGAGTCAATGTGTATGTGCAGAGTTATCTGTATACAATCATGTGGACTGTTGTTTGTTAGAGCTAGAACAGTAGGCTAGGAGTCAATGTGTATGTGTAGAGTTATCTGTATACAATCATGTGGACTGTTGTTTGTTAGAGCTAGAACAGTAGGCTAGGAGTCAATGTGTATGTGCAGAGTTATCTGTATACAATCATGTGAACTGTTGTTTGTTAGAGTTAGAACAGTAGGCTAGGACTCAATGTGTATGTGTAGAGTTAACTGCATACACTAATGTGGACTGTTGTTTGTTAGGACTAGAACAGTAGGCTAAGACTCAATGTGTATGTGTAGAGTTTTCTGTATACATTCATGTAGACTGTTGTTTGTTAGAGCTAGAACAGTAGGATAGGACTCAATGTGTATGTGTAGAGTTATCTGTATACAATCATACAGTAGACTAGGAGTCAATGTGTATGTGTAGAGTTATCTGTATACAATCATGTGGACTGTTGTTTGTTAGAGGTAGAACAGTAGGCTAGTAGTCAATGTATATGTGTAGAGTTATCTGTATAAAATCATGTGGACTGTTGTTTGTTAGAGCTAGAACAGTAGGCTAGGAGTCGATGTGTATGTGTAGAGTTATCTGTATACAATCATGTGGACTGTTGTTTGTTAGAGCTAGAACAGTAGGCTATTAGTCAATGTATATGTGTAGAGTTATCTGTATACAATCATGTGGACTGTTGTTTGTTAGAGCTAGAACAATAGGCTATAAGTCAATGTGTATGTGTGGAGTTATCTGTATACAATCATGTGGACTGTTGTTTGTTAGAGTTAGATCAGTAGATTAGGAGTCAATGTGTATGTGTAGAGTTAACTGTATACAATCATGTGGACTGTTGTTTGTTAGAGTTAGATCAGTAGATTAGGAGTCAATGTGTATGTGTAGAGTTATCTGTATACAATCATGTAGACTGTTGTTTGATAGAGCCAGAACAGTAGGCTAGGAGTCAATGTGGATGTGTGGAGTTATATGTATACAATCATGTAGACTGTTGTTTTTTAGAGCTAGAACAGTAGGCTATGAGCCAATGTGTATGTATAGTTATCTGTATACCATCAAGTGGACTGTTGTTTGTTAGAGCTAGAACAGTAGGCTAGTACTCAATGTGTATGTGTAGAGTTATCTGTATACAATCATGTGGACTTTTGTTTGTTAGAGTTAGAACAGTAGATTAGGAGTCAATGTGTATGCGTAGAGTTATCTGTATACAATCATGTAGACTGTTGTTTATTAGAGCTAGAACAGTAGGCTAGGAGTCAATGTGTATGTGTGGAGTTATCTGTATACAATCTTACAGTAGGCTAGGAGTCAATGTGTATGTGTAGAGTTATCTGTATACAATCATGTGGACTGTTGTTTGTTAGAGCTAGAACAGTGGGCTAGGATTCAATGTATATGTGTAGAGTTATCTGTATACAATGATGTAAACTGTTTTTTGCTAGAGCTAGAACAGTAGGCTAGGAGTCAATGTGTATGTGCAGAGTTATCTGTATACAATCATGTGGACTGTTGTTTGTTAGAGCTAGAACAGTAGGCTAGGAGTCAATGTGTATGTGCAGAGTTATCTGTATACAATCATGTGGACTGTTGTTTGTTAGAGCTAGAACAGTAGGCTAGGACTCGAAGTGTATGTGTAGAGTTAACTGCATACAATAATGTGGACTGTTGTTTGTTAGGACTAGAACAGTAGGCTAGGACTCAATGTGTATGTGTAGAGTTTTCTGTATACATTCATGTAGACTGTTGTTTGTTAGAGCTAGAACAGAAGGATAGGACTCAATGTGTATGTGTAGAGTTATCTGTATACAATCATACAGTAGACTAGGAGTCAATGTGTATGTGTAGAGTTATCTGTATACAATCATGTGAACTGTTGTTTGTTAGAGCTAGAACAGTAGGCTGGTAGTCAATGTATATGTGTAGAGTTATCTGTATAAAATCATGTGGACTGTTGTTTGTTAGAGCTAGAACAGTAGGCTAGGAGTCGATGTGTATGTATAGAGTTATCTGTATACAATCATGTGGACTGTTGTTTGTTAGAGCTAGAACAGTAGGCTAGTAGTCAATGTGTATGTGTAGAGTTAACTGTATACAATCATGTGGACTGTTGTTTGTTAGAGTTAGAACAGTAGATTAGGAGTCAATGTGTATGTGTAGAGTTATCTGTATACAATCATGTAGACCGTTGTTTGCTAGAGCTAGAACAGTAGGCTAGGAGTCAATGTGGATGTGTGGAGTTATATGTATACAATCATGTAGACTGTTGTTTTTTAGAGCTAGAACGGTAGGCAAGGAGCCAATGTGTATGTATAGTTATCTGTATACCATCAAGTGGACTGTTGTTTGTTAGAGCTAGAACAGTAGGCTAGGACTCAATGTGTATGTGTAGGGTTATCTGTATACAATCATGTGGACTTTTGTTTGTTAGAGTTAGAACAGTAGATTAGGAGTCAATGTGTATGTGTAGAGTTATCTGTATACAATCATGTAGACTGTTGTTTGTTAGAGCTAGAACAGTAGGCTAGGAGTCAATGTGTAGGTGTGGAGTTATCTGTATACAATCATACAGTAGGCTAGGAGTCAATGTGTATGTGTAGAGTTATCTGTATACAATCATGTGGACTGTTGTTTGTTAGAGCTAGAACAGTACGCCAGGAGAAAATGTGTATGTGTAGAGTTATCTGTATACAATCATGTGGACTGTTGTTTCCTAGAGTTAGAACAGTAGGTTAGGAGTCAATGTGTATGTGTAGAGTTATCTGTATTCAATCATGTGGACTTTTGTTTGTTAGACTTAGAATAGTAGATTAGGAGTCAATGTGTATGTGTAGAGTTATCTGTATACAATCATGTGAACTGTTGTGTGCTAGAGCTAGAACAGTAAGCTAGGAGTCAATGTGTATGTGTAGAGTTATCTGTATACAATCATGTAGACTGTTGTTTGTTAGAGCTAGAACAGTAGGCTAGGAGTCAATGTGTATGTGTGGAGTTATCTGTATACAATCATGTAGACTGTTGTTTGTTAAAGTTAGAACAGTAGGCTAGAAGTCAATGTGTATGTAGAGTTATCTGTATACCATCAAGTGGACTGCTGTTTGTTAGAGCTAGAACAGTAGGCTAGGACTCAATGTGTATGAGTAGAGTTATCTGTATACAATCATGTAGACTGTTGTTTGTTAGAGCTAGAACAGTAGGCTAGGAGTCAATGTGTATGTAGAGTTATCTGTATACCATCAAGTGGACTGTTGTTTGTTAGAGCTAGAACAGTAGGCTAGGACTCAATGTGAATGTC
Organism: Bathymodiolus septemdierum; assembly: GCA_963383655.1. Classification (NCBI taxonomy): domain Eukaryota; kingdom Metazoa; phylum Mollusca; class Bivalvia; order Mytilida; family Modiolidae; genus Bathymodiolus; species Bathymodiolus septemdierum. The sequence continues at coordinate 5,996,145 of OY726529.1, read as the reverse complement.
TAGAGTTATCTGTACACATTCATGTATACTGTTGTTTGTTAGAGCTAGAACAGTAGGCTAGGACTCAATGTGTATGTGTAGAGTAATCTGTATACAATCATACAGTAGGCTAGGAGTCAATGTATATGTGTAGAGTTATCTGTATACAATCATGTGGACTGTTGTTTGTTAGAGCTAGAACAGTAGGCTAGTAGTCAATGTATATGTGTAGAGTTATCTGTATAAAATCATGTAGACTGTTGTTTGCTAGAGCTAGAACAGTAGGGTAGGAGTCAATGTGTATGTGCAGAGTTATCTGCATACAATCAAGTGGACTGTTGTTTGTTAGGACTAGAACAGTAGGCTAGGACTCAATGTGTATGTGATTATTTATCTGTATACATTCATGTAGACTGTTATTTGTTAGAGCTAGAACAGTAGGCTAGGACTCACTGTGTATGTGTAGAGTTATCTGTATACATTCATACAGTAGACTAGGAGTCAATGTGTATGTGTAGAGTTTTCTGTATACAATCATGTGGACTGTTGTTTGTTAGAGCTAGAACAGTAGGCTAGTAGTCAATGTATATGTGTAGAGTTATCTGTATGCAATCGTGTGGACTGTTGTTTGTTAGAGTTAGAACAGTAGGCTAGGAGTCAATGTGTATGATTAGAGTTAACTGTATACAATCATGTGGACTGTTGTTTGTTAGAGTTAGAACAGTAGATTAGGAGTCAATGTGTATGTGTACAGTTATCTGTATACAATCATGTGGACTGTGTTTGCTAGAGCTAGAACTGTAGGCTAGGAGTCAATGTGTATGTGTAGAGTTATCTGTATACAATCATGTAGACTGTTGTTTGCTAGAGCTAGAACAGTATGCTAGGAGTCAATGTGTATGTGTGGAGTTATCTGTATACAATCGTGTAGACTGTTGTTTGTTAGAGCTAGAACAGTAGGTTGGGAGTCAATGTGTATGTAGAGTTATCTGTATACAATCATGTGGACTGTTGTTTGTTAGAGTTAGAACAGCAGGCTATGAGTCAATGTGTATGTGTGGAGTTATCTGTATACAATCATGTAGACTGTTGTTTGTTAGAGCTAGAACAGTAGGCTAGGAGTCAATGTGTATGTGTAGAGTTATTTGTATACAATCATGTAAACTGTTGTTTGTTATAGCTAGAACAGTAGGCTCGGAGTCAATGTGTATGTGTAGAGTTATCTGTATACAATCATGTGGACTGTTGTTTGTTAGAGCTAGAACAGTAGGCTAGGACTCAATGTGTATGTGTAGAGTTATCTGTATACAATCATGTGGACTTTTGTTTGTTAGAGTTAGAACAGTTGATTAGGAGTCAATGTGTATGTGTAGAGTTATCTGTATACAATCATGTAGACTGTTGTTTGTTAGAGCTAGAACAGTAGGCTAGGAGTCAATGTGTATGTGTGGAGTTATCTGTATACAATCATACAGTAGGCTAGGAGTCAATGTGTATGTGTAGAGTTATCTGTTTACAATCATGTGGACTGTTGTTTGTTAGAGCTAGAACAGTGGGCTAGGATTCAATGTATATGTGTAGAGTTATCTGTATACAATGATGCAAACTGTTGTTTGTTAGAGCTAGAACAGTAGGCTAGGAGTCAATGTGTATGTGCAGAGTTATCTGTATACAATCATGTGGACTGTTGTTTGTTAGAGCTAGAACAGTAGGCTAGGAGTCAATGTGTATGTGTAGAGTTATCTGTATGCAATCATGTGGACTGTTGTTTGCTATTGCTAGAACAGTAAGCCAAGAGACAATGTGTATGTGTAGAGTTATCTGTATACAATCATGTAGACTATTGTTTGTTAGAGCTAGAACAGTACGCCAGGAGAAAATGTGTATGTGTAGAGTTATCTGTATGCAATCATGTGGACTGTTGTTTCCTAGAGTTAGAACAGTAGGTTAGGAGTCAATGTGTATGTGTAGAGTTATCTGTATAAAATCATGTGGACTGTTGTTTGTTAGAGTTAGAACAGTAGATTAGGAGTCAATGTGTATGTTTAGAGTTATCTGTATACAATCATGTGGACTGTTGTTTGCTAGAGCGAGAACAGTAGGCTAGGAGTCAATGTGTATGTGTAGAGTTATCTGTATAAAATCATGTGGACTGTTGTTTGTTAGAGTTAGAACAGTAGATTAGGAGTCAATGTGTATGTTTAGAGTTATCTGTATACCATAAAGTGGACTGTTGTTTGTTAGAGCTAGAACAGTAGGCTAGGACTCAATGTGAATGTGTAGAGTTATCTGTAAACATTCATGTAGACTATTGTTTGTTAGAGCTAGAACAGTAGGCTAGGAGTAAATGTGTATGTGCAGAGTTATCTGTATACAATCATGTGGACTGTTGTTTGTTAGAGCTAGAACAGTACGCTAGGAGTCAATGTGTATGTGTAGAGTTATCTGTATACAATCATGTGGACTGTTGTTTGCTATTGCTAGAACAGTAGGCCAGGAGACAATGTGTATGTGTAGAGTTATATGTATACAATCATGTAGACTGTTGTTTGTTAGAGCTAGAACAGTAGGCCAGGAGACAATGTGTATGTGTAGATTTATCTGTATACAATCATGTGGACTCTTCTTTCCCAGAGTTAGAACAGTAGGTTAGGAGTCAATGTGTATGTGTAGAGTTATCTGTATACAATCATGTGGAATTTTGTTTGTTAGAGTTAGAACAGTAGATTAGGAGTCAATGTGTATGTGTAGAGTTATCTGTATACAATCATGTGGACTGTTGTTTGCTAGAGCTAGAACAGTAGGCTAGGAGTCAATGTGTATGTGTAGAGTTATTTGTATACAATCATGTAGACTGTTGTTTGTTAGAGCTAGAACAGTAGGCTAGGAGTCAATGTGTATGTGTGGAGTTATCTGTATACAATCATGTAGACTGTTGTTTCTTAGAGTTAGAACAGTAGGCTAGGAGTCAATGTGTATGTAGAGTTATCTGTATACCATAAAGTGGACTGTTGTTTGTTAGAGCTAGAACAGTAGGCTAGGACTCAATGTGTATGTGTAGAGTTATCTGTATACATTCATGTAGACTGTTGTTTGTTAGAGCTAGAACAGTAGGCTAGGAGTCAATGTGTATGTGTGGAGTTATCTGTATACAATCATGTGCACTGTTGTTTGCTAGAGCTAGAACAGTAGGCTAAGATGTCAATGTGTATGTGTAAAGTTATCTGTATACAATCATGTGGACTGTTGTTTGTTAGAGTTAGAACAGTAGGCTATGAGTCAATGTGTATGTGTGGAGTTAGCTGTATACAATCATGTAGACTGTTGTTTGTTCGAGCTAGAACAGTATGCTAGGAGTCAGTGTGTATGTATAGTTATCTGTATACCATCAAGTGGACTGTTGTTTGTTAGAGTTAGAACAGTATGCTAGGACTCAATGTGTATGTGTAGAGTTATCTGTATACAATCATGCAGTAGGCTAGGAGTCAATGTGTATGTGTAGAGTTATTTGTATACAATCATGTGGACTGTTGTTTGTTAGAGCTAGAACAGTAGGCTAGGAGTCAATGTGTATGTGCAGAGTTATCTGTATACAATCATGTGGACTGTTGTTTGTTAGAGCTAGAACAGTAGGCTAGGACTCGAAGTGTATGTGTAGAGTTAACTGCATACAATAATGTGGACTGTTGTTTGTTAGGACTAGAACAGTAGGCTAGGACTCAATGTGTATGTGTAGAGTTTTCTGTATACATTCATGTAGACTGTTGTTTGTTAGAGCTAGAACAGAAGGATAGGACTCAATGTGTATGTGTAGAGTTATCTGTATACAATCATACAGTAGACTAGGAGTCAATGTGTATGTGTAGAGTTATCTGTATACAATCATGTGAACTGTTGTTTGTTAGAGCTAGAACAGTAGGCTGGTAGTCAATGTATATGTGTAGAGTTATCTGTATAAAATCATGTGGACTGTTGTTTGTTAGAGCTAGAACAGTAGGCTAGGAGTCGATGTGTATGTATAGAGTTATCTGTATACAATCATGTGGACTGTTGTTTGTTAGAGCTAGAACAGTAGGCTAGTAGTCAATGTGTATGTGTAGAGTTAACTGTATACAATCATGTGGACTGTTGTTTGTTAGAGTTAGAACAGTAGATTAGGAGTCAATGTGTATGTGTAGAGTTATCTGTATACAATCATGTAGACCGTTGTTTGCTAGAGCTAGAACAGTAGGCTAGGAGTCAATGTGGATGTGTGGAGTTATATGTATACAATCATGTAGACTGTTGTTTTTTAGAGCTAGAACGGTACGCAAGGAGCCAATGTGTATGTATAGTTATCTGTATACCATCAAGTGGACTGTTGTTTGTTAGAGCTAGAACAGTAGGCTAGGACTCAATGTGTATGTGTAGGGTTATCTGTATACAATCATGTGGACTTTTGTTTGTTAGAGTTAGAACAGTAGATTAGGAGTCAATGTGTATGTGTAGAGTTATCTGTATACAATCATGTAGACTGTTGTTTGTTAGAGCTAGAACAGTAGGCTAGGAGTCAATGTGTAGGTGTGGAGTTATCTGTATACAATCATACAGTAGGCTAGGAGTCAATGTGTATGTGTAGAGTTATCTGTATACAATCATGTGGACTGTTGTTTGTTAGAGCTAGAACAGTACGCCAGGAGAAAATGTGTATGTGTAGAGTTATCTGTATACAATCATGTGGACTGTTGTTTCCTAGAGTTAGAACAGTAGGTTAGGAGTCAATGTGTATGTGTAGAGTTATCTGTATTCAATCATGTGGACTTTTGTTTGTTAGACTTAGAATAGTAGATTAGGAGTCAATGTGTATGTGTAGAGTTATCTGTATACAATCATGTGAACTGTTGTGTGCTAGAGCTAGAACAGTAAGCTAGGAGTCAATGTGTATGTGTAGAGTTATCTGTATACAATCATGTAGACTGTTGTTTGTTAGAGCTAGAACAGTAGGCTAGGAGTCAATGTGTATGTGTGGAGTTATCTGTATACAATCATGTAGACTGTTGTTTGTTAAAGTTAGAACAGTAGGCTAGAAGTCAATGTGTATGTAGAGTTATCTGTATACCATCAAGTGGACTGCTGTTTGTTAGAGCTAGAACAGTAGGCTAGGACTCAATGTGTATGAGTAGAGTTATCTGTATACAATCATGTAGACTGTTGTTTGTTAGAGCTAGAACAGTAGGCTAGGAGTCAATGTGTATGTAGAGTTATCTGTATACCATCAAGTGGACTGTTGTTTGTTAGAGCTAGAACAGTAGGCTAGGACTCAATGTGAATGTCTAGAGTTATCTGTACACATTCATGTATACTGTTGTTTGTTAGAGCTAGAACAGTAGGCTAGGACTCAATGTGTATGTGTAGAGTAATCTGTATACAATCATACAGTAGGCTAGGAGTCAATGTATATGTGTAGAGTTATCTGTATACAATCATGTGGACTGTTGTTTGTTAGAGCTAGAACAGTAGGCTAGTAGTCAATGTATATGTGTAGAGTTATCTGTATAAAATCATGTAGACTGTTGTTTGCTAGAGCTAGAACAGTAGGGTAGGAGTCAATGTGTATGTGCAGAGTTATCTGCATACAATCAAGTGGACTGTTGTTTGTTAGGACTAGAACAGTAGGCTAGGACTCAATGTGTATGTGATTATTTATCTGTATACATTCATGTAGACTGTTATTTGTTAGAGCTAGAACAGTAGGCTAGGACTCACTGTGTATGTGTAGAGTTATCTGTATACATTCATACAGTAGACTAGGAGTCAATGTGTATGTGTAGAGTTTTCTGTATACAATCATGTGGACTGTTGTTTGTTAGAGCTAGAACAGTAGGCTAGTAGTCAATGTATATGTGTAGAGTTATCTGTATGCAATCGTGTGGACTGTTGTTTGTTAGAGTTAGAACAGTAGGCTAGGAGTCAATGTGTATGATTAGAGTTAACTGTATACAATCATGTGGACTGTTGTTTGTTAGAGTTAGAACAGTAGATTAGGAGTCAATGTGTATGTGTACAGTTATCTGTATACAATCATGTGGACTGTGTTTGCTAGAGCTAGAACTGTAGGCTAGGAGTCAATGTGTATGTGTAGAGTTATCTGTATACAATCATGTAGACTGTTGTTTGCTAGAGCTAGAACAGTATGCTAGGAGTCAATGTGTATGTGTGGAGTTATCTGTATACAATCGTGTAGACTGTTGTTTGTTAGAGCTAGAACAGTAGGTTGGGAGTCAATGTGTATGTAGAGTTATCTGTATACAATCATGTGGACTGTTGTTTGTTAGAGTTAGAACAGCAGGCTATGAGTCAATGTGTATGTGTGGAGTTATCTGTATACAATCATGTAGACTGTTGTTTGTTAGAGCTAGAACAGTAGGCTAGGAGTCAATGTGTATGTGTAGAGTTATTTGTATACAATCATGTAAACTGTTGTTTGTTATAGCTAGAACAGTAGGCTCGGAGTCAATGTGTATGTGTAGAGTTATCTGTATACAATCATGTGGACTGTTGTTTGTTAGAGCTAGAACAGTAGGCTAGGACTCAATGTGTATGTGTAGAGTTATCTGTATACAATCATGTGGACTTTTGTTTGTTAGAGTTAGAACAGTTGATTAGGAGTCAATGTGTATGTGTAGAGTTATCTGTATACAATCATGTAGACTGTTGTTTGTTAGAGCTAGAACAGTAGGCTAGGAGTCAATGTGTATGTGTGGAGTTATCTGTATACAATCATACAGTAGGCTAGGAGTCAATGTGTATGTGTAGAGTTATCTGTTTACAATCATGTGGACTGTTGTTTGTTAGAGCTAGAACAGTGGGCTAGGATTCAATGTATATGTGTAGAGTTATCTGTATACAATGATGCAAACTGTTGTTTGTTAGAGCTAGAACAGTAGGCTAGGAGTCAATGTGTATGTGCAGAGTTATCTGTATACAATCATGTGGACTGTTGTTTGTTAGAGCTAGAACAGTAGGCTAGGAGTCAATGTGTATGTGTAGAGTTATCTGTATGCAATCATGTGGACTGTTGTTTGCTATTGCTAGAACAGTAAGCCAAGAGACAATGTGTATGTGTAGAGTTATCTGTATACAATCATGTAGACTATTGTTTGTTAGAGCTAGAACAGTACGCCAGGAGAAAATGTGTATGTGTAGAGTTATCTGTATGCAATCATGTGGACTGTTGTTTCCTAGAGTTAGAACAGTAGGTTAGGAGTCAATGTGTATGTGTAGAGTTATCTGTATAAAATCATGTGGACTGTTGTTTGTTAGAGTTAGAACAGTAGATTAGGAGTCAATGTGTATGTTTAGAGTTATCTGTATACAATCATGTGGACTGTTGTTTGCTAGAGCGAGAACAGTAGGCTAGGAGTCAATGTGTATGTGTAGAGTTATCTGTATAAAATCATGTGGACTGTTGTTTGTTAGAGTTAGAACAGTAGATTAGGAGTCAATGTGTATGTTTAGAGTTATCTGTATACCATAAAGTGGACTGTTGTTTGTTAGAGCTAGAACAGTAGGCTAGGACTCAATGTGAATGTGTAGAGTTATCTGTAAACATTCATGTAGACTATTGTTTGTTAGAGCTAGAACAGTAGGCTAGGAGTAAATGTGTATGTGCAGAGTTATCTGTATACAATCATGTGGACTGTTGTTTGTTAGAGCTAGAACAGTACGCTAGGAGTCAATGTGTATGTGTAGAGTTATCTGTATACAATCATGTGGACTGTTGTTTGCTATTGCTAGAACAGTAGGCCAGGAGACAATGTGTATGTGTAGAGTTATATGTATACAATCATGTAGACTGTTGTTTGTTAGAGCTAGAACAGTAGGCCAGGAGACAATGTGTATGTGTAGATTTATCTGTATACAATCATGTGGACTCTTCTTTCCCAGAGTTAGAACAGTAGGTTAGGAGTCAATGTGTATGTGTAGAGTTATCTGTATACAATCATGTGGAATTTTGTTTGTTAGAGTTAGAACAGTAGATTAGGAGTCAATGTGTATGTGTAGAGTTATCTGTATACAATCATGTGGACTGTTGTTTGCTAGAGCTAGAACAGTAGGCTAGGAGTCAATGTGTATGTGTAGAGTTATTTGTATACAATCATGTAGACTGTTGTTTGTTAGAGCTAGAACAGTAGGCTAGGAGTCAATGTGTATGTGTGGAGTTATCTGTATACAATCATGTAGACTGTTGTTTCTTAGAGTTAGAACAGTAGGCTAGGAGTCAATGTGTATGTAGAGTTATCTGTATACCATAAAGTGGACTGTTGTTTGTTAGAGCTAGAACAGTAGGCTAGGACTCAATGTGTATGTGTAGAGTTATCTGTATACATTCATGTAGACTGTTGTTTGTTAGAGCTAGAACAGTAGGCTAGGAGTCAATGTGTATGTGTGGAGTTATCTGTATACAATCATGTGCACTGTTGTTTGCTAGAGCTAGAACAGTAGGCTAAGATGTCAATGTGTATGTGTAAAGTTATCTGTATACAATCATGTGGACTGTTGTTTGTTAGAGTTAGAACAGTAGGCTATGAGTCAATGTGTATGTGTGGAGTTAGCTGTATACAATCATGTAGACTGTTGTTTGTTCGAGCTAGAACAGTATGCTAGGAGTCAGTGTGTATGTATAGTTATCTGTATACCATCAAGTGGACTGTTGTTTGTTAGAGTTAGAACAGTATGCTAGGACTCAATGTGTATGTGTAGAGTTATCTGTATACAATCATGCAGTAGGCTAGGAGTCAATGTGTATGTGTAGAGTTATTTGTATACAATCATGTGGACTGTTGTTTGTTAGAGCTAGAACAGTAGGCTAGGAGTCAATGTGTATGTGCAGAGTTATCTGTATACAATCATGTGGACTGTTGTTTGTTAGAGCTAGAACAGTAGGCTAGGACTCGAAGTGTATGTGTAGAGTTAACTGCATACAATAATGTGGACTGTTGTTTGTTAGGACTAGAACAGTAGGCTAGGACTCAATGTGTATGTGTAGAGTTTTCTGTATACATTCATGTAGACTGTTGTTTGTTAGAGCTAGAACAGAAGGATAGGACTCAATGTGTATGTGTAGAGTTATCTGTATACAATCATACAGTAGACTAGGAGTCAATGTGTATGTGTAGAGTTATCTGTATACAATCATGTGAACTGTTGTTTGTTAGAGCTAGAACAGTAGGCTGGTAGTCAATGTATATGTGTAGAGTTATCTGTATAAAATCATGTGGACTGTTGTTTGTTAGAGCTAGAACAGTAGGCTAGGAGTCGATGTGTATGTATAGAGTTATCTGTATACAATCATGTGGACTGTTGTTTGTTAGAGCTAGAACAGTAGGCTAGTAGTCAATGTGTATGTGTAGAGTTAACTGTATACAATCATGTGGACTGTTGTTTGTTAGAGTTAGAACAGTAGATTAGGAGTCAATGTGTATGTGTAGAGTTATCTGTATACAATCATGTAGACCGTTGTTTGCTAGAGCTAGAACAGTAGGCTAGGAGTCAATGTGGATGTGTGGAGTTATATGTATACAATCATGTAGACTGTTGTTTTTTAGAGCTAGAACGGTACGCAAGGAGCCAATGTGTATGTATAGTTATCTGTATACCATCAAGTGGACTGTTGTTTGTTAGAGCTAGAACAGTAGGCTAGGACTCAATGTGTATGTGTAGGGTTATCTGTATACAATCATGTGGACTTTTGTTTGTTAGAGTTAGAACAGTAGATTAGGAGTCAATGTGTATGTGTAGAGTTATCTGTATACAATCATGTAGACTGTTGTTTGTTAGAGCTAGAACAGTAGGCTAGGAGTCAATGTGTAGGTGTGGAGTTATCTGTATACAATCATACAGTAGGCTAGGAGTCAATGTGTATGTGTAGAGTTATCTGTATACAATCATGTGGACTGTTGTTTGTTAGAGCTAGAACAGTACGCCAGGAGAAAATGTGTATGTGTAGAGTTATCTGTATACAATCATGTGGACTGTTGTTTCCTAGAGTTAGAACAGTAGGTTAGGAGTCAATGTGTATGTGTAGAGTTATCTGTATTCAATCATGTGGACTTTTGTTTGTTAGACTTAGAATAGTAGATTAGGAGTCAATGTGTATGTGTAGAGTTATCTGTATACAATCATGTGAACTGTTGTGTGCTAGAGCTAGAACAGTAAGCTAGGAGTCAATGTGTATGTGTAGAGTTATCTGTATACAATCATGTAGACTGTTGTTTGTTAGAGCTAGAACAGTAGGCTAGGAGTCAATGTGTATGTGTGGAGTTATCTGTATACAATCATGTAGACTGTTGTTTGTTAAAGTTAGAACAGTAGGCTAGAAGTCAATGTGTATGTAGAGTTATCTGTATACCATCAAGTGGACTGCTGTTTGTTAGAGCTAGAACAGTAGGCTAGGACTCAATGTGTATGAGTAGAGTTATCTGTATACAATCATGTAGACTGTTGTTTGTTAGAGCTAGAACAGTAGGCTAGGAGTCAATGTGTATGTAGAGTTATCTGTATACCATCAAGTGGACTGTTGTTTGTTAGAGCTAGAACAGTAGGCTAGGACTCAATGTGAATGTCTAGAGTTATCTGTACACATTCATGTATACTGTTGTTTGTTAGAGCTAGAACAGTAGGCTAGGACTCAATGTGTATGTGTAGAGTAATCTGTATACAATCATACAGTAGGCTAGGAGTCAATGTATATGTGTAGAGTTATCTGTATACAATCATGTGGACTGTTGTTTGTTAGAGCTAGAACAGTAGGCTAGTAGTCAATGTATATGTGTAGAGTTATCTGTATAAAATCATGTAGACTGTTGTTTGCTAGAGCTAGAACAGTAGGGTAGGAGTCAATGTGTATGTGCAGAGTTATCTGCATACAATCAAGTGGACTGTTGTTTGTTAGGACTAGAACAGTAGGCTAGGACTCAATGTGTATGTGATTATTTATCTGTATACATTCATGTAGACTGTTATTTGTTAGAGCTAGAACAGTAGGCTAGGACTCACTGTGTATGTGTAGAGTTATCTGTATACATTCATACAGTAGACTAGGAGTCAATGTGTATGTGTAGAGTTTTCTGTATACAATCATGTGGACTGTTGTTTGTTAGAGCTAGAACAGTAGGCTAGTAGTCAATGTATATGTGTAGAGTTATCTGTATGCAATCGTGTGGACTGTTGTTTGTTAGAGTTAGAACAGTAGGCTAGGAGTCAATGTGTATGATTAGAGTTAACTGTATACAATCATGTGGACTGTTGTTTGTTAGAGTTAGAACAGTAGATTAGGAGTCAATGTGTATGTGTACAGTTATCTGTATACAATCATGTGGACTGTGTTTGCTAGAGCTAGAACTGTAGGCTAGGAGTCAATGTGTATGTGTAGAGTTATCTGTATACAATCATGTAGACTGTTGTTTGCTAGAGCTAGAACAGTATGCTAGGAGTCAATGTGTATGTGTGGAGTTATCTGTATACAATCGTGTAGACTGTTGTTTGTTAGAGCTAGAACAGTAGGTTGGGAGTCAATGTGTATGTAGAGTTATCTGTATACAATCATGTGGACTGTTGTTTGTTAGAGTTAGAACAGCAGGCTATGAGTCAATGTGTATGTGTGGAGTTATCTGTATACAATCATGTAGACTGTTGTTTGTTAGAGCTAGAACAGTAGGCTAGGAGTCAATGTGTATGTGTAGAGTTATTTGTATACAATCATGTAAACTGTTGTTTGTTATAGCTAGAACAGTAGGCTCGGAGTCAATGTGTATGTGTAGAGTTATCTGTATACAATCATGTGGACTGTTGTTTGTTAGAGCTAGAACAGTAGGCTAGGACTCAATGTGTATGTGTAGAGTTATCTGTATACAATCATGTGGACTTTTGTTTGTTAGAGTTAGAACAGTTGATTAGGAGTCAATGTGTATGTGTAGAGTTATCTGTATACAATCATGTAGACTGTTGTTTGTTAGAGCTAGAACAGTAGGCTAGGAGTCAATGTGTATGTGTGGAGTTATCTGTATACAATCATACAGTAGGCTAGGAGTCAATGTGTATGTGTAGAGTTATCTGTTTACAATCATGTGGACTGTTGTTTGTTAGAGCTAGAACAGTGGGCTAGGATTCAATGTATATGTGTAGAGTTATCTGTATACAATGATGCAAACTGTTGTTTGTTAGAGCTAGAACAGTAGGCTAGGAGTCAATGTGTATGTGCAGAGTTATCTGTATACAATCATGTGGACTGTTGTTTGTTAGAGCTAGAACAGTAGGCTAGGAGTCAATGTGTATGTGTAGAGTTATCTGTATGCAATCATGTGGACTGTTGTTTGCTATTGCTAGAACAGTAAGCCAAGAGACAATGTGTATGTGTAGAGTTATCTGTATACAATCATGTAGACTATTGTTTGTTAGAGCTAGAACAGTACGCCAGGAGAAAATGTGTATGTGTAGAGTTATCTGTATGCAATCATGTGGACTGTTGTTTCCTAGAGTTAGAACAGTAGGTTAGGAGTCAATGTGTATGTGTAGAGTTATCTGTATAAAATCATGTGGACTGTTGTTTGTTAGAGTTAGAACAGTAGATTAGGAGTCAATGTGTATGTTTAGAGTTATCTGTATACAATCATGTGGACTGTTGTTTGCTAGAGCGAGAACAGTAGGCTAGGAGTCAATGTGTATGTGTAGAGTTATCTGTATAAAATCATGTGGACTGTTGTTTGTTAGAGTTAGAACAGTAGATTAGGAGTCAATGTGTATGTTTAGAGTTATCTGTATACCATAAAGTGGACTGTTGTTTGTTAGAGCTAGAACAGTAGGCTAGGACTCAATGTGAATGTGTAGAGTTATCTGTAAACATTCATGTAGACTATTGTTTGTTAGAGCTAGAACAGTAGGCTAGGAGTAAATGTGTATGTGCAGAGTTATCTGTATACAATCATGTGGACTGTTGTTTGTTAGAGCTAGAACAGTACGCTAGGAGTCAATGTGTATGTGTAGAGTTATCTGTATACAATCATGTGGACTGTTGTTTGCTATTGCTAGAACAGTAGGCCAGGAGACAATGTGTATGTGTAGAGTTATATGTATACAATCATGTAGACTGTTGTTTGTTAGAGCTAGAACAGTAGGCCAGGAGACAATGTGTATGTGTAGATTTATCTGTATACAATCATGTGGACTGTTCTTTCCCAGAGTTAGAACAGTAGGTTAGGAGTCAATGTGTATGTGTAGAGTTATCTGTATACAATCATGTGGAATTTTGTTTGTTAGAGTTAGAACAGTAGATTAGGAGTCAATGTGTATGTGTAGAGTTATCTGTATACAATCATGTGGACTGTTGTTTGCTAGAGCTAGAACAGTAGGCTAGGAGTCAATGTGTATGTGTAGAGTTATTTGTATACAATCATGTAGACTGTTGTTTGTTAGAGCTAGAACAGTAGGCTAGGAGTCAATGTGTATGTGTGGAGTTATCTGTATACAATCATGTAGACTGTTGTTTCTTAGAGTTAGAACAGTAGGCTAGGAGTCAATGTGTATGTAGAGTTATCTGTATACCATAAAGTGGACTGTTGTTTGTTAGAGCTAGAACAGTAGGCTAGGACTCAATGTGTATGTGTAGAGTTATCTGTATACATTCATGTAGACTGTTGTTTGTTAGAGCTAGAACAGTAGGCTAGGAGTCAATGTGTATGTGTGGAGTTATCTGTATACAATCATGTGCACTGTTGTTTGCTAGAGCTAGAACAGTAGGCTAAGATGTCAATGTGTATGTGTAAAGTTATCTGTATACAATCATGTGGACTGTTGTTTGTTAGAGTTAGAACAGTAGGCTATGAGTCAATGTGTATGTGTGGAGTTAGCTGTATACAATCATGTAGACTGTTGTTTGTTCGAGCTAGAACAGTATGCTAGGAGTCAGTGTGTATGTATAGTTATCTGTATACCATCAAGTGGACTGTTGTTTGTTAGAGTTAGAACAGTATGCTAGGACTCAATGTGTATGTGTAGAGTTATCTGTATACAATCATGCAGTAGGCTAGGAGTCAATGTGTATGTGTAGAGTTATTTGTATACAATCATGTGGACTGTTGTTTGTTAGAGCTAGAACAGTAGGCTAGTAGTCAATGTGTATGTGTAGAGTTATCTGTATGCAATCATGTGGACTGTTGTTTGCTATTGCTAGAACAGTAGGCCAGGAGACAATGTGTATGTGTAGAGTTATCTGTATACAATCATGTAGACTATTGTTTGTTAGAGCTAGAACAGTAGGCCAGGAGACAATGTGTATGTGTAGAGTTATCTGTATACAATCATGTGGACTGTTGTTTCCTAGAGTTAGAACAGTAGGTTAGGAGTCAATGTGTATGTGTAGTGTTATCTGTATACAATCATGTGGACTTTTGTTTATTAGAGTTAGAACAGTAGATTAGGAGTCAATGTGTATGTGTAGAGTTATCTGTATACAATCATGTGGACTGTTGTTTGTTAGAGTTAGAACAGTAGGTTAAGAGTCAATGTGTATGTGTAGAGTTATCTGTATACAATCATGTGGACTGTTGTTTGTTCGAGCTAGAACAGTAGGCTAGGAGTCAATGTGTCTGTAGAGTTATCTGTATACCATCAATTGGACTGTTGTTTGTTAGAGCTAGAACAGTAGGCTAGGACTCAATGCGTATGTGTAGAGTTATCTCTATACAATCATACAGTAGGCTAGGAGTCAATGTGTATGTGTAGAGATATCTGTATACAATCATATGGACTGTTGTTTGTTAGAGCTAGAACAGTAGGCCAGTAGTCAATGTATATGTGTAGAGTTATCTGTATAAAATCATGTAGACTGTTGTTTGTTAGAGCTAGAACAGTAGGCGAGGAGTCAATGTGTATGTGCAGAGTTATCTGTATACAATCATGTGGACTGTTATTTGTTAGAGCTAGAACAGTAGGCTAGTAGTCAATGTGTATGTGTGGAGTTATCTGTATACAATCGTGTAGACTGTTGTTTGTTAGAGCTAGAACAGTAGGCTAGGAGTCAATGTGTATGTGCAGAGTTATCTGTATACAATCATGTGGACTGTTGTTTGTTAGACCTAGAACAGTAGGCTAGTAGTCAATGTGTATGTGTAGAGTTATCTGTATGCAATCATTTAGACTGTTGTTTGTTAGAGCTAGAACAGTAGGCTAGGAGTCGATGTGTATGTGTTGAGTTATCTGTATACAATCATGTAAACTGTTGTTTGCTATAGCTAGAACAGCAGGCTCGGAGTCAATGTGAATGTGTAGAGTTATCTGTATACAATCATGTGGACTGTTGTTGGTTAGAGCTAGAACAGTAGATTAGGAGTCAATGTGTATGTGTAGAGTTATCTGTATACAATCATGTGGACTGTTGTTTGCTATTGCTAGAACAGTAGGCCAGGAGACAATGTGTATGTGTAGAATTATCTGTATACAATCATGTAGACTATTGTTTGTTTGAGTTAGAACAGTAGGCCAGGAGACAATGTGTATGTGTAGAGTTTTCTGTATACAATCATGTGGACTGTTGTTTCCTAGAGTTAGAACAGTAGGTTAGGAGTGAATGTGTATGTGTAGTGTTATCTGTATACAATCATGTGGACTTTTGTTTGTTAGAGTTAGAACAGTAGATTAGGAGTCAATGTGTATGTGTAGAGTTATCTGTATACAATCATGTGGACTGTTGTTTGCTAGAGCTAGAACAGTAGGCTAGGAGTCAATGTGTATGTGTAGAGTTATCTGTATACAATCATGTAGACTGTTGTTTGTTAGAGCTAGAACAGTAGGCTAGGAGTCAATGTGTATGTGTGGAGTTATCTGTATACAATCATGTAGACAGTTGTTTATTAGAGTTAGAACAGTAGGCTAGGAGTCAATGTGTATGTAGAGTTATCTGTATACCATAAATTGGACTGTTGTTTGTTAGAGCTAGAACAGTAGGCTAGGACTCAATGTGTATGTGTAGAGTTATCTGTATACATTCATGTAGACTGTTGTTTGTTAGGGCTAGAACAGTAGGCTAGGAGTCAATGTGTATGTGTGGAGTTATCTGTATACAATCATGTGCACTGTTGTTTGCTAGAGCTAGAACAGTAGGCTAAGATGTCAATGTGTATGTGTAAAGTTATCTGTATACAATCATGTGGACTGTTGTTTGTTAGAGTTAGAACAGTAGGCTATGAGTCAATGTGTATGTGTGGAGTTAGCTGTATACAATCATGTAGACTGTTGTTTGTTCGAGCTAGAACAGTATGCTAGGAGTCAGTGTGTATGTAGAGTTATCTGTATACCATCAAGTGGACTGTTGTTTGTTAGAGTTAGAACAGTATGCTAGGACTCAATGTGTATGTGTAGAGTTATCTGTATACAATCATGCAGTAGGCTAGGAGTCAATGTGTATGTGTAGAGTTATCTGTATACAATCATGTGGACTGTTGTTTGTTAGAGCTAGAACAGTAGGCTAGTAGTCAATGTATATGTGTAGAGTTATCTGTATACAATCATATGGACTGTTGTTTGCTAGAGCTAGAACAGTAGGCTAGGAGTCAATGTGTATGTGTAGAGTTATCTGTATGCAATCATGTGGACTGTTGTTTGCTATTGCTAGAACAGTAGGCCAGGAGACAATGTGTATGTGTAGAGTTATCTGTTTACAATCATGTAGACTATTGTTTGTTAGAGCTAGAACAGTAGGCCAGGAGATAATGTGTATGTGTAGAGTTATCTGTATACAATCATGTGGACTGTTGTTTCCTAGAGTTAGAACAGTAGGTTAGGAATCAATGTGTATGTGTAGTGTCATCTGTATACAATCATGTGGACTTTTGTTTATTAGAGTTAGAACAGTAGATTAGGAGTCAATGTGTATGTGTAGAGTTATCTGTATACAATCATGTGGACTGTTGTTTGTTAGAGTTAGAACAGTAGGTTAGGAGTCAATGTGTATGTGTAGAGTTATCTGTATACAATCATGTGGACTGTTGTTTGTTCGAGCTAGAACAGTAGGCTAGGAGTCAATGTGTATGTAGAGTTATCTGTATACCATCAAGTGGACTGTTGTTTGTTAGAGCTAGAACAGTAGGCTAAGACTCAATGTGTATGTGTAGAGTTATCTGTATACAATCATACAGTAGGCTAGGAGACAATGTGTATGTGTAGAGTTATCTGTATACAATCATATGGACTGTTGTTTGTTAGAGCTAGAACAGTAGCCAGTAGTCAATGTATATGTGTAGAGTTATCTGTATAAAATCATGTAGACTGTTGTTTGTTAGAGCTAGAACAGTAGGCGAGGAGTCAATGTGTATGTGCAGAGTTATCTGTATACAATCATGTGGACTGTTATTTGTTAGAGCTAGAACAGTAGGCTAGTAGTCAATGTGTATGTGTGGAGTTATCTGTATACAATCGTGTAGACTGTTGTTTGTTAGAGCTAGAACAGTAGGCTAGGAGTCAATGTGTATGTGCAGAGTTATCTGTATACAATCATGTGGACTGTTGTTTGTTAGACCTAGAACAGTAGGCTAGTAGTCAATGTGTATGTGTAGAGTTATCTGTATACAATCATTTAGACTGTTGTTTGTTAGGGCTAGAACAGTAGGCTAGGAGTCGATGTGTATGTGTTGAGTTATCTGTATACAATCATGTAAACTGTTGTTTGCTATAGCTAGAACAGCAGGCTCGGAGTCAATGTGAATGTGTAGAGTTATCTGTATACAATCATGTGGACTGTTGTTGGTTAGAGCTAAAACAGTAGATTAGGAGTCAATGTGTATGTGTAGAGTTATCTGTATACAATCATGTGGACTGTTGTTTGCTATTGCTAGAACAGTAGGCCAGGAGACAATGTGTATGTGTAGAATTATCTGTATACAATCATGTAGACTATTGTTTGTTTGAGCTAGAACAGTAGACCAGGAGACAATGTGTATGTGTAGAGTTTTCTGTATACAATCATGTGGACTGTTGTTTCCTAGAGTTATAACAGTAGGTTAGGAGTGAATGTGTATGTGTAGTGTTATCTGTATACAATCATGTGGACTTTTGTTTGTTAGAGTTAGAACAGTAGATTAGGAGTCAATGTGTATGTGTAGAGTTATCTGTATACAATCATGTGGACTGTTGTTTGCTAGAGCTAGAACAGTAGGCTAGGAGTCAATGTGTATGTGTAGAGTTATCTGTATACAATGATGTAGACTGTTGTTTGTTAGAGCTAGAACAGTAGGCTAGGAGTCAATGTGTATGTGTGGAGTTATCTGTATACAATCATGTAGACAGTTGTTTGTTAGAGCTAGAACAGTAGGCTAGGAGTCAATGTATATGTAGAGTTATCTGTATACCATCAAGTCGACTGTTGTTTGTTAGAGCTAGAACAGTAGGCTAGGACTCAATGTGTATGTGTAGAGTTATCTGTATACATTCATGTAGACTGTTGTTTGTTAGAGCTAGAACAGTAGGCTAGGAGTCAATGTGTATGTGTGGAGTTATCTGTATACAATCATGTGCACTGTTGTTTGCTAGAGCTAGAACAGTATGCTAAGATGTCAATGTGTATGTGTAAAGTTATCTGTATACAATCATGTGGACTGTTGTTTGTTAGAGTTAGAACAGTAGGCTATGAGTCAATGTGTATGTGTGGAGTTAGCTGTATACAATCATGTAGACTGTTGTTTGTTCGAGCTAGAACAGTAGGCTAGGAGTCAGTGTGTATGTAGAGTTATCTGTATACCATCAAGTGGACTGTTGTTTGTTAGAGTTAGAACAGTATGCTAGGACTCAATGGGTATGTGTAGAGTTATCTGTATACAATCATGCAGTAGGCTAGGAGTCAATGTGTATGTGTAGAGTTATTTGTATACAATCATGTGGACTGTTGTTTGTTAGAGCTAGAACAGTAGGCTAGTAGTCAATGTATATGTGTAGAGTTATCTGTATACAATCATATGGACTGTTGTTTGCTAGAGCTAGAACAGTAGGCTAGGAGTCGATGTGTATGTGTAGAGTTATCTGTATGCAATCATATGGACTGTTGTTTGCTATTGCTAGAACAGTAGGCCAGGAGACAATGTGTATGTGTAGAGTTATCTGTATACAATCATGTAGACTATTGTTTGTTAGAGCTAGAACAGTAGGCCAAGAGACAATGTGTATGTGTAGAGTTATCTGTATACAATCATGTGGACTGTTGTTTCCTAGAGTTAGAACAGTAGGTTAGGAGTCAATGTGTATGTGTAGTGTTATCTGTATACAATCATGTGGACTTTTGTTTATTAGAGTTAGAACAGTAGATTAGGAGTCAATGTGTATGTGTAGAGTTATCTGTATACAATCATGTGGACTGTTGTTTGTTAGAGTTAGAACAGTAGGTTAGGAGTCAATGTGTATGTGTAGAGTTATCTGTATACAATCATGTGGACTGTTGTTTGCTAGAGCTAGAACAGTAGGCTATGAGTCAATGTGTATGTGTAGAGTTATCTGTATACAATCATGTAGACTGTTGTTTGCTAGAGCTAGAACAGTAGGCTATGAGTCAATGTGTATGTGTAGAGTTATCTGTATACAATCATGTAGACTGTTGTTTGTTAGAGCTAGAACAGTAGGCTAGGAATCAATGTGTATGTGTGGAGTTATCTGTATACAATCATGTAGACTGTTGTTTGTTAGAGCTAGAACAGTAGGCTAGGAATCAATGTGTATGTGTGGAGTTATCTGTATACAATCGTGTAGACTGTTGTTTGTTAGAACTAGAACAGTAGGCTAGGAGTCAATGTATATGTAGAGTTATCTGTATACCATCAAGTCGACTGTTGTTTGTTAGAGCTAGAACAGTAGGCTAGGACTCAATGTGTATGTGTAGAGTTATCTGTATACATTCATGTAGACTGTTGTTTGTTAGAGCTAGAACAGTAGGCTAGGAGTCAATGTGTATGTGTGGAATTATCTGTATACAATCATGTGGACTGTTGTTTGCTAGAGCTAGAACAGTAGGCTAAGATGCCAATGTGTATGTGTAGAGTTATCTGTATACAATCATGTGGACTATTGTTTGTTAGAGTTAGAACAGTAGGCTATGAGTCAATGTGTATGTGTAGAGTTATCTGTATACAATCATGTAGAATATTGTTTGTTCGAGCTAGAACAGTAGGCTAGGAGTCAATGTGTATGTAGAGTTATCTGTATACCATCAAGTGGACTGTTGTTTGTTAGAGTTAGAACAGTATGCTAGGACTCTATGTGTATGTGTAGAGTTAACTGTATACAATCATACAGTAGGCTAGGAGTCAATGTGTATGTGTAGAGTTATCTGTATACAATCATGTAGACTATTGTTTGTTAGAGCTAGAACAGTAGGCCAGGAGACAATGTGTATGTGTAGAGTTATCTGTATACAATCATGTGGACTGTTGTTTCCTAGAGTTAGAACAGTAGGTTAGGAGTCAATGTGTATGTGTAGTGTTATCTGTATACAATCATGTGGACTTTTGTTTGTTAGATTTAGAACAGTAGATTAGGAGTCAATGTGTATGTGTAGAGTTATTTGTATACAATCATGTGGACTGTTGTTTGCTAGAGCTAGAACAGTAGGCTAGGAGTCAATGTGTATGTGTAGAGTTATCTGTATACAATCATGTAGACTGTTGTTTGTTAGAGCTAGAACAATAGGCTAGGAGTCAATGTGTATGTGTGGAGTTATCTGTATACAATCATGTAGAAAGTTGTTTGTTAGAGCTAGAACAGTAGGCTAGGAGTCAATGTATATGTAGAGTTATCTGTATACC
This sequence comes from Bathymodiolus septemdierum, assembly GCA_963383655.1. Classification (NCBI taxonomy): domain Eukaryota; kingdom Metazoa; phylum Mollusca; class Bivalvia; order Mytilida; family Modiolidae; genus Bathymodiolus; species Bathymodiolus septemdierum. Next base: position 5,975,347 of record OY726529.1, on the reverse strand, counting down.
ATCAAGTCGACTGTTGTTTGGTAGAGCTAGAACAGTAGGCTAGGACTCAATGTGTATGTGTAGATTTATCTGTATACAGTCATGTAGACTGTTGTTTGTTAGAGCTAGAACAGTAGGCTAGGAGTCAATGTGTATGTGTGGAGTTATCTGTATACAATCATGTGGACTGTTGTTTGTTAGAGTTAGAACAGTAGGCTATGAGTCAATGTGTATGTGTGGAGTTAGCTGTATACAATCATGTAGACTGTTGTTTGTTCGAGCTAGAACAGTAGGCTAGGAGTCAATGTGTATGTAGAGTTATCTGTATACCATCAAGTGGACTGTTATTTGTTAGAGCTAGAACAGTAGGCTAGTAGTCAATGTATATGTGTAGAGTTATCTGTATAAAATCATGTAGACTGTTGTTTGTTAGAGCTAGAACAGTAGGCGAGGAGTCAATGTGTATGTGCAGAGTTATCTGTATACAATCATGTGGACTGTTATTTGTTAGAGCTAGAACAGTAGGCTATTAGTCAATGTGTATGTGTGGAGTTATCTGTATACAATCGTGTAGACTGTTGTTTGTTAGAGCTAGAACAGTAGGCTAGGAGTCAATGTGTATGTGCAGAGTTATCTGTATACAATCATGTGGACTGTTGTTTGTTAGACCTAGAACAGTAGGCTAGTAGTTAATGTGTATGTGTAGAGTTATCTGTATACAATCATTTAGACTGTTGTTTGTTAGAGCTAGAGCAGTAGGCTAGGAGTCAATGTGTATGTGTTGAGTTATCTGTATACAATCATGTAAACTGTTGTTTGCTATAGCTAGAACAGCAGGCTCGGGGTCAATGTGAATGTGTAGAGTTATCTGTATACAATCATGTGGACTGTTGTTTGCTATTGCTAGAACAGTAGGCCAGGAGACAATGTGTATGTGTAGAGTTATCTGTATACAATCATGTAGACTATTGTTTGTTAGAGCTAGAACAGTAGGCCAGGAGACAATGTGTATGTGTAGAGTTTTCTGTATACAATCATGTGGACTGTTGTTTCCTAGAGTTAGAACAGTAGGTTAGGAGTGAATGTGTATGTGTAGTGTTATCTGTATACAATCATGTGGACTTTTGTTTGTTAGAGTTAGAACAGTAGATTAGGAGTCAATGTGTATGTGTAGAGTTATCTGTATACAATCATGTGGACTGTTGTTTGCTAGACCTAGAACAGTAGGCTAGGAGTCAATGTGTATGTGTAGAGTTATCTGTATACAATCATGTAGACTGTTGTTTGTTAGTGCTAGAACAGTAGGATAGGAGTCAATGTGTATGTGTAGAGTTATCTGTATACAATCATGTAGACTGTTGTTTGTGAGAGCTAGAACAATAGGCTAGGAGTCAATGTGTATGTGTGGAGTTATCTGTATACAATCATGTAGACAGTTGTTTGCTAGAGCTAGAACAGTAGGCTAGGAGTCAATGTATATGTAGAGTTATTTGTATACCACCAAGTCGACTGTTGTTCGGTAGAGCTAGAACAGTAGGCTAGGAGTCAATGTGTATGTGTAGAGTTTTCTGTATACAATCATGTAGACTGTTGTTTGTTAGTGCTAGAACAGTAGGATAGGAGTCAATGTGTATGTGTAGAGTTATCTGTATACAATCATGTAGACTGTTGTTTGTGAGAGCTAGAACAATAGGCTAGGAGTCAATGTGTATGTGTGGAGTTATCTGTATACAATCATGTAGACAGTTGTTTGCTAGAGCTAGAATAGTAGGCTAGGAGTCAATGTATATGTAGAGTTATCTGTATACCACCAAGTCGACTGTTGTTTGGTAGAGCTAGAACAGTAGGCTAGGACTCAATGTGTATGTGTAGAGTTATCTGTATACATTCATGTAGACTGTTGTTTGTTAGAGTTAGAACAGTAGGCTAGGAGTCAATGTGTACTTGTGGAGTTATCTGTATACAATCATGTGGACTGTTGTTTGCTAGAGCTAGAACAGTAGGCTAAGATGTCAATGTGTGTGTGTAGAGTTATCTGTATACAATCATGTTGACTGTTGTTTGTTAGAGTTAGAACAGTAGGCTATGAGTCAATGTGTATGTGTGGAGTTAGCTGTATACAATCATGTAGACCGTTGTTTGTTCGAGCTAGAACAGTAGGCTAGGAGTCAATGTGTATGTAGAGTTATCTGTATACCATCAAGTGGACTGTTGTTTGTTAGAGCTAGAACAGTAGGCGAGGAGTCAATGTGTATGTGCAGAGTTATCTGTATACAATCATGTGGACTGTTATTTGTTAGAGCTAGAACAGTAGGCTAGTAGTCAATGTGTATGTGTGGAGTTATCTGTATACAATCGTGTAGACTGTTGTTTGTTAGAGCTAGAACAGTAGGCTAGGAGTCAATGTGTATGTGCAGAGTTTTCTGTATGCAATCATGTGGACTGTTGTTTGTTAGACCTAGAACAGTAGGCTAGTAGTCAATGTGTATGTGTAGAGTTATCTGTATACAATCATTTAGACTGTTGTTTGTTAGAGCTAGAACAGTAGGCTAGGAGTCGATGTGTATGTGTTGAGTTATCTGTATACAATCATGTAAACTGTTGTTTGCTATAGCTAGAACAGCAGGCTCGGAGTCAATGTGAATGTGTAGAGTTATCTGTATACAATCATGTGGACTGTTGTTTGTTAGAGCTAGAACAGTAGATTAGGAGTCAATGTGTATGTGTAGAGTTATCTGTATACAATCATGTGGACTGTTGTTTGCTATTGCTAGAACAGTAGGCCAGGAGACAATGTGTATGTGTAGAGTTATCTGTATACAATCATGTAGACTATTGTTTGTTAGAGCTAGAACAGTAGGCCAGGAGACAATGTGTATGTGTAGAGTTTTCTGTATACAATCAAGTGGACTGTTGTTTCCTAGAGTTAGAACAGTAGGTTAGGAGTGAATGTGTATGTGTAGTGTTATCTGTATACAATCATGTGGACTTTTGTTTGTTAGAGTTAGAACAGTAGATTAGGAGTCAATGTGTATGTGTAGAGTTATCTGTATACAATCATGTAGACTGTTGTTTGTTCGAGCTAGAACAGTAGGTTAGGAGTCAATGTGTATGTAGAGTTATCTGTATACCATCAAGTGGACTGTTGTTTGTTAGAGTTAGAACAATATGCTAGGACTCTATGTGTATGTGTAGAGTTATCTGTATACAATCATACAGTAGGCTAGGAGTCAATGTGTATGTGTAGAGTTATCTGTATACAATCATGTGGACTGTTGTTTGTTAGAGCTAGAACAGTAGGCTAGTAGTCAATGTATATGTGTAGAGTTATCTGTATACAATCATATGGACTGTTGTTTGCAAGAGCTAGAACAGTAGGCTAGGAGTCAATGTGTATGTGTAGAGTTATCTGTATACAATCATGTGGACTGTTGTTTGCTATTGCTAGAACAGTAGGCCAGGAGACAATGTGTATGTGTAGAGTTATCTGTATACAATCATGTAGACTATTGTTTGTTAGAGCTAGAACAGTAGGCTAGGAGTCAATGTATATGTAGAGTTATCTGTATACCTTAAAGTCGACTGTTGTTTGGTAGAGCTAGAACAGTAGGCTAGGACTCAATGTGTATGTGTAGAGTTATCTGTATACATTCATGTAGACTGTTGTTTGTTAGAGCTAGAACAGTAGGCTATGAGTCAATGTGTATGTATGGAGTTATCTGTATACAATCATGTGGACTGTTGTTTGCTAGAGCTAGAACAGTAGGCTAAGATGTCAATGTGTGTGTGTAGAGTTATCTGTATACAATCATGTGGACTGTTGTTTGTTAGAGCTAGAACAGTAGGCTATGAGTCAATGTGTATGTGTGGAGTTATCTGTATACAATCATGTAGACTGTTGTTTGTTCGAGCTAGAACAGTAGGCTAGGAGTCAATGTGTAGGTAGAGTTATCTGTATACCATCAAGTGGACTGTTGTTTGTTAGAGTTAGAACAGTAGGCTAGGACTCAATGTATATGTGTAGAGTTATCTGTATACAATCATACAGTAGGCTAGGAGTCAATGTATATGTGTAAAGTTATCTGTATACAATCATATGGACTGTTGTTTGTTAGAGCTAGAACAGTAGGCTAGGAGTCAATGTGTATGTGTAGAGTTATCTGTATACAATCATGTGGACTGTTGTTTGCTATTGCTAGAACAGTAGGCCAGGAGACAATGTGCATGTGTAGAGTTATCTGTATACAATCATGTAGACTCTTGTTTGTTAGAGCTAGAACAGTAGGCCAGGAGACAATGTGTATGTGTAGAGTTATCTGTATACAATCATGTAGACTGTTGTTTTTTAGAGCTAGAACAGTAGGCCAGGAGACAATGTGTATGTGTAGAGTTATCTGTATACCATCAAGTGGACTGTTGTTTGTTAGAGCTAGAACAGTAGGCTAGGAGTCGATGTGTATGTGTTGAGTTATCTGTATACAATCATGTAAATTGTTGTTTGCTATAGCTAGAACAGCAGGCTCGGAGTCAATGTGTATGTGTAGAGTTATCTGTATACAATCATGTGGACTGTTGTTAGTTAGAGCTAGAACAGTAGGCTAGGAGTCAATGTGTATGTGTAGAGTTAACTGTATACAATCATGTGGACTGTTGTTGTTAGAGTTAGAACAGTAGATTAGGAGTCAATGTGTATGTGTAGAGTTATCTGTATACAATCATGTGGACTGTTGTTTGTTAGAGTTAGAACAGTAGATTAGGAGTCAATGTGTATGTGTAGAGTTATCTGTATAAAATCATGTGGACTGTGTTTGCTAGAGCTAGAACAGTAGGCTTGAAGTCAATGTGTATGTGTGGAGTTATCTGTATACAATCGTGTAGACTGTTGTTTGTTAGAGCTAGAACAGTAGGCTAGTAGTCAATGTGTATGTATAGTTATATGTATACCATCAAGTGGACTGTTGTTTGTTAGAGCTAGAACAGTAGGCTAGGACTCAATGTGTATGTGTTGAGTTATCTGTATACAATCATGTGGACTGTTGTTTGCTAGAGCTATAACAGTAGGCTAGGAGTCAATGTGTATGTGTAGAGTTATCTGTATACAATCATGTGGACTGTTGTTTGTTAGAGTTAGAACAGCAAGCTATGAGTCAATGAGTATGTGTTGAGTTATCTGTATACAATCATGTGGACTGTTGTTTGCTAGAGCTATAACAGTAGGCTAGGAGTCAATGTGTATGTGTAGAGTTATCTGTATACAATCATGTGGACTGTTGTTTGTTAGAGTTAGAACAGCAAGCTATGAGTCAATGAGTATGTGTGGAGTTATCTGTATACAATCATGTGGACTGTTGTTTGCTAGAGCTAGAACAGTAGGCTAGGACTCAATGTGTATGTGTAGATTTATCTGTATACAGTCATGTAGACTGTTGTTTGTTAGAGCTAGAACAGTAGGCTAGGAGTCAATGTGTATGTGTGGAGTTATCTGTATACAATCATGTGGACTGTTGTTTGTTAGAGTTAGAACAGTAGGCTATGAGTCAATGTGTATGTGTGGAGTTAGCTGTATACAATCATGTAGACTGTTGTTTGTTCGAGCTAGAACAGTAGGCTAGGAGTCAATGTGTATGTAGAGTTATCTGTATACCATCAAGTGGACTGTTATTTGTTAGAGCTAGAACAGTAGGCTAGTAGTCAATGTATATGTGTAGAGTTATCTGTATAAAATCATGTAGACTGTTGTTTGTTAGAGCTAGAACAGTAGGCGAGGAGTCAATGTGTATGTGCAGAGTTATCTGTATACAATCATGTGGACTGTTATTTGTTAGAGCTAGAACAGTAGGCTATTAGTCAATGTGTATGTGTGGAGTTATCTGTATACAATCGTGTAGACTGTTGTTTGTTAGAGCTAGAACAGTAGGCTAGGAGTCAATGTGTATGTGCAGAGTTATCTGTATACAATCATGTGGACTGTTGTTTGTTAGACCTAGAACAGTAGGCTAGTAGTTAATGTGTATGTGTAGAGTTATCTGTATACAATCATTTAGACTGTTGTTTGTTAGAGCTAGAACAGTAGGCTAGGAGTCAATGTGTATGTGTTGAGTTATCTGTATACAATCATGTAAACTGTTGTTTGCTATAGCTAGAACAGCAGGCTCGGGGTCAATGTGAATGTGTAGAGTTATCTGTATACAATCATGTGGACTGTTGTTTGCTATTGCTAGAACAGTAGGCCAGGAGACAATGTGTATGTGTAGAGTTATCTGTATACAATCATGTAGACTATTGTTTGTTAGAGCTAGAACAGTAGGCCAGGAGACAATGTGTATGTGTAGAGTTTTCTGTATACAATCATGTGGACTGTTGTTTCCTAGAGTTAGAACAGTAGGTTAGGAGTGAATGTGTATGTGTAGTGTTATCTGTATACAATCATGTGGACTTTTGTTTGTTAGAGTTAGAACAGTAGATTAGGAGTCAATGTGTATGTGTAGAGTTATCTGTATACAATCATGTGGACTGTTGTTTGCTAGACCTAGAACAGTAGGCTAGGAGTCAATGTGTATGTGTAGAGTTATCTGTATACAATCATGTAGACTGTTGTTTGTTAGTGCTAGAACAGTAGGATAGGAGTCAATGTGTATGTGTAGAGTTATCTGTATACAATCATGTAGACTGTTGTTTGTGAGAGCTAGAACAATAGGCTAGGAGTCAATGTGTATGTGTGGAGTTATCTGTATACAATCATGTAGACAGTTGTTTGCTAGAGCTAGAACAGTAGGCTAGGAGTCAATGTATATGTAGAGTTATTTGTATACCACCAAGTCGACTGTTGTTCGGTAGAGCTAGAACAGTAGGCTAGGAGTCAATGTGTATGTGTAGAGTTTTCTGTATACAATCATGTAGACTGTTGTTTGTTAGTGCTAGAACAGTAGGATAGGAGTCAATGTGTATGTGTAGAGTTATCTGTATACAATCATGTAGACTGTTGTTTGTGAGAGCTAGAACAATAGGCTAGGAGTCAATGTGTATGTGTGGAGTTATCTGTATACAATCATGTAGACAGTTGTTTGCTAGAGCTAGAATAGTAGGCTAGGAGTCAATGTATATGTAGAGTTATCTGTATACCACCAAGTCGACTGTTGTTTGGTAGAGCTAGAACAGTAGGCTAGGACTCAATGTGTATGTGTAGAGTTATCTGTATACATTCATGTAGACTGTTGTTTGTTAGAGTTAGAACAGTAGGCTAGGAGTCAATGTGTACTTGTGGAGTTATCTGTATACAATCATGTGGACTGTTGTTTGCTAGAGCTAGAACAGTAGGCTAAGATGTCAATGTGTGTGTGTAGAGTTATCTGTATACAATCATGTTGACTGTTGTTTGTTAGATTTAGAACAGTAGGCTATGAGTCAATGTGTATGTGTGGAGTTAGCTGTATACAATCATGTAGACCGTTGTTTGTTCGAGCTAGAACAGTAGGCTAGGAGTCAATGTGTATGTAGAGTTATCTGTATACCATCAAGTGGACTGTTGTTTGTTAGAGCTAGAACAGTAGGCGAGGAGTCAATGTGTATGTGCAGAGTTATCTGTATACAATCATGTGGACTGTTATTTGTTAGAGCTAGAACAGTAGGCTAGTAGTCAATGTGTATGTGTGGAGTTATCTGTATACAATCGTGTAGACTGTTGTTTGTTAGAGCTAGAACAGTAGGCTAGGAGTCAATGTGTATGTGCAGAGTTTTCTGTATGCAATCATGTGGACTGTTGTTTGTTAGACCTAGAACAGTAGGCTAGTAGTCAATGTGTATGTGTAGAGTTATCTGTATACAATCATTTAGACTGTTGTTTGTTAGAGCTAGAACAGTAGGCTAGGAGTCGATGTGTATGTGTTGAGTTATCTGTATACAATCATGTAAACTGTTGTTTGCTATAGCTAGAACAGCAGGCTCGGAGTCAATGTGAATGTGTAGAGTTATCTGTATACAATCATGTGGACTGTTGTTTGTTAGAGCTAGAACAGTAGATTAGGAGTCAATGTGTATGTGTAGAGTTATCTGTATACAATCATGTGGACTGTTGTTTGCTATTGCTAGAACAGTAGGCCAGGAGACAATGTGTATGTGTAGAGTTATCTGTATACAATCATGTAGACTATTGTTTGTTAGAGCTAGAACAGTAGGCCAGGAGACAATGTGTATGTGTAGAGTTTTCTGTATACAATCAAGTGGACTGTTGTTTCCTAGAGTTAGAACAGTAGGTTAGGAGTGAATGTGTATGTGTAGTGTTATCTGTATACAATCATGTGGACTTTTGTTTGTTAGAGTTAGAACAGTAGATTAGGAGTCAATGTGTATGTGTAGAGTTATCTGTATACAATCATGTAGACTGTTGTTTGTTCGAGCTAGAACAGTAGGTTAGGAGTCAATGTGTATGTAGAGTTATCTGTATACCATCAAGTGGACTGTTGTTTGTTAGAGTTAGAACAATATGCTAGGACTCTATGTGTATGTGTAGAGTTATCTGTATACAATCATACAGTAGGCTAGGAGTCAATGTGTATGTGTAGAGTTATCTGTATACAATCATGTGGACTGTTGTTTGTTAGAGCTAGAACAGTAGGCTAGTAGTCAATGTATATGTGTAGAGTTATCTGTATACAATCATATGGACTGTTGTTTGCAAGAGCTAGAACAGTAGGCTAGGAGTCAATGTGTATGTGTAGAGTTATCTGTATACAATCATGTGGACTGTTGTTTGCTATTGCTAGAACAGTAGGCCAGGAGACAATGTGTATGTGTAGAGTTATCTGTATACAATCATGTAGACTATTGTTTGTTAGAGCTAGAACAGTAGGCTAGGAGTCAATGTATATGTAGAGTTATCTGTATACCTTAAAGTCGACTGTTGTTTGGTAGAGCTAGAACAGTAGGCTAGGACTCAATGTGTATGTGTAGAGTTATCTGTATACATTCATGTAGACTGTTGTTTGTTAGAGCTAGAACAGTAGGCTATGAGTCAATGTGTATGTATGGAGTTATCTGTATACAATCATGTGGACTGTTGTTTGCTAGAGCTAGAACAGTAGGCTAAGATGTCAATGTGTGTGTGTAGAGTTATCTGTATACAATCATGTGGACTGTTGTTTGTTAGAGCTAGAACAGTAGGCTATGAGTCAATGTGTATGTGTGGAGTTATCTGTATACAATCATGTAGACTGTTGTTTGTTCGAGCTAGAACAGTAGGCTAGGAGTCAATGTGTAGGTAGAGTTATCTGTATACCATCAAGTGGACTGTTGTTTGTTAGAGTTAGAACAGTAGGCTAGGACTCAATGTATATGTGTAGAGTTATCTGTATACAATCATACAGTACGCTAGGAGTCAATGTATATGTGTAAAGTTATCTGTATACAATCATATGGACTGTTGTTTGTTAGAGCTAGAACAGTAGGCTAGGAGTCAATGTGTATGTGTAGAGTTATCTGTATACAATCATGTGGACTGTTGTTTGCTATTGCTAGAACAGTAGGCCAGGAGACAATGTGCATGTGTAGAGTTATCTGTATACAATCATGTAGACTATTGTTTGTTAGAGCTAGAACAGTAGGCCAGGAGACAATGTGTATGTGTAGAGTTATCTGTATACAATCATGTAGACTGTTGTTTGTTAGAGCTAGAACAGTAGGCCAGGAGACAATGTGTATGTGTAGAGTTATCTGTATACCATCAAGTGGACTGTTGTTTGTTAGAGCTAGAACAGTAGGCTAGGAGTCGATGTGTATGTGTTGAGTTATCTGTATACAATCATGTAAATTGTTGTTTGCTATAGCTAGAACAGCAGGCTCGGAGTCAATGTGTATGTGTAGAGTTATCTGTATACAATCATGTGGACTGTTGTTAGTTAGAGCTAGAACAGTAGGCTAGGAGTCAATGTGTATGTGTAGAGTTAACTGTATACAATCATGTGGACTGTTGTTGTTAGAGTTAGAACAGTAGATTAGGAGTCAATGTGTATGTGTAGAGTTATCTGTATACAATCATGTGGACTGTTGTTTGTTAGAGTTAGAACAGTAGATTAGGAGTCAATGTGTATGTGTAGAGTTATCTGTATAAAATCATGTGGACTGTGTTTGCTAGAGCTAGAACAGTAGGCTTGAAGTCAATGTGTATGTGTGGAGTTATCTGTATACAATCGTGTAGACTGTTGTTTGTTAGAGCTAGAACAGTAGGCTAGTAGTCAATGTGTATGTATAGTTATATGTATACCATCAAGTGGACTGTTGTTTGTTAGAGCTAGAACAGTAGGCTAGGACTCAATGTGTATGTGTTGAGTTATCTGTATACAATCATGTGGACTGTTGTTTGCTAGAGCTATAACAGTAGGCTAGGAGTCAATGTGTATGTGTAGAGTTATCTGTATACAATCATGTGGACTGTTGTTTGTTAGAGTTAGAACAGCAAGCTATGAGTCAATGAGTATGTGTGGAGTTATCTGTATACAATCATGTAGACTGTTGTTTGTTAGAGCTAGAACAGTAGGCTAGGAGTCAATGTGTATGTAAAGTTATCTGTATACCATCAAGTGGACTGTTGTTTGTTAGAGATAGAACAGTAGGCTAGGACTCAATGTGTATGTGTAGAGTTATCTGTATACAATCATACAGTAGGCTAGGAGTCAATGTGTATGTGTAGAGTTATCTGCATACAATCATGTGGACTGTTGTTTGTTAGAGCTAGAACAGGAAGCTAGGATTCAATGTATATGTGTAGCGTTATCTGTATACAATCATGTAGACTGTTGTTTGCTAGAGCTAGAACAGTAGGCTAGGAGTCAATGTGTATGTGCAGAGTTATCTGTATACAATCATGTGGACTGTTGTTTGTTAGAGTTAGAACAGTAGGTAAGGAGTCAATGTGTATGTGTAGAGTTATCTGTATACAATCATGTGGACTTTTGTTTGTTAGAGTTAGAACAGTAGATTAGAAGTCAATGTGTATGTGTAGAGTTATCTGTATACAATCATGTGGACTGTTGTTTGCTAGAGCTAGAACAGTAGGCTAGGAGTCAATGTGTATGTGTAGAGTTATCTGTATACAATCATGTAGACTGTTGTTTGTTAGAGCTAGAACAGTAGGCTAGGAGTCAATGTGTATGTGTGGAGTTATCTGTATACAATCATGTAGACTGTTGTTTGTTAGAGCTAGAACAGTAGTCTAGGAGTCAATGTGTATGTAGAGTTATCTGTATACCATCAAGTGGACTGTTGTTTGTTAGAGCTAGAACAGTAGGCTAGGACTCAATGTGTATGTGTAGAGTTATCTGTATACATTAATGTAGACTGTTGTTTGTTAGAGCTAGAACAGTAGGCTAGGAGTCAATGTGTATGTGCAGAGTTATCTGTATACAATCATGTGGACTGTTGTTTGTTAGAGCTAGAACAGTAGGCTAGGAGTCAATGTGTATGTGTAGAGTTATCTGTATACAATCATGTGGACTGTTGTTTGCTATTGCTAGAACAGTAGGCCAGCAGACAATGTGTATGTGTAGAGTTATCTGAATACAATCATGTAGACTATTGTTTGTTAGAGCTAGAACAGTAAGCCAGGAGACAATGTGTATGGGTAGAGCTATCTCTATACAATCATGTGGCCTGTTGTTTCCTAGAGTTAGAACAGTAGGTTAGGAGTCAATGTGTATGTGTAGAGTTATCTGTATACAATCATGTGGACTTTTGTTTGCAAAAGCTAGAACAGTAGGCTAGGAGTCAATGTGTATGTGTAGAGTTATTTGTATACAATCATGTAGACTGTTGTTTGTTAGATCTAGAACAGTAGGCTAGGAGTCAATGTGTATGTAGAGTTATCTGTATACCATCAAGTGGACTGTTGTTTGTTAGAGTTAGAACAGTAGGCTAGGACTCAATGTGCATGTGTAGAGTTATCTGTATACAATCATACAGTAGGCTAGGAGTCAATGTGTATGTGTAGAGTTATCTGTATACAATCATGTGGACTGTTGTTTGTTAGAGCTAGAACAGTAGGCTAGTAGTCAATGTATATGTGTAGAGTTATCTGTATACAATCATATGGACTGTTGTTTGTTAGAGCTAGAATAGTAGGCTAGGAGTCAATGTGTATGTGTAGAGTTATCTGTATACAATCATGTGGACTGTTGTTTGCTATTGCTAGAACAGTAGGCCACGAAACAATGTGTATGTGTAGAGTTATCTGTATGCAATCATGTAGACTATTGTTTGTTAGAGCTAGAACAGTAGGCCAGGAGACGATGTGTATGTGTAGAGTTATCTCTATACAATCATTTAGACTGTTGTTTGTTAGAGCTAGAACAGTAGGCTAGGAGTCGATGTGTATGTGTTGAGTTATCTGTATACAATCATGTAAACTGTTGTTTGCTATAGCTAGAACAGCAGGCTCGGAGTCAATGTGTATGTGAAGAGTTATCTGTATACAATCATGTGGACTGTTGTTAGTTAGAGCTAGAACAGTAGGCTAGGAGTCAATGTGTATGTGTAGAGTTAACTGTATACAATCATGTGGACTGTTGTTTGTTAGAGCTAGAACAGTAGGCCAGGAGACAATGTGTATGTGTAGAGTTTTCTGTATACAATCATGTGGACTGTTGTTTCCTAGAGTTAGAACAGTAGGTTAGGAGTGAATGTGTATGTGTAGTGTTATCTGTATACAATCATGTGGACTTTTGTTTGTTAGAGTTAGAACAGTAGATTAGGAGTCAATGTGTATGTGTAGAGTTATCTGTATACAATCATGTGGACTGTTGTTTGCTAGAGCTAGAACAGTAGGCTAGGACTCAATGTGTATGTGTAGAGTTATCTGTATACAATCATACAGTAGGCTAGGAGTCAATGTGTATGTGTAGAGTTATCTGCATACAATCATGTGGACTGTTGTTTGTTAGAGCTAGAACAGGAAGCTAGGATTCAATGTATATGTGTAGCGTTATCTGTATACAATCATGTAGACTGTTGTTTGCTAGAGCTAGAACAGTAGGCTAGGAGTCAATGTGTATGTGCAGAGTTATCTGTATACAATCATGTGGACTGTTGTTTCCTAGAGTTAGAACAGTAGGTTAGGAGTCAATGTGTATGTGTAGAGTTATCTGTATACAATCATGTGGACTGTTGTTTCCTAGAGTTAGAACAGTAGGTTAGGAGTCAATGTGTATGTGTAGAGTTATCTGTATACAATCATGTGGACTTTTGTTTGTTATAGTTAGAACAGTAGATTAGAAGTCAATGTGTATGTGTAGAGTTATCTGTATACAATCATGTGGACTGTTGTTTGCTAGAGCTAGAACAGTAGGCTAGGAGTCAATGTGTATGTGTAGAGTTATCTGTATACAATCATGTAGACTGTTGTTTGTTAGAGCTAGAACAGTAGGCTAGGAGTCAATGTGTATGTGTGGAGTTATCTGTATACAATCATGTAGACTGTTGTTTGTTAGAGCTAGAACAGTAGGCTAGGAGTCAATGTGTATGTGTAGAGTTATCTGTATACAATCATGTGGACTGTTGTTTGCTATTGCTAGAACAGTAGGCCAGCAGACAATGTGTATGTGTAGAGTTATCTGAATACAATCATGTAGACTATTGTTTGTTAGAGCTAGAACAGTAAGCCAGGAGACAATGTGTATGGGTAGAGCTATCTCTATACAATCATGTGGCCTGTTGTTTCCTAGAGTTAGAACAGTAGGTTAGGAGTCAATGTGTATGTGTAGAGTTATCTGTATACAATCATGTGGACTTTTGTTTGCAAAAGCTAGAACAGTAGGCTAGGAGTCAATGTGTATGTGTAGAGTTATTTGTATACAATCATGTAGACTGTTGTTTGTTAGATCTAGAACAGTAGGCTAGGAGTCAATGTGTATGTAGAGTTATCTGTATACCATCAAGTGGACTGTTGTTTGTTAGAGTTAGAACAGTAGGCTAGGACTCAATGTGCATGTGTAGAGTTATCTGTATACAATCATACAGTAGGCTAGGAGTCTATGTGTATGTGTAGAGTTATCTGTATACAATCATGTGGACTGTTGTTTGTTAGAGCTAGAACAGTAGGCTAGTAGTCAATGTATATGTGTAGAGTTATCTGTATACAATCATATGGACTGTTGTTTGTTAGAGCTAGAATAGTAGGCTAGGAGTCAATGTGTATGTGTAGAGTTATCTGTATACAATCATGTGGACTGTTGTTTGCTATTGCTAGAACAGTAGGCCACGAAACAATGTGTATGTGTAGAGTTATCTGTATGCAATCATGTAGACTATTGTTTGTTAGAGCTAGAACAGTAGGCCAGGAGACGATGTGTATGTGTAGAGTTATCTGTATACAATCATGTAGACTGTTGTTTGTTAGAGCTAGAACAGTAAGCTAGTATTCAATGTGTATGTGTAGAGTTATCTCTATACAATCATTTAGACTGTTGTTTGTTAGAGCTAGAACAGTAGGCTAGGAGTCGATGTGTATGTGTTGAGTTATCTGTATACAATCATGTAAACTGTTGTTTGCTATAGCTAGAACAGCAGGCTCGGAGTCAATGTGTATGTGAAGAGTTATCTGTATACAATCATGTGGACTGTTGTTAGTTAGAGCTAGAACAGTAGGCTAGGAGTCAATGTGTATGTGTAGAGTTAACTGTATACAATCATGTGGACTGTTGTTTGTTAGAGCTAGAACAGTAGGCCAGGAGACAATGTGTATGTGTAGAGTTTTCTGTATACAATCATGTGGACTGTTGTTTCCTAGAGTTAGAACAGTAGGTTAGGAGTGAATGTGTATGTGTAGTGTTATCTGTATACAATCATGTGGACTTTTGTTTGTTAGAGTTAGAACAGTAGATTAGGAGTCAATGTGTATGTGTAGAGTTATCTGTATACAATCATGTGGACTGTTGTTTGCTAGAGCTAGAACAGTAGGCTAGGAGTCAATGTGTATGTGTAGAGTTATCTGTATACAATCATGTAGACTGTTGTTTGTTAGTGCTAGAACAGTAGGATAGGAGTCAATGTGTATGTGTAGAGTTATCTGTATACAATCATGTAGACTGTTGTTTGTGAGAGCTAGAACAATAGGCTAGGAGTCAATGTATATGTAGAGTTATCTGTATACCACCAAGTCGACTGTTGTTTGGTAGAGCTAGAACAGTAGGCTAGGACTCAATGTGTATGTGTAGAGTTATCTGTATACATTCATGTAGACTGTTGTTTGTTAGAGTTAGAACAGTAGGCTAGGAGTCAATGTGTACGTGTGGAGTTATCTGTATACAATCATGTGGACTGTTGTTTGCTAGAGCTAGAACAGTAGGCTAAGATGTCAATGTGTGTGTGTAGAGTTATCTGTATACAATCATGTTGACTGTTGTTTGTTAGAGTTAGAACAGTAGGCTATGAGTCAATGTGTATGTGTGGAGTTAGCTGTATACAATCATGTAGACCGTTGTTTGTTCGAGCTAGAACAGTAGGCTAGGAGTCAATGTGTATGTAGAGTTATCTGTATACCATCAAGTGGACTGTTGTTTGTTAGAGCTAGAACAGTAGGCGAGGAGTCAATGTGTATGTGCAGAGTTATCTGTATACAATCATGTGGACTGTTATTTGTTAGAGCTAGAACAGTAGGCTAGTAGTCAATGTGTATGTGTGGAGTTATCTGTATACAATCGTGTAGACTGTTGTTTGTTAGAGCTAGAACAGTAGGCTAGGAGTCAATGTGTATGTGCAGAGTTTTCTGTATACAATCATGTGGACTGTTGTTTGTTAGAGCTAGAACAGTAGGCTAGTAGTCAATGTGTATGTGTAGAGTTATCTGTATACAATCATTTAGACTGTTGTTTGTTAGAGCTAGAACAGTAGGCTAGGAGTCGATGTGTATGTATTGAGTTATCTGTATACAATCATGTAAACTGTTGTTTGCTATAGCTAGAACAGCAGGCTCGGAGTCAATGTGAATGTGTAGAGTTATCTGTATACAATCATGTGGACTGTTGTTTGTTAGAGCTAGAACAGTAGATTAGGAGTCAATGTGTATGTGTAGAGTTATCTGTATACAATCATGTGGACTGTTGTTTGCTATTGCTAGAACAGTAGGCCAGGAGACAATGTGCATGTGTAGAGTTATCTGTATACAATCATGTAGACTATTGTTTGTTAGAGCTAGAACAGTAGGCCAGGAGACAATGTGTATGTGTAGAGTTTTCTGTATACAATCAAGTGGACTGTTGTTTCCTAGAGTTAGAACAGTAGGTTAGGAGTGAATGTGTATGTGTAGTGTTATCTGTATACAATCATGTGGACTTTTGTTTGTTAGAGTTAGAACAGTAGATTAGGAGTCAATGTGTATGTGTAGAGTTATCTGTATACAATCATGTAGACTGTTGTTTGTTCGAGCTAGAACAGTAGGTTAGGAGTCAATGTGTATGTAGAGTTATCTGTATACCATCAAGTGGACTGTTGTTTGTTAGAGCTAGAACAGTAGGCTAGTAGTCAATGTATATGTGTAGAGTTATCTGTATACAATCATACAGTAGGCTAGGAGTCAATGTGTATGTGTAGAGTTATCTGTATACAATCATGTGGACTGTTGTTTGTTAGAGCTAGAACAGTAGGCTAGTAGTCAATGTATATGTGTAGAGTTATCTGTATACAATCATATGGACTGTTGTTTGCAAGAGCTAGAACAGTAGGCTAGGAGTCAATGTGTATGTGTAGAGTTATCTGTATACAATCATGTAGACTATTGTTTGTTAGAGCTAGAACAGTAGGCTAGGAGTCAATGTGTATGTATGGAGTTATCTGTATACAATCATGTGGACTGTTGTTTGCTAGAGCTAGAACAGTAGGCTAAGAAGTCAATGTGTATGTGTAGAGTTATCTGTATACAATCATGTGGACTGTTGTTTGCTATTGCTAGAACAGTAGGCCACGAAACAATGTGTATGTGTAGAGTTATCTGTATGCAATCATGTAGACTATTGTTTGTTAGAGCTAGAACAGTAGGCCAGGAGACGATGTGTATGTGTAGAGTTATCTGTATACAATCATGTAGACTGTTGTTTGTTAGAGCTAGAACAGTAAGCTAGGAGTCGATGTGTATGTGTTGAGTTATCTGTATACAATCATGTAAACTGTTGTTTGCTATAGCTAGAACAGCAGGCTCGGAGTCAATGTGTATGTGAAGAGTTATCTGTATACAATCATGTGGACTGTTGTTAGTTAGAGCTAGAACAGTAGGCTAGGAGTCAATGTGTATGTGTAGAGTTAACTGTATACAATCATGTGGACTGTTGTTTGTTAGAGCTAGAACAGTAGTCCAGGAGACAATGTGTATGTGTAGAGTTTTCTGTATACAATCATGTGGACTGTTGTTTCCTAGAGTTAGAACAGTAGGTTAGGAGTGAATGTGTATGTGTAGTGTTATCTGTATACAATCATGTGGACTTTTGTTTGTTAGAGTTAGAACAGTAGATTAGGAGTCAATGTGTATGTGTAGAGTTATCTGTATACAATCATGTGGACTGTTGTTTGCTAGATCTAGAACAGTAGGCTAGGAGTCAATGTGTATGTGTAGAGTTATCTGTATACAATCATGTAGACTGTTGTTTGTTAGTGCTAGAACAGTAGGATAGGAGTCAATGTGTATGTGTAGAGTTATCTGTATACAATCATGTAGACTGTTGTTTGTGAGAGCTAGAACAATAGGCTAGGAGTCAATGTATATGTAGAGTTATCTGTATACCACCAAGTCGACTGTTGTTTGGTAGAGCTAGAACAGTAGGCTAGGACTCAATGTGTATGTGTAGAGTTATCTGTATACATTCATGTAGACTGTTGTTTGTTAGAGTTAGAACAGTAGGCTAGGAGTCAATGTGTACGTGTGGAGTTATCTGTATACAATCATGTGGACTGTTGTTTGCTAGAGCTAGAACAGTAGGCTAAGATGTCAATGTGTGTGTGTAGAGTTATCTGTATACAATCATGTTGACTGTTGTTTGTTAGAGTTAGAACAGTAGGCTATGAGTCAATGTGTATGTGTGGAGTTAGCTGTATACAATCATGTAGACCGTTGTTTGTTCGAGCTAGAACAGTAGGCTAGGAGTCAATGTGTATGTAGAGTTATCTGTATACCATCAAGTGGACTGTTGTTTGTTAGAGCTAGAACAGTAGGCGAGGAGTCAATGTGTATGTGCAGAGTTATCTGTATACAATCATGTGGACTGTTATTTGTTAGAGCTAGAACAGTAGGCTAGTAGTCAATGTGTATGTGTGGAGTTATCTGTATACAATCGTGTAGACTGTTGTTTGTTAGAGCTAGAACAGTAGGCTAGGAGTCAATGTGTATGTGCAGAGTTTTCTGTATACAATCATGTGGACTGTTGTTTGTTAGAGCTAGAACAGTAGGCTAGTAGTCAATGTGTATGTGTAGAGTTATCTGTATACAATCATTTAGACTGTTGTTTGTTAGAGCTAGAACAGTAGGCTAGGAGTCGATGTGTATGTATTGAGTTATCTGTATACAATCATGTAAACTGT
The DNA here is from genome assembly GCA_963383655.1 of Bathymodiolus septemdierum. Taxonomy (NCBI): domain Eukaryota; kingdom Metazoa; phylum Mollusca; class Bivalvia; order Mytilida; family Modiolidae; genus Bathymodiolus; species Bathymodiolus septemdierum. Next base: position 5,956,816 of record OY726529.1, on the reverse strand, counting down.
TGTTTGCTATAGCTAGAACAGCAGGCTCGGAGTCAATGTGAATGTGTAGAGTTATCTGTATACAATCATGTGGACTGTTGTTTGTTAGAGCTAGAACAGTAGATTAGGAGTCAATGTGTATGTGTAGAGTTATCTGTATACAATCATGTGGACTGTTGTTTGCTATTGCTAGAACAGTAGGCCAGGAGACAATGTGCATGTGTAGAGTTATCTGTATACAATCATGTAGACTATTGTTTGTTAGAGCTAGAACAGTAGGCCAGGAGACAATGTGTATGTGTAGAGTTTTCTGTATACAATCAAGTGGACTGTTGTTTCCTAGAGTTAGAACAGTAGGTTAGGAGTGAATGTGTATGTGTAGTGTTATCTGTATACAATCATGTGGACTTTTGTTTGTTAGAGTTAGAACAGTAGATTAGGAGTCAATGTGTATGTGTAGAGTTATCTGTATACAATCATGTAGACTGTTGTTTGTTCGAGCTAGAACAGTAGGTTAGGAGTCAATGTGTATGTAGAGTTATCTGTATACCATCAAGTGGACTGTTGTTTGTTAGAGTTAGAACAATATGCTAGGACTCTATGTGTATGTGTAGAGTTATCTGTATACAATCATACAGTAGGCTAGGAGTCAATGTGTATGTGTAGAGTTATCTGTATACAATCATGTGGACTGTTGTTTGTTAGAGCTAGAACAGTAGGCTAGTAGTCAATGTATATGTGTAGAGTTATCTGTATACAATCATATGGACTGTTGTTTGCAAGAGCTAGAACAGTAGGCTAGGAGTCAATGTGTATGTGTAGAGTTATCTGTATACAATCATGTAGACTATTGTTTGTTAGAGCTAGAACAGTAGGCTAGGAGTCAATGTGTATGTATGGAGTTATCTGTATACAATCATGTGGACTGTTGTTTGCTAGAGCTAGAACAGTAGGCTAAGATGTCAATGTGTGTGTGTAGAGTTATCTGTATACAATCATGTGGACTGTTGTTTGTTAGAGCTAGAACAGTAGGCTATGAGTCAATGTGTATGTGTGGAGTTATCTGTATACAATCATGTAGACTGTTGTTTGTTCGAGCTAGAACAGTAGGCTAGGAGTCAATGTGTAGGTAAAGTTATCTGTATACCATCAAGTGGACTGTTGTTTGTTAGAGTTAGAACAGTAGGCTAGGACTCAATGTATATGTGTAGAGTTATCTGTATACAATCATACAGTAGGCTAGGAGTCAATGTATATGTGTAAAGTTATCTGTATACAATCATATGGACTGTTGTTTGTTAGAGCTAGAACAGTAGGCTAGGAGTCAATGTGTATGTGTAGAGTTATCTGTATACAATCATGTGGACTGTTGTTTGCTATTGCTAGAACAGTAGGCCAGGAGACAATGTGCATGTGTAGAGTTATCTGTATACAATCATGTAGACTATTGTTTGTTAGAGCTAGAACAGTAGGCCAGGAGACAATGTGTATGTGTAGAGTTATCTGTATACAATCATGTAGACTGTTGTTTGTTAGAGCTAGAACAGTAGGCCAGGAGACAATGTGTATGTGTAGAGTTATCTGTATACCATCAAGTGGACTGTTGTTTGTTAGAGCTAGAACAGTAGGCTAGGAGTCGATGTGTATGTGTTGAGTTATCTGTATACAATCATGTAAATTGTTGTTTGCTATAGCTAGAACAGCAGGCTCGGAGTCAATGTGTATGTGTAGAGTTATCTGTATACAATCATGTGGACTGTTGTTAGTTAGAGCTAGAACAGTAGGCTAGGAGTCAATGTGTATGTGTAGAGTTAACTGTATACAATCATGTGGACTGTTGTTGTTAGAGTTAGAACAGTAGATTAGGAGTCAATGTGTATGTGTAGAGTTATCTGTATACAATCATGTGGACTTTTTTTTGTTAGAGTTAGAACAGTAGATTAGAAGTCAATGTGTATGTGTAGAGTTATCTGTATACAATCATGTGGACTGTTGTTTGCTAGAGCTAGAACAGTAGGCTAGGAGTCAATGTGTATGTGTAGAGTTATCTGTATACAATCATGTAGACTGTTGTTTGTTAGAGCTAGAACAGTAGGCTAGGAGTCGATGTGTATGTGTTGAGTTATCTGTATACAATCATGTAAATTGTTGTTTGCTATAGCTAGAACAGCAGGCTCGGAGTCAATGTGTATGTGTAGAGTTATCTGTATACAATCATGTGGACTGTGTTTGCTAGAGCTAGAACAGTAGGCTAGAAGTCAATATGTATGTGTAGAGTTATCTGTATACAATCATGTGGACTGTTGTTTCCTAGAGTTAGAACAGTAGGTTAGGAGTCAATGTGTATGTGTAGAGTTATCTGTATACAATCATGTGGACTTTTGTTTGTTAGAGTTAGAACAGTAGATTAGAAGTCAATGTGTATGTGTAGAGTTATCTGTATACAATCATGTGGACTGTTGTTTGCTAGAGCTAGAACAGTAGGCTAGTAGTCAATGTGTATGTGTAGAGTTATCTGTATACAATCATGTAGACTGTTGTTTGTTAGAGCTAGAACAGTAGGCTAGGAGTCAATGTGTATGTGTGGAGTTATCTGTATACATTCATGTAGACTGTTGTTTGTTAGAGCTAGAACAGTAGTCTAGGAGTCAATGTGTATGTAGAGTTATCTGTATACCATCAAGTGGACTGTTGTTTGTTAGAGCTAGAACAGTAGGCTAGGACTCAATGTGTATGTGTAGAGTTATCTATATACATTAATGTAGACTGTTGTTTGTTAGAGCTAGAACAGTAGGCTAGGAGTCAATGTGTATGTGCAGAGTTATCTGTATACAATCATGTGGACTGTTGTTTGTTAGAGCTAGAACAGTAGGCTAGGAGTCAATGTGTATGTGTAGAGTTATCTGTATACAATCATGTGGACTGTTGTTTGCTATTGCTAGAACAGTAGGCCAGCAGACAATGTGTATGTGTAGAGTTATCTGAATACAATCATGTAGACTATTGTTTGTTAGAGCTAGAACAGTAGGCCAGGAGACAATGTGTATGTGTAGAGCTATCTCTATACAATCATGTGGCCTGTTGTTTCCTAAAGTTAGAACAGTAGGTTAGGAGTCAATGTGTATGTGTAGAGTTATTTGTATACAATCATGTAGACTGTTGTTTGTTAGATCTAGAACAGTAGGCTAGGAGTCAATGTGTATGTAGAGTTATCTGTATACCATCAAGTGGACTGTTGTTTGTTAGAGTTAGAACAGTAGGCTAGGACTCAATGTGCATGTGTAGATTTATCTGTATACAATCATACAGTAGGCTAGGAGTCAATGTGTATGTGTAGAGTTATCTGTATACAATCATGTGGACTGTTGTTTGTTAGAGCTAGAACAGTAGGCTAGTAGTCAATGTATATGTGTAGAGTTATCTGTATACAATCATATGGACTGTTGTTTGTTAGAGCTAGAATAGTAGGCTAGGAGTCAATGTGTATGTGTAGAGTTATCTGTATACAATCATGTGGACTGTTGTTTGCTATTGCTAGAACAGTAGGCCACGAAACAATGTGTATGTGTAGAGTTATCTGTATGCAATCATGTAGACTATTGTTTGTTAGAGCTAGAACAGTAGGCCAGGAGACGATGTGTATGTGTAGAGTTATCTGTATACAATCATGTAGACTGTTGTTTGTTAGAGCTAGAACAGTAAGCTAGTATTCAATGTGTATGTGTAGAGTTATCTCTATACAATCATTTAGACTGTTGTTTGTTAGAGCTAGAACAGTAGGCTAGGAGTCGATGTGTATGTGTTGAGTTATCTGTATACAATCATGTAAACTGTTGTTTGCTATAGCTAGAACAGCAGGCTCGGAGTCAATGTGTATGTGAAGAGTTATCTGTATACAATCATGTGGACTGTTGTTAGTTAGAGCTAGAACAGTAGGCTAGGAGTCAATGTGTATGTGTAGAGTTAACTGTATACAATCATGTGGACTGTTGTTTGTTAGAGTTAGAACAGTAGGCTAGGACTCAATGTGTATGTGTGGAGTTATCTGTATACAATCATGTGGACTGTTGTTTGCTAGAGCTAGAACAGTAGGCTAGGAGTCAATGTGTATGTGTAGAGTTATCTGTATACAATCATGTGGACTGTTGTTTGTTAGAGTTAGAACAGCAAGCTATGAGTCAATGTGTATGTAAAGTTATCTGTATACCATCAAGTGAACTGTTGTTTGTTAGAGATAGAACAGTAGGCTAGGACTCAATGTGAATGTGTAGAGTTATCTGTATACAATCATACAGTAGGTTAGGAGTCAATGTGTATGTGTAGAGTTATCTGTATACAATCATGTGGACTGTTGTTTGTTAGAGCTAGACCAGGAGGCTAGGATTCAATGTATATGTGTAGAGTTATCTGTATACAATCATGTAGACTGTTGTTTGCTAGAGCTAGAACAGTAGGCTAGGAGTCAATGTGTATGTGCAGAGTTATCTGTATACAATCATGTGGACTGTTGTTTCCTAGAGTTAGAACAGTAGGTTAGGAGTCAATGTGTATGTGTAGAGTTATCTGTATATAATCATGTGGACTGTTGTTTCCTAGAGTTAGAACAGTAGGTTAGGAGTCAATGTGTATGTGTAGAGTTATCTGTATACAATCATGTGGACTGTTGTTTGTTAGAGTTAGAACAGTAGATTAGAAGTCAATGTGTATGTGTAGAGTTATCTGTATACAATCATGTGGACTGTTGTTTGCTAGAGCTAGAACAGTAGTCTAGGAGTCAATGTGTATGTAGAGTTATCTGTATACCATCAAGTGGACTGTTGTTTGTTAGAGCCAGAACAGTAGGCTAGGACTCAATGTGTATGTGTAGAGTTATTTGTATACAATCATGTAGACTGTTGTTTGTTAGATCTAGAACAGTAGGCTAGGAGTCAATGTGTATGTAGAGTTATCTGTATACCATCAAGTGGACTGTTGTTTGTTAGAGTTAGAACAGTAGGCTAGGACTCAATGTGCATGTGTAGAGTTATCTGTATACAATCATACAGTAGGCTAGGAGTCAATGTGTATGTGTAGAGTTATCTGTATACAATCATGTGGACTGTTGTTTGTTAGAGCTAGAACAGTAGGCTAGTAGTCAATGTATATGTGTAGAGTTATCTGTATACAATCATGTGGACTGTTGTTTGCTAGAGCTAGAACAGTAGGCTAAGATGTCAATGTGTGTGTGTAGAGTTATCTGTATACAATCATGTGGACTGTTGTTTGTTAGAGCTAGAACAGTAGGCTATGAGTCAATGTGTATGTGTGGAGTTATCTGTATACAATCATGTAGACTGTTGTTTGTTCGAGCTAGAACAGTAGGCTAGGAGTCAATGTGTAGGTAGAGTTATCTGTATACCATCAAGTGGACTGTTGTTTGTTAGAGTTAGAACAGTAGGCTAGGACTCAATGTATATGTGTAGAGTTATCTGTATACAATCATACAGTAGGCTAGGAGTCAATGTGTATGTGTAGAGTTATCTGTATACAATCATTTGGACTGTTGTTTGTTAGAGCTAGAACAGTAGGCTAGTAGTCAATGTATATGTGTAAAGTTATCTGTATACAATCATATGGACTGTTGTTTGTTAGAGCTAGAACAGTAGGCTAGGAGTCAATGTGTATGTGTAGAGTTATCTGTATACAATCATGTGGACTGTTGTTTGCTATTGCTAGAACAGTAGGCCAGGAGACAATGTGCATGTGTAGAGTTATCTGTATACAATCATGTAGACTATTGTTTGTTAGAGCTAGAACAGTAGGCCAGGAGACAATGTGTATGTGTAGAGTTATCTGTATACAATCATGTAGACTGTTGTTTGTTAGAGCTAGAACAGTAGGCCAGGAGACAATGTGTATGTGTAGAGTTATCTGTATACCATCAAGTGGACTGTTGTTTGTTAGAGCTAGAACAGTATGCTAGGAGTCGATGTGTATGTGTTGAGTTATCTGTATACAATCATGTAAATTGTTGTTTGCTATAGCTAGAACAGCAGGCTCGGAGTCAATGTGTATGTGTAGAGTTATCTGTATACAAGCATGTGGACTGTTGTTAGTTAGAGCTAGAACAGTAGGCTAGGAGTCAATGTGTATGTGTAGAGTTAACTGTATACAATCATGTGGACTGTTGTTGTTAGAGTTAGAACAGTAGATTAGGAGTCAATGTGTATGTGTAGAGTTATCTGTATAAAATCATGTGGACTGTGTTTGCTAGAGCTAGAACAGTAGGCTAGAAGTCAATGTGTATGTGTGGAGTTATCTGTATACAATCGTGTAGACTGTTGTTTGTTAGAGCTAGAACAGTAGGCTAGTAGTCAATGTGTATGTAGAGTTATATGTATACCATCAAGTGGACTGTTGTTTGTTAGAGCTAGAACAGTAGGCTAGGACTCAATGTGTATGTGTTGAGTTATCTGTATACAATCATGTGGACTGTTGTTCGCTAGAGCTATAACAGTAGGCTAGGAGTCAATGTGTATGTGTAGAGTTATCTGTATACAATCTTGTGGACTGTTGTTTGTTAGAGTTAGAGCAGCAAGCTATGAGTCAATGAGTATGTGTGGAGTTATCTGTATACAATCATGTAGACTGTTGTTTGTTAGAGCTAGAACAGTAGGCTAGGAGTCAATGTGTATGTAAAGTTATCTGTATACCATCAAGTGGACTGTTGTTTGTTAGAGATAGAACAGTAGGCTAGGACTCAATGTGTATGTGTAAAGTTATCTGTATACAATCATACAGCAGGGTAGGAGTCAATGTGTATGTGTAGAGTTATCTGCATACAATCATGTGGACTGTTGTTTGTTAGAGCTAGAACAGGAAGCTAGGATTCAATGTATATGTGTAGCGTTATCTGTATACAATCATGTAGACTGTTGTTTGCTAGAGCTAGAACAGTAGGCTAGGAGTCAATGTGTATGTGCAGAGTTATCTGTATACAATCATGTGGACTGTTGTTTCCTAGAGTTAGAACAGTAGGTTAGGAGTCAATGTGTATGTGTAGAGTTATCTGTATACAATCATGTGGACTGTTGTTTCCTAGAGTTAGAACAGGAGGTTAGGAGTCAATGTGTATGTGTAGGGTTATCTGTATACAATCATGTGGACTTTTGTTTGTTAGAGTTAGAACAGTAGATTAGAAGTCAATGTGTATGTGTAGAGTTATCTGTATACAATCATGTGGACTGTTGTTTGCTAGAGCTAGAACAGTAGGCTAGGAGTCAATGTGTATGTGTTGAGTTATCTGTATACAATCATGTAGACTGTTGTTTGTTAGAGCTAGAACAGTAGGCTAGGAGTCAATGTGTATGTGTGGAGTTATCTGTATACAATCATGTAGACTGTTGTTTGTTAGAGCTAGAACAGTAGTCTAGGAGTCAATGTGTATGTAGAGTTATCTGTATACCATCAAGTGGACTGTTGTTTGTTAGAGCTAGAACAGTAGGCTAGGACTCAATGTGTATGTGTAGAGTTATCTGTATACATTAATGTAGACTGTTGTTTGTTAGAGCTAGAACAGTAGGCTAGGAGTCAATGTGTATGTGCAGAGTTATCTGTATACAATCATGTGGACTGTTGTTTGTTAGAGCTAGAACAGTAGGCTAGGAGTCAATGTGTATGTGTAGAGTTATCTGTATACAATCATGTGGACTGTTGTTTGCTATTGCTAGAACAGTAGGCCAGCAGACAATGTGTATGTGTAGAGTTATCTGAATACAATCATGTAGACTATTGTTTGTTAGAGCTAGAACAGTAGGCCAGGAGACAATGTGTATGTGTAGAGTTATCTCTATACAATCATGTGGCCTGTTGTTTCCTAGAGTTAGAACAGTAGGTTAGGAGTCAATGTGTATGTGTAGAGTTATCTGTATACAATCATGTGGACTTTTGTTTGCAAAAGCTAGAACAGTAGGCTAGGACTCAATGTGTATGTGTAGAGTTATTTGTATACAATCATGTAGACTGTTGTTTGTTAGATCTAGAACAGTAGGCTAGGAGTCAATGTGTATGTAGAGTTATCTGTATACCATCAAGTGGACTGTTGTTTGTTAGAGTTAGAACAGTAGGCTAGGACTCAATGTGCATGTGTAGAGTTATCTGTATACAATCATACAGTAGGCTAGGAGTCAATGTGTATGTGTAGAGTTATCTGTATACAATCATGTGGACTGTTGTTTGTTAGAGCTAGAACAGTAGGCTAGTAGTCAATGTATATGTGTAGAGTTATCTGTATACAATCATATGGACTGTTGTTTGTTAGAGCTAGAATAGTAGGCTAGGAGTCAATGTGTATGTGTAGAGTTATCTGTATACAATCATGTGGACTGTTGTTTGCTATTGCTAGAACAGTAGGCCACGAGACAATGTGTATGTGTAGAGTTATCTGTATGCAATCATGTAGACTATTGTTTGTTAGAGCTAATACAGTAGGCCAGGAGACGATGTGTATGTGTAGAGTTATCTGTATACAATCATGTAGACTGTTGTTTGTTAGAGCTAGAACAGTAAGCTAGTATTCAATGTGTATGTGTAGAGTTATCTCTATACAATCATTTAGACTGTTGTTTGTTAGAGCTAGAACAGTAGGCTAGGAGTCGATGTGTATGTGTTGAGTTATCTGTATACAATCATGTAAACTGTTGTTTGCTATAGCTAGAACAGCAGGCTCGGAGTCAATGTGTATGTGCAGAGTTATCTGTATACAATCATGTGGACTTTTGTTTGTTAGAGTTAGAACAGTAGATTAGGAGTCAATGTGTATGTGTAGAGTTATCTGTATACTATCATGTGGACAGTTGTTTGCTAAAGCTAGAACAGTAGGCTAGGAGTCAATGTGTATGTGTAGAGTTATTTGTATACAATCATGTAGACTGTTGTTTGTTAGAGCTAGAACAGTAGGCTAGGAGTCAATGTGTATGTGTAGAGTTATCTGTATACAATCATGTAGACTGTTGTTTGTTAGAGCTAGAACAGTAGGCTAGGAGTCAATGTGTATGTAGAGTTATCTGTATACCATCAAGTGGACTGTTGTTTGTTAGAGTTAGAACAGTAGGCTAGGACTCAATGTGTATGTGTAGAGTTATCTGTATGCAATCATACAGTAGGCTAGGAGTCAATGTGTATGTGTAGAGTTATCTGTATACAATCATGTGGACTGTTGTTTGTTAGAGCTAGAACAGTAGGCTAGTAGTCAATGTATATGTGTAGAGTTATCTGTATACAATCATATGGACTGTTGTTTGTTAGAGCTAGAACAGTAGGCTAGGAGTCAATGTGTATGTGTAGAGTTATCTGTATACAATCATGTAGACTGTTGTTTGTTAGAGCTAGAACAGTAGGCTAGGAGTCAATGTGTATGTGTAGAGTTATCTGTATACAATCATGTGGACTGTTGTTTGCTATTGCTAGAACAGTAGGCCAGCAGACAATGTGTATGTGTAGAGTTATCTGAATACAATCATGTAGACTATTGTTTGTTAGAGCTAGAACAGTAGGCCAGGAGACAATGTGTATGTGTAGAGTTATCTCTATACAATCATGTGGCCTGTTGTTTCCTAGAGTTAGAACAGTAGGTTAGGAGTCAATGTGTATGTGTAGAGTTATCTGTATACAATCATGTGGACTTTTGTTTGCAAAAGCTAGAACAGTAGGCTAGGACTCAATGTGTATGTGTAGAGTTATTTGTATACAATCATGTAGACTGTTGTTTGTTAGATCTAGAACAGTAGGCTAGGAGTCAATGTGTATGTAGAGTTATCTGTATACCATCAAGTGGACTGTTGTTTGTTAGAGTTAGAACAGTAGGCTAGGACTCAATGTGCATGTGTAGAGTTATCTGTATACAATCATACAGTAGGCTAGGAGTCAATGTGTATGTGTAGAGTTATCTGTATACAATCATGTGGACTGTTGTTTGTTAGAGCTAGAACAGTAGGCTAGTAGTCAATGTATATGTGTAGAGTTATCTGTATACAATCATATGGACTGTTGTTTGTTAGAGCTAGAATAGTAGGCTAGGAGTCAATGTGTATGTGTAGAGTTATCTGTATACAATCATGTGGACTGTTGTTTGCTATTGCTAGAACAGTAGGCCACGAGACAATGTGTATGTGTAGAGTTATCTGTATGCAATCATGTAGACTATTGTTTGTTAGAGCTAATACAGTAGGCCAGGAGACGATGTGTATGTGTAGAGTTATCTGTATACAATCATGTAGACTGTTGTTTGTTAGAGCTAGAACAGTAAGCTAGTATTCAATGTGTATGTGTAGAGTTATCTCTATACAATCATTTAGACTGTTGTTTGTTAGAGCTAGAACAGTAGGCTAGGAGTCGATGTGTATGTGTTGAGTTATCTGTATACAATCATGTAAACTGTTGTTTGCTATAGCTAGAACAGCAGGCTCGGAGTCAATGTGTATGTGCAGAGTTATCTGTATACTATCATGTGGACAGTTGTTTGCTAAAGCTAGAACAGTAGGCTAGGAGTCAATGTGTATGTGTAGAGTTATCTGTATACAATCATGTAGACTGTTGTTTGTTAGAGCTAGAACAGTAGGCTAGGAGTCAATGTGTATGTAGAGTTATCTGTATACCATCAAGTGGACTGTTGTTTGTTAGAGTTAGAACAGTAGGCTAGGACTCAATGTGTATGTGTAGAGTTATCTGTATGCAATCATACAGTAGGCTAGGAGTCAATGTGTATGTGTAGAGTTATCTGTATACAATCATGTGGACTGTTGTTTGTTAGAGCTAGAACAGTAGGCTAGTAGTCAATGTATATGTGTAGAGTTATCTGTATACAATCATATGGACTGTTGTTTGTTAGAGCTAGAACAGTAGGCTAGGAGTCAATGTGTATGTGTAGAGTTATCTGTATACAATCATGTAGACTGTTGTTTGTTAGAGCTAGAACAGTAGGCTAGGAGTCAATGTGTATGTGTGGAGTTATCTGTATACAATCATGTAGACTGTTGTTTGTTAGAGCTAGAACAGTAGTCTAGGAGTCAATGTGTATGTAGAGTTATCAGTATACCATCAAGTGGACTGTTGTTTGTTAGAGCTAGAACAGTAGGCTAGGACTCAATGTGTATGTGTAGAGTTATCTGTATACATTAATGTAGACTGTTGTTTGTTAGAGCTAGAACAGTAGGCTAGGAGTCAATGTGTATGTGCAGAGTTATCTGTATACAATCATGTGGACTGTTGTTTGTTAGAGCTAGAACAGTAGGCTAGGAGTCAATGTGTATGTGTAGAGTTATCTGTATACAATCATGTGGACTGTTGTTTGCTATTGCTAGAACAGTAGGCCAGCAGACAATGTGTATGTGTAGAGTTATCTGAATACAATCATGTAGACTATTGTTTGTTAGAGCTAGAACAGTAGGCCAGGAGACAATGTGTATGTGTAGAGTTATCTCTATACAATCATGTGGCCTGTTGTTTCCTAGAGTTAGAACAGTAGGTTAGGAGTCAATGTGTATGTGTAGAGTTATCTGTATACAATCATGTGGACTTTTGTTTGCAAAAGCTAGAACAGTAGGCTAGGAGTCAATGTGTATGTGTAGAGTTATTTGTATACAATCATGTAGACTGTTGTTTGTTAAATCTAGAACAGTAGGCTAGGAGTCAATGTGTATGTAGAGTTATCTGTATACCATCAAGTGGACTGTTGTTTGTTAGAGTTAGAACAGTAGGCTAGGACTCAATGTGCATGTGTAGAGTTATCTGTATACAATCATACAGTAGGCTAGGAGTCAATGTGTATGTGTAGAGTTATCTGTATACAATCATGTGGACTGTTGTTTGTTAGAGCTAGAACAGTAGGCTAGTAGTCAATGTATATGTGTAGAGTTATCTGTATACAATCATATGGACTGTTGTTTGTTAGAGCTAGAATAGTAGGCTAGGAGTCAATGTGTATGTGTAGAGTTATCTGTATACAATCATGTGGACTGTTGTTTGCTATTGCTAGAACAGTAGGCCACGAGACAATGTGTATGTGTAGAGTTATCTGTATGCAATCATGTAGACTATTGTTTGTTAGAGCTAGAACAGTAGGCCAGGAGACGATGTGTATGTGTAGAGTTATCTGTATACAATCATTTAGACTGTTGTTTGTTAGAGCTAGAACAGTAAGCTAGTATTCAATGTGTATGTGTAGAGTTATCTGTATACAATCATTTAGACTGTTGTTTGTTAGAGCTAGAACAGTAGGCTAGGAGTCGATGTGTATGTGTTGAGTTATCTGTATACAATCATGTAAACTGTTGTTTGCAATAGCTAGAACAGCAGGCTCGGAGTCAATGTGTATGTGCAGAGTTATCTGTATACAATCATGTGGACTTTTGTTTGTTAGAGTTAGAACAGTAGATTAGGAGTCAATGTGTATGTGTAGAGTTATCTGTATACAATCATGTGGACAGTTGTTTGCTAAAGCTAGAACAGTAGGCTAGGAGTCAATGTGTATGTGTAGAGTTATTTGTATACAATCATGTAGACTGTTGTTTGTTAGAGCTAGAACAGTAGGCTAGGAGTCAATGTGTATGTGTAGAGTTATCTGTATACAATCATGTAGACTGTTGTTTGTTAGAGCTAGAACAGTAGGCTAGGAGTCAATGTGTATGTAGAGTTATCTGTATACCATCAAGTGGACTGTTGTTTGTTAGAGTTAGAACAGTAGGCTAGGACTCAATGTGTATGTGTAGAGTTATCTGTATGCAATCATACAGTAGGCTAGGAGTCAATGTGTATGTGTAGAGTTATCTGTATACAATCATGTGGACTGTTGTTTGTTAGAGCTAGAACAGTAGGCTAGTAGTCAATGTATATGTGTAGAGTTATCTGTATACAATCATATGGACTGTTGTTTGTTAGAGCTAGAACAGTAGGCTAGGAGTCAATGTGTATGTGTAGAGTTATCTGTATGCAATCATGTTTACTGTTGTTTGCTATTGCTAGAACATTAGGCCACGAGACAATGTGTACGTGTAGAGTTATCTGTATGCAATCATGTAGACTATTGTTTGTTAGAGCTAGAACAGTAGGCCAGGAGACAATGTGTATGTGTAGAGTTATCTGTATACCATCAAGTGGACTGTTGTTTGTTAGAGCTAGAACAGTAGGCTAGGACTCAATGTGTATGTGTAGAGTTATCTGTATACATTGATGTAGACTGTTGTTTGTTAGAGCTAGAACAGTAGGCTAGGAGTCAATGTGTATGTAGAGTTATCTGTATACCATCAAGTGGACTGTTGTTTGTTAGAGTTAGAACAGTAGGCTAGGACTCAATGTGCATGTGTAGAGTTATCTGTATACAATCATACAGTAGGCTAGGAGTCAATGTGTATGTGTAGAGTTATCTGTATACAATCATGTGGACTGTTGTTTGTTAGAGCTAGAACAGTAGGCTAGTAGTCAATGTATATGTGTAGAGTTATCTGTATACAATCATATGGACTGTTGTTTGTTAGAGCTAGAATAGTAGGCTAGGAGTCAATGTGTATGTGTAGAGTTATCTGTATACAATCATGTGGACTGTTGTTTGCTATTGCTAGAACAGTAGGCCACGAGACAATGTGTATGTGTAGAGTTATCTGTATGCAATCATGTAGACTATTGTTTGTTAGAGCTAATACAGTAGGCCAGGAGACGATGTGTATGTGTAGAGTTATCTGTATACAATCATGTAGACTGTTGTTTGTTAGAGCTAGAACAGTAAGCTAGTATTCAATGTGTATGTGTATAGTTATCTCTATACAATCATTTAGACTGTTGTTTGTTAGAGCTAGAACAGTAGGCTAGGAGTCGATGTGTATGTGTTGAGTTATCTGTATACAATCATGTAAACTGTTGTTTGCTATAGCTAGAACAGCAGGCTCGGAGTCAATGTGTATGTGCAGAGTTATCTGTATACAATCATGTGGACTTTTGTTTGTTAGAGTTAGAACAGTAGATTAGGAGTCAATGTGTATGTGTAGAGTTATCTGTATACTATCATGTGGACAGTTGTTTGCTAAAGCTAGAACAGTAGGCTAGGAGTCAATGTGTATGTGTAGAGTTATTTGTATACAATCATGTAGACTGTTGTTTGTTAGAGCTAGAACAGTAGGCTAGGAGTCAATGTGTATGTAGAGTTATCTGTATACCATCAAGTGGACTGTTGTTTGTTAGAGTTAGAACAGTAGGCTAGGACTCAATGTGTATGTGTAGAGTTATCTGTATGCAATCATACAGTAGGCTAGGAGTCAATGTGTATGTGTAGAGTTATCTGTATACAATCATGTGGACTGTTGTTTGTTAGAGCTAGAACAGTAGGCTAGTAGTCAATGTATATGTGTAGAGTTATCTGTATACAATCATATGGACTGTTGTTTGTTAGAGCTAGAACAGTAGGCTAGGAGTCAATGTGTATGTGTAGAGTTATCTGTATACAATCATGTAGACTGTTGTTTGTTAGAGCTAGAACAGTAGGCTAGGAGTCAATGTGTATGTGTGGAGTTATCTGTATACAATCATGTAGACTGTTGTTTGTTAGAGCTAGAACAGTAGTCTAGGAGTCAATGTGTATGTAGAGTTATCTGTATACCATCAAGTGGACTGTTGTTTGTTAGAGCTAGAACAGTAGGCTAGGACTCAATGTGTATGTGTAGAGTTATCTGTATACATTAATGTAGACTGTTGTTTGTTAGAGCTAGAACAGTAGGCTAGGAGTCAATGTGTATGTGCAGAGTTATCTGTATACAATCATGTGGACTGTTGTTTGTTAGAGCTAGAACAGTAGGCTAGGAGTCAATGTGTATGTGTAGAGTTATCTGTATACAATCATGTGGACTGTTGTTTGCTATTGCTAGAACAGTAGGCCAGCAGACAATGTGTATGTGTAGAGTTATCTGAATACAATCATGTAGACTATTGTTTGTTAGAGCTAGAACAGTAGGCCAGGAGACAATGTGTATGTGTAGAGTTATCTCTATACAATCATGTGGCCTGTTGTTTCCTAGAGTTAGAACAGTAGGTTAGGAGTCAATGTGTATGTGTAGAGTTATCTGTATACAATCATGTGGACTTTTGTTTGCAAAAGCTAGAACAGTAGGCTAGGAGTCAATGTGTATGTGTAGAGTTATTTGTATACAATCATGTAGACTGTTGTTTGTTAAATCTAGAACAGTAGGCTAGGAGTCAATGTGTATGTAGAGTTATCTGTATACCATCAAGTGGACTGTTGTTTGTTAGAGTTAGAACAGTAGGCTAGGACTCAATGTGCATGTGTAGAGTTATCTGTATACAATCATACAGTAGGCTAGGAGTCAATGTGTATGTGTAGAGTTATCTGTATACAATCATGTGGACTGTTGTTTGTTAGAGCTAGAACAGTAGGCTAGTAGTCAATGTATATGTGTAGAGTTATCTGTATACAATCATATGGACTGTTGTTTGTTAGAGCTAGAATAGTAGGCTAGGAGTCAATGTGTATGTGTAGAGTTATCTGTATACAATCATGTGGACTGTTGTTTGCTATTGCTAGAACAGTAGGCCACGAGACAATGTGTATGTGTAGAGTTATCTGTATGCAATCATGTAGACTATTGTTTGTTAGAGCTAGAACAGTAGGCCAGGAGACGATGTGTATGTGTAGAGTTATCTGTATACAATCATTTAGACTGTTGTTTGTTAGAGCTAGAACAGTAAGCTAGTATTCAATGTGTATGTGTAGAGTTATCTGTATACAATCATTTAGACTGTTGTTTGTTAGAGCTAGAACAGTAGGCTAGGAATCGATGTGTATGTGTTGAGTTATCTGTATACAATCATGTAAACTGTTGTTTGCAATAGCTAGAACAGCAGGCTCGGAGTCAATGTGTATGTGCAGAGTTATCTGTATACAATCATGTGGACTTTTGTTTGTTAGAGTTAGAACAGTAGATTAGGAGTCAATGTGTATGTGTAGAGTTATCTGTATACAATCATGTGGACAGTTGTTTGCTAAAGCTAGAACAGTAGGCTAGGAGTCAATGTGTATGTGTAGAGTTATTTGTATACAATCATGTAGACTGTTGTTTGTTAGAGCTAGAACAGTAGGCTAGGAGTCAATGTGTATGTGTAGAGTTATCTGTATACAATCATGTAGACTGTTGTTTGTTAGAGCTAGAACAGTAGGCTAGGAGTCAATGTGTATGTAGAGTTATCTGTATACCATCAAGTGGACTGTTGTTTGTTAGAGTTAGAACAGTAGGCTAGGACTCAATGTGTATGTGTAGAGTTATCTGTATGCAATCATACAGTAGGCTAGGAGTCAATGTGTATGTGTAGAGTTATCTGTATACAATCATGTGGACTGTTGTTTGTTAGAGCTAGAACAGTAGGCTAGTAGTCAATGTATATGTGTAGAGTTATCTGTATACAATCATATGGACTGTTGTTTGTTAGAGCTAGAACAGTAGGCTAGGAGTCAATGTGTATGTGTAGAGTTATCTGTATGCAATCATGTTTACTGTTGTTTGCTATTGCTAGAACATTAGGCCACGAGACAATGTGTACGTGTAGAGTTATCTGTATGCAATCATGTAGACTATTGTTTGTTAGAGCTAGAACAGTAGGCCAGGAGACAATGTGTATGTGTAGAGTTATCTGTATACCATCAAGTGGACTGTTGTTTGTTAGAGCTAGAACAGTAGGCTAGGACTCAATGTGTATGTGTAGAGTTATCTGTATACATTGATGTAGACTGTTGTTTGTTAGAGCTAGAACAGTAGGCTAGGAGTCAATGTGCATGTGCAGAGTTATCTGTATACAATAATGTGGACTTTTGTTTGTTAGAGTTAGAACAGTAGATTAGGAGTCAATGTGTATGTGTAGAGTTATCTGAATACAATCATGTAGACTATTGTTTGTTAGAGCTAGAACAGTAGGCCAGGAGACAATGTGTATGTGTAGAGTTATCTCTATACAATCATGTGGCCTGTTGTTTCCTAGAGTTAGAACAGTAGGTTAGGAGTCAATGTGTATGTGTAGAGTTATCTGTATACAATCATGTGGACTTTTGTTTGCAAAAGCTAGAACAGTAGGCTAGGAGTCAATGTGTATGTGTAGAGTTATTTGTATACAATCATGTAGACTGTTGTTTGTTAGATCTAGAACAGTAGGCTAGGAGTCAATGTGTATGTAGAGTTAT